>CM061533.1:227911707-227934384 GCA_030545055.2 Neoaliturus tenellus
CTTGATGCAAACTCTTTATTCATTTTTGGTTATCCTACCATAGCCAGCATCTCCACAAAAAGTTAAGTCAAAGAAGATTTAAACTTGAAAATTGTATTAGGGCAAGCTAGATTACTTCTCTGTTGTAGGATTAGCTCATATTCACTTTGACTCACTTACCTTTATAATAACCTCATTTACTTGACTCGCTCATCTCTCAGTACAGTATCGTTCAGAATACAGTTTGCTTCACTCACCAGGTCAACCTTGTTTGCTACGCTCACTCACCATTCAGGACAGTCCTATTGAATATCTTTTTTTCTTTAATTTGTTGTAATAAACATTAATTTGTCTTTAATAAATTAACAAAGGAGTTTCAAACAGCGTTCTATTTTTATTATTAGAATTTTTTTCCTTTTCTACACAGGAGACTCTGAGCATTGCGGCAGACGCAGAGAGAGTGAGGCTGCTCGAGCTGCTGGCAGTGACTAACAAGAGACTGGAGCAGGAGCGTCAACTGTCTACCCAAGCGCAGGTTAGTACCACTGAAACATGTGAGACAATTTAGAGTGAAACAATCAATAAACAGTTTTGATGGTAGTGAAGGTAGTGTTAATATAATAAAATCTTGTTTGGAAAGATTAAAAAATTTCCTTGACTAATGTTTTAACTATTGAATTTGAAGGCAATAGTTAGGCCATAAAATTGATACGGTAGTAAGTTAATTGAAACAGTGTTGTCAAAATTTTTCCGCTCTTTAATGAGGTGAGGGGTCTCAATTCAGAGATTGTCGTAATTGCTCAATTACCTGGGTTTCAAACAGCGAGAATTAAAGATGAAAGTATGAGATCTTTCCCGAGGAAGAGGCCACGAGGCCTCTCAAACTTGGCAATCTGAGGTTCCTTGTTGCCTGGAATGTTTAACATGTTGGGTACCGAACGTCACACATATGTGACGTAATGTTAAAAGAAAACCTTAAATATAGACCAGCGTCACATATATGTGTCGCTCAAGGTGTTTCCAGTGTACCGACGACACATATATGGGATGCAGTCACGGTTTAGTTAAATGACTCGCCACGCCCATTTGGTCCACTGAATCGACCTAAAACCTGTTTATTGGTCTATAGGAATGTGTGACACACATGTGTGTCGCTTGGTCTCTGGGTAGGACCTCAATTTTTATTTTTAACAGATTTTCAAAGTTGACCATCTTGTCTGCTCACATGCTGCCATTAGTGTTTGTTTACTACACATTCCAGATAACGTTTTTTATTGTGTGACACATTGTCCTGTATATTTTAGTATTTTTTAGTGCAGTAAAACTATTTTTAATTTATTTCCCAATCATCCAACTCATGACACATATGTGAGACAGTCGGTCTATAGCAAACAAACATAATACAAAATATTACTATAGACCAACATCACACATATGTGATGCAATAAAAATGCTAAAAGAGTACTGAAATAAATTTTTTCCCTACTTTTATGAGCAAATATATATATGTTACACATCAAATTATATAAAAATAGCAAAACAAAATTTTTTGTCTCTGGGTTAGTGTTTGTCACAATGACTCGGTCTGTGGTGAGAGTATCGAGTACTAGGATCAGTCTGCTGGGAACTCCCAGCGACTCAAATTTCCGACCGTCGGTAGCCAACGTGTTAAGGACCAATGTTACTGGGTGCTACAATGGCCTAGGCTATGGGCACCATTGTAGCAAATGTACAGGAAAGGGCACATTCTGTGCGACAAACATGAAGAGTCGGGATACGACCACAAGGCATGTGGTGGACTAGCTCACTCCTTCCTCTGCAGTGAGTTATCGACCATGTCACTGGTCCTAGGTCTATTTTTTTAGGCTTGTCTTAGAAAAGGCTAAAAAACTGAGTGCAACTGCAAAAAAAAGGAAAGGTAAAAAAGAAGAAGACAAGGAAATATTCTTCTCTTTTTAGTAATGCACGGGCCCAACATTCTGATCTCCAACAACAAGGGGCTTCTCCCAATGTAAACGTTCCCGAGGTACAAGCCTGGAAAAGGTATGGGTTTAGTGGGTGAATGGTTTAGGCTTCTGATGAAACTTATTACTGAATCTTACTTATGGTCTAAAATATGAGATTTTATGTTGTGTTTTAATGACAAATTGTGTAGATAAGTAAAGCCACAAAAAGTAGCTTTGGCTGGGAAATTAATTAAAAAAATTAAAACATTGGTCTAGAACTAAGTATCCCTGTATATCGTCTATATTTATTACCATAGGCATTAGGTTGTTTTGTTAGAGAACAAAATAATACCCTTGAAAAAAATTGTTTCTCCCAGTAAATTAATTTTAATTATATACAAATTCATTATATATTTTCCAGTAACAATGCTGGGTAATGGGTTGTATGCGGGCATACTACAATGTCATAAATATTTAGATATTTAATGTATCAAAACCAAATAAATCTATTGCTTAAAAGTTTCATCTTAATAAAAAATGTTTTTTATGGAATTGTTTAAGATTTGTTCAGTCATATAGAATTATAACTCTAGTTGAGTGTTGTTAATTTTATGAGCTTAGGATGTGCTGAGGCGGGAAAGGCACAAGGCGGCAAGGCTAGAGACGAAGCTGGCAAGACAAGAGTTGGAGCGGGCGAGCATGACGGCCCGCAGTGGCTACCACAACCCGGCCCCCTCGCCCCACAAGCTCACCGAGCACCTCACCGAGGAGCTCAAGTGCAAGTGAGTAACACTGTAGCGTAAGTGAGTAGCACTGTAGTGTAGAGCAAGGAAAAAAGTGTGCCCCCACATTATCAGAGTGGAAGTCTCTACGTCCTGACTGAAGCAGTCTTATATCAAAAGTAAAAGAGTAATATAAAATGTTCATTGAAGTATGAAGTCAAGACAATTCAATTAGATCTGATTAGTATTAGATTTCAAGTGAAAGGTGTTTTCCTGTAACAACTTGTATGTTTTATAATGTCTCCACGTCTGTTTTGCTACTGTTACTATTGTTTGTAGTTTAGCCTTTTTTCATTACTGTTTCTAAGTGTAAAACCGACTTAGGTACGATAATAACTATAAATAACTTGCTCTACTACAGTTTTGATTAGCTTTTTTATATTGTCAGACAACTCTTAATTAATGTCTCGAGTTTTTTTTTTTTTTTCAGAAATAAACTATTTTGATATAGCTGACTGGTTATAAGGTAGTGCTCACCTCACAATCCGTAGATGGCCAGTTCAAATCTCCAACAGGGTTGATTATAGACCTAGTTGCGATTTGTTTTTGGGCAATTATTGTATGATGTTTAGGAAAGGCTATAGTTGGGAGATGACTTGTTGGCCAGCTAGGGAAAAAGGGATTGAGGGGAGGTTACTCCCACCTGCGTGATTGCTAGCTCTCCCATTGGTTAGTTAAAAATGTTTGATTTAATTTCAATTCTATATAACAGCTGATAGTGGTGGGAGTATCTTCCCCTTCACTAGCCAACAAGTCATCTCCCAACAATATTTTGACGTTCATATAAACAAGACCAGGGTTTGGACAGTTCCATACAAAGACCTAAAAAGTGCCACTGGCTTATAAAGACACAAATCAAAACAGAACAAAACATATTTAGCCTAATTATCTAGTTCCAAATACACTGTTTCAAAACTTTACCACCACTGTACCTATTGAGAAAACTAATAAAGAGTTTAGAGAAGTTAACAGCACCGATTTCAGCCTCAGGTATATTATAATGATACCGACCAGCACATACTTGTGCTTACCAGTATTTGGTGAAGTTCTGTCTGGGACAATCATGTACTAGCTCCTCATTGTTAAGAAAATGCTTTAAAATTTTTTTCAACAGGTTGATGCATAAATGATATTAGTTGTGAATGAAACTTATAACTTTAAAAAATGTTTCAGAATAGAGTTGCTGGAGGAAGAGGTGCTGTTTTTGCGCACCAAGTTAACCAATGTGGAGCAAGAGAAGCAAGAAGATCTGCGGACGTACACATCTATGTTGGAAAACTCCAGACATGCCTTCCTGGACGCAGTAAAGAACATCAATCCTGTGGCGACGTACTAGCTGGCCATGGTTCTTGGATGTTCAAATTATACTGTTTGTTGAGGTTCCTTTTGTTTTCCATACTCCCTTCATTGTTACTTAAACACTAACGTCGAGAGGAGGAGCTCTTCTCCACCAATTTGGGGCCCTCTTTACGGCCTCTTTATATTTGTGATCGAGGGTGTACTTAACGACCATGCCAATGGTGCCATACTACTGGCGCTGATTTACCAGATGCAGCATATTCAGTAGAACCTCGATTAACCATCACTCTTTCAACCATCACTCTCTGTTATCCATCAGAGCACAAATGCACATTTTGTTACTTTCAATGTGTTTTAATTCAATTGGCACCATGCTAAAAGTGTAAGCGCCATTGCCAGTACCGCATTTCCCACTTGGCCTACTAGACCCAGGCCTAGGGCGCAAAATTTTAGGGGGCGCTAAATTTTGAGGGATTACAAAGAGGAAATTTGGCTTATTCACACGCAAAATTATTGCAATTTCGATTGTAAACGCGTGTGAATAGGGCGACGCAACGCAAGGCTTGTTAAGCCCTTCCCACGTTGCTTTTCGGCTGCGGCCAAACGAAACTAATCATATGCCTACTCCACGGACAGAACTCTCCATCCGTGTTATTTTATTTTATACATCATCCGATTAAAATTTTGACAAAACCAAAAATTATTATTTATTAAAAACCGCTGGATATTTCTTTTAACACAATATGGTATTGTATATGTTCCACTTTCATTTTACAAGATGAAACTTTCTGATGGAAGGTTTTTATCATTATTGAGTTCATCTCATTAGAAATAAATGTAATGACATGTTATAGGCTTTGCCAATTACTGCGTATTTTAATATATGACACTATAAATTTTAAAGGAGTTGATTTATTTATAATATGAAAGCTTTAATATTATATCTAGACTTGCTGACTTACCTTTTGCTTTGCAACGGTAATCAAAATGCAATGCCAACCCGAGAAATGTTTTGCACTTCAGGTGAGCTCTTTCGCTACGCTCACTCGCCTCAAGTCTATTATCCTTTTATTTTTTATTACCAATCTTTCCTCAATACTTAAATGAAAACATTTGTTTATAAGTCAATTCCTAAACATAATCATGCGTTCGTCACTAAAATGTACCTTCTATGAGACTATCATGGTAACTTTGATGACATCTCGGGGCGAACCTAAACCTATGGTGGTCGGGTGGAAATCGTCCATTTTTCTTGAGTTCTCACGTCAAGAGTTTTCAATCAAGTATATGGTTGATGAGTTTGTGAAGTCTGGGAATGCTTTAACAACTTGAACTTGTATTACATCCGACATTCAAACCCCAACTTTCAACTTGAAAGTGATTTAGTTCGCAAACTGTAAAAGAGAGAGCAAAAACTCTTTTACGAAAGTAGATAATTTAATTCTGCACTATAGATTTTTTTATCAAATTTCTGATCAGATACACCTTTCCCTAGACTACAAAAACTAAAGAAGATGCCCGAATTTTCAGCCACCACAGCAAATTTAATTTCTTAAACGGTTGAAGAGGGTGATCCATCATCAATTTTTCTAGAGTTTTCATGTCACGAGCTTTCAATCAAGTATATAATTGTAGAGGTTTTGACCTCTGGGAATGCTTAAACAACTTGTGTTACATTCTTCCAACTTCCACAAATAGATATAGATATATTTTTTTTGTACAGGCTATTATAAAACCTGTGACTGACTATTCAAAAATGTTAAAGATTTTTTTAAATTTCAGCTTCGTTTATCCACTAACTGCCTTTTTGTTTTTGCACTAAATAATTTTTATACCCGTAATGGATCATTATATAAGTCCTTATTTGGCATGAATTTTTATCACCCCGATGTTCATTAAATGGTGGAATTTTAAATTTTTAAACTAACATATTTCAAACCTTTTATCCTATGACATACCAAGTTCATATATAATTATTTGACCAAAATAACGTAGTTATTGATATTTTTCCGGTATCAAACATTGATTTTAAATGTTAATTTATGCAAATTAAGGTTATTTTACTGTAATACAAAAATATAAGCTACGTGCACACTATGGCGGCACGGCACAGATGGACGGGAATTTCGTGGCTAGTATTGTGGCAGGGAGAGGGCGCAGCTGTTTTGTGTGTCTAGGGGCGCCGTTTGGCTATATGCGGCCCTGGCCATTGCGATTGAAAGCGATGCCATGTCAATGGCTTTGAGTTACTTTTAAAATGTATTATTATCTACTTGTACAGGGTTTAATGTCTCCAAAAACCCTTTAAATCTACTTACATTTCAGGTAATAAAATTTCTATTCAATTCATACACCCGGTCCCGAGGGTGACAGATAATGGATTTTTTACTGTAGGTGCAATGTGAGTATGATTAGATAAATTTTAAAATATTCAAAAACATTAAAGAGCAGTTAAAAAGGGTTGAAACAAGGTACTGCAAAATTTCATCGATAATCTCAACACGTACGGTAGTTTCATGTCAGGTATATTGCTTGGCTAATCAGAGCCAGCTCTAGTTTTTCTGGCGCCCTCAGTGAAAGTGTTGCTAGGCCTCATTCGTTTCAGCCATTATTTAAAAATACATTGGCTGCCACTGCCCGAAAATAATGTTAACTGAAGAAACCTCACCCTAATCCACTTAATTTAGGAATACATATATAATAATTTGTAAAAATTTTTGATTGATGTATTTTGTTCAAATACTTTTTTACCCACATTAAAATTTGTTAAATCTTCATAATCAGCAAACATGTTCTCCGAAGTATCCAAAACAGGCACTTGCACAAATGGCGTTTGTTATTGTGTGTATAGGGTATAATGAGCACAAATGGATATAGAGTAAAAACGGCTGTGTAAAATTAAAATGTTCAGTGTAAGTATGCTTGATTACCAAAGGAAAAAGATCAAACTACAAGCGGTGTACGTTATTATAAGTTATAAAAAATTAGCGCTTTATACAATGTGAATACTAGCCTTACTTTGAGATTGTAGTTTGTCAAAAAATACTTTTACTGATAAACTATAGACTAACCCCCAGCAGTGCAAAGTGCTGCTTGCTTGCTTTGCTCGTAAGGTAGACTTCATATTGAATTTATTAGTTTTTATAAATTCTACACGCAAATCTAAACGTTTCTATGTTAAAACACCATGCTAATTAATTCTAAGTGTTAAACACCACTAACCTACCTTTTTATGTAGTAAATTACAACATGTTATAATAATAAAACATGTGCTTTGTTATAATCAGCTGCTTTGTGCTAATTGCTCTGTTATATGCAGCTGATGAGTAAAAACAATATTAATGAATGGAATAGTATATTACGTAACAAGTCCAGTCAATAGGTGTCTGAAGGATTATCATAATTGGATGAACGGATCGAAGAGGAGTGAATCCTCATTCATGACTGTTAACAACCTCACTGTAGTGACTAACGCCTATTTTTTGTTCAACGATAACGTCCGCAAAAAGCCTCAGATCGACTTCAAACTTTCACAGTAGATTTTAGGCGTGATTTTTCAGGTCAAGTTCGTTTCTGATGTTATTCTGTGAAGTAATAAAGTAATGAGACGTAATTTAATTTACCATAAAAAATGCATTGTCGGCAATAAATAACGGTACTTTAGGCTACGTTAAACGGTGTTATTTTTGTTTCTTGCCAGACATAGAGGAAGCATGCACTATAACTGTGTAATTTGATAGAAGTGTCATTTATTTATTTTTTAATAACGTGGAACTAGGATTATCTGGGATATGTTGCCGTTCATCCCCATACGCGTGGAACAAGCGTACTCCTAGTATGATAATCCTGTTGTTTACCGGACTCATATTATGAGTATGGTAGGCCTACCAGTAATCAACTTCATGAATTAATGTAAGATGTTATTCATAAAACTACTCATGCATTTTTTGTTAGTATAGTAACCTTGTAAAGCACTAAAAATGCTAATTTATAGTCACACTAATATTTGTAGGCCTATAGCTTCAAACTATAATTTCCATTTGAATTTATGTTTGTTCAATGCAAAAGAAATTTCACTAGGCCTAATTATAATAAATTTGTGTTAAATTTCACCACATACCACAAATTATAGCTAAATATATTTAAAAACAAAAAAAAATATCCTTGGCTCTCTCCAGTTGTATGTCAAAGGGTTAGTGGGGGGTGGGGAGGTTAGGTGTGAGGTATGGTGGTACGCCAAAAAATTGAAAAAGCATCAGGTGGTATGCGCATAATAAGGTTGAGAAACACTGCCATAATTGGTCTGTTCATTGAATTAAGGATCCTTGCTCTAAAACACATTTTGAATCATCCAAACTAAATTTCAAAGTGGAGGAAAATTTGATCGAAATTTACATGGACTCATCTTTGAAAATAGAACTAAGAGAAAACCTTTGATTAAATTTTGCTTTGACTTGAGTGAAGAATATGTAAATTTGTCGAATTTAGCTACGGTATCTTACACATCTTGCTAACGCTAACTTACATTTTCCAACTAAGGAGCTCGTAGAGCGAGCAATTTCCTTGTATGTGTATATATTAAAAATAAATATAGGAACAAACTTGATGCAGCACTAGATATGAGGATTAATTATTAGTTTTCTTTTGAGCCCAACTTAAAAAAAATTATCAAAACAGGTTTAGGGCTCACACTAAAATTATCACAGTAAGTGTAAATTCCAGTTCTAGTAAATTACCTATAAAGTCTTTTGTTTCTTAATATATTCAGCAAAATGAGACTTTTCTGATTTATAAACCCCTAAAGCTTTTTGTCAAATTTAATTGCAAATGTATTAAAAATATAGTTTATGACATACTAAAAAACTTCATTGTTCACTAAGTACTTTAGTATTAGTCCATTTACCCCGCTTTATAATAAATGCTATAGATAGGCTAATACTTAATTTGAGGATAAATATGACTTAGGGCCATAAGCGGTACAATTCATGAAAATACATTGACTTAGTGGTTCTTAAGGTGAATTAAGTTGAGAACCACTGCCAAAACCTAATCATGCTGGTTCACCAACTCATGAAAATATACCTCATCTTACACCTCCATACCTAATTTCATCAAAATCGGAGGTCCCCTTCAAAAGTTATCAGTACCACTAACACATATCCTGCTTCTTAATAAAAAACTTAAATCTAGTGTGTCACCGTGTCAGTGACTTTATCTGTTTCCTGGAGGTTTTTCCAACCACATCCTGCCTTGTTACGTCAGTAAACACCAGTCATCCCCTCAATATCTTCTAAACATGGCCCGAATCACCAGCCTGGTGTTATCCCTAACAGTTTTATTGTTATTGACAGCAGATCAATCTGAAGAATCAATTGTTGTGTTTACGCTTCAACTTTGGTATACTACTGTTGGCGTTTTCAATCACCACAAAAAGTGTGCACTTCTTGGAGAACCAGTAAGTTGTAAATAAGTTATTACCAACTGCCAGACTGTAATTTTTTAGCTATTAAATTAAACTTGTTTGCTATTTTACTGAAGCTAGTTGTAAGACTGTAACTCGGGCTTAACTCAGTGATTTGGATAAATAGGTAGGCCTATTTTGGTATTGTACAACATAGTAGAATTTTCAAAATTTATTTCTTACAAAAACAAGTTTTAAAAAATGAAACAGAAAAAATTTAAAATAATTATGATTTTAAATGACAAAACAAAATTGAAGTAAAATTCTTACCACAAAAAAAATCTTTTGGCAGAACAAAGTTGTTTTGTGAATATTTTTTAAGTGGTAAAAATGTTTGTTCCAATATTATATAGCTGCTAATTTTTTTTGCAGCAATTTCAAAATGTTCTGAAAGCCTTACAGGCATAAAAGTGGTTAATGCATTATCCTGTTGCTATATTCTTGACCACACCTAATATCACTATGGAATTTGTTTTTATCTTCAAATTTTCTATAAAAATGTCTGCCAGCAATCTTTACATCAACAAAATCAGAACAACAAATTTGATGAATTATACATTATTTGTTAACAGTTACACCTGACAAACACACTTTTTCTTCCTATAAATAAAATAATTTTCCAATAATAACTTAAATCAATTAGTTTAACTAAATGAATTCATAAGTAATTAAAACATATTGCATTCCCAACATTTATCGCTTAAACCTACTCTTGTTCGTAATTTATTGTATTCTGATGGCCAACAAATTCCTTTTACTTTCACAGTGCATAGTCACGATTCCCTGCTGTCCAGGGCTGACATGTCTCTACTACGCCAACAAGTGTGTATCTTCAGACCCCTTTCAGTGGAGCAAACCTGTGACAGATATGAATTATTAAATTGAATGTAATAAATAAAACATTATACAGGATTTTTGTTTCGTCTTTTTATGCCAAAACTAAGTTATTTGTAAAGTTTGAAGAAAATTGTTGGAGCCATTTTTGAGATCTCTGTGCTTGCTAATATACTTTTCACGTATTATAGTATGGGATAAAATCTTAAATTGAGGAGGTGGAGTTCAAAAAAGGTTTTGTCACAAAAAATCACTTACAGTATTGAGATATTGGTATCACTGTAAATGTTATTTTAAATGCAATACGTTTCTGATCTTAAAACCAAAGTTTTTTTGTAACAATTCTTGGTATAATGATTTTTAGTTATTATATCAAAATCTCATTATAAATACAATTAAATTTTATGAATATTTTATTGAAAAATAAACCTTTAGTAATTATTTTTTTTAAATAATAAATAATTTTTTAAAGATCCTTATTGTTATTACCAGACACTGGGTAAAATTATTAAGTGTCACTTTCCTTTCTCAGATGCCGCGAGGCATTCACTAGGAGAAAGTTAAGAGACACAGTTGAATTTTGATTTTTGTTCTTAGACCCCCAAGTAATTAAACAAACAAAAATTATGACTCTATAGTGTAATTTCATCAAGGGCCCTGAAAGTATGTCATTAAAATCAAGTAAAATATTTGTATTTTTTAAACTAATTATTATCCTATTAGTATATAATTATATTATGATAGAATATCAATTATTCATTCAAAAAAGAATTAGTCCAAATGCTTCTTTAGTCAAAACAGGTTTAGTCCAGGGAGACTGAACAAAAAAGGTTTAGTCCAATATTTTTACTCGTTTTTCAGTAAAATATTTCAAAATATATTTAAGTCATAAATTCTAAGTTTTATAGCATCTGAGAGCTGTTAGTTCATAAACATACCCTGTGTTATCAGATTTAAACGAAATATGAGTTTGCCGGCTACCCTGAAAAGTCTGATTTACGCGACTAAATCTTTTTTGAACGCCACCTCCTCAATTACTGTAGGCCCTATACAGGGTGTCCCTGAACTCTCTACCGACCTCTTGAGGTATTTTTACTGGCGTAAATACAAGCCAAAATATCATTCACAATTAACAAATTGAACTAATTAACAAAAAAATTTTTTTGTATTTTTTAAAAATAATTTTTATTTTAAGAACAGTTTGTTGTAAGAAGTTAAAACTTGGTATATGACTTTTTGAGGCGAAGGTATAATTAAAGAAAAGAAATCCATTTTGTACAGCACATATTTTCAAAATAGCGGCTGTTTAAAATCTTAAACCTTAAATTGCATAAAAACCACATCAGGTAGCAAAGTTTGTGTTCGTATGTACTTTTTAGAACATTTAATTTAAAATCCAACGGTGTAAAGATTATGGAAATCGGTTCATAAGTAAGAGAGATAGAGCGATTTTAATAAAAATAGTCACGCATCTGAGGAGGTTGCCAAGCGAAAAGCGCGGCCGCGACGCAGGCCCGTGCTGGCCCACCGGGACACCGGGACGTATCCCGGTGCGCCCTCCGCCTGGAGATTTTTGGCGCCCACCGGTTCCGGTTCCGAACGAGACAAATCTTAATTTGAATACCAAAAGGTTAATTTTCAAAGATGTTTCATGTAAAGGCATTTAACGCCGTCTTAAGTAAGCAAAACAATAAATATTACTGTAATTCAATCCGGATCATTCTAAGACTACTATTATCGATGATATCACCGAGCGGAAGACTGAATGTTGTGACCGTATGCTACTTCAGAATGGAACCCACACGGCAGTTCGCGGGACGCCCTCGGCCAGAGATTATGGCGGGAGGTGTCACGGGTAGAACGAGAATCTGCCATTGCCGTCTTAATTTCATTTCGTCTGTCTCTTGATACTTGTCACTATAGTCAGTGTCAATAACCTCACGCATTATGCCTGTTAGTAACATGTGTGTTGAATTATTCTGTGATTTATTCTTCCTTGTCGTGCAAGTTTATAACCTAAAGTGGTAGCCTAAGTGTCGTGGTTGTTCCATTGTTCATATTAATGCAGGACACTATCTAAGCCGGACAATCTTTCTCGCCATGGCGTGTTAAATATAAATATTGGAAAAATAAGAAACATGTAATAAGAGAGTTGTTGGTAGTTGACTGTAACGATGTCAGCTACTACGGTACTCTTACATACTCTTGCAATAGTTACTAATTATAAAATAAAACTGAATTTATGTATTAAGTTTAAATAACAGTATATTGTTCCATGGTTTTTTCTGATTCTTTATATTTTTAAATAAAAGTTTTAAAAAACCAGTTTCACGTAATATACTGAATACTTTTGTAACCAATATTTCAGGGTCCAAGTAAACTTTCAAAGGCAAATTATGCCAAGTCATAGAGTGATTTATTATTTTTAAGAAGAGACATCAGCTTCAAGTAAGCGTCCTGATATATAGATGTTACATAAAAGCGTAGTACTCCACTTTCCCGATAATTCATAATTAAGTATAGGCCTACAGTACTATGTACACATATGAGCAACACTTTCAGCTGCGACACCGCAGCGATATAGCGGCGACACGTCGCAGTGCGCGACAAATCCGTACACACGAGCGACAATCGCATCGGCGACATCGCAGCGGTATCTATTTTCATGGAAATTTACTTTTATGCCCAATCGAGACTAGGGAATTCAATGCCGGCAATTAGAAAAACAGAGTATTTCTGATCCTGTGGCATTTTGGGATTGCTTTATCTGAATCCAGGAGCCAAACTCATGAATGGCTTTTTACTATTTTTAGCCCCATAGAACATATTGCATAAATTAGAACATTCATGTAGAGCTAAAAAAGTACTAGACCTACTAAGTCGACACGACGTCAAACAAATTAATAATAATTTCGAACTCAAATCCAGTTTTAATGGTTTAATTTTGACTACACAAAATGTAACCAACAAATAATTAAGATCTTAAATTTACCTTCAAAAGTTCGAAAAAATTGTAAATGGGACAAAAATGTTTAATTTGATTACAAATTTGTATTACCAATTTTTTACTTGGTAGTAAATGAGTACTTTATGTCTACTAATTGACTCGACTGTTGTGAAACAAAAAGAAATACTTATCCCCTAAACCAAATATTGTTGACCAATTATTGTTTACCATTAAATCTTAACCATGTAAAGTACAACCATTGATTATTAATACACTAGCGTATTCATAGTCAATGGTACAATTAATTAACTAAAAATATAAATGCACATTCTAAATTTAATTTTAATTTTCCATATCATACTACAGTATAACATTTAAAAATGGATTTTTGTATGTTAGAACGTAACCGAATTATTCATTCAATCATAAACAAAGATAGTGTTCAAGTCATCAGGTCGTATGTGCAAGAATTTTTATTGCGAAATTGATCACAAATTAGTAGGCAAGGTACAACAAGCACGAAACCCGACTGAACGTCCGTCATGACCGTGTGCTCCCTAGGCCTAGGTAGATCGACGCGCCTGCGATATCGCTGCGGCAGGCGTTGCAGTTGTAAACCGCGAGCGCCGAGTGCAAAGCAACATTGGTGAAGGAAATTATGAATACTGTGATCGGTAACTGTGGTTTTGAGCTTTTATGACTTGATCACACTACTGGTACCGGTCATTTCGCGAGGGAATCTGTGATGTGAAAACGTTATCGAACGTTAGCCTTTTCGTATTATTATTTTATAGTTACATTATTATTTATATTAGGCTATATTATTATTATGTGTTTAGTGTTATGACAATTTGATAAAAAATGGACTCTTCTTAATTATTAACTTAGTTTTTATATTGTTAGCATTTTATTATTATTTGCTTAGCATTGTGAAATTAACTAGTAGTAAACTCTGGCAATTTTTACAAAATTTATGTCACCGAAAATGGAAGTGTTTTCTTTTTTGTGTTAAATGCTATTTTTTATATTTGTTTCTGTATTTTACTATATTATATGTTTACCATTATGAATAAAGGAATTGATTAGTGTATATTCTGGCAATTTTTATTAAATGTAGCCTATGTTTTAAAAATTGCCTCGTCTTAATATTTTGTGTTTGTTGCTTTATTGTTGGAATGATTTTATTATGTGTGCGGTATGGTGTTACTTCTTATTAATAAAATCATGTTTCAACCACTAGTTTGCCTCTTATTCTGTTTTGCTCAAAGAAATTAGTGATATAGACTGGCTACCTTGAAGTATAGATCAATAGTATATTTATTTAGCAAGCTAATTATGAAAATAGGAATTTTCTAGAAGCATCATCGAGTAAAAAGCGTAAATATTTGCATGTAGATTAGGTGGATTCGGAGCTATTCAATCGTTTCAGATGTGTATTTAGGGGTTAAAATTTCAAAATAAATTCACTACATTCCATAGGGCATGTACACATGATAGCGTTCCATCGCGCGTTTGACACCACGCGTTCCAACGCGCGTTGCTGAAATATATGAGAACAAATGGATATGTACACATGCAACGCGCGTTTGGAAATGGACGGTTGTTTCAGCGCGCGCCTCGAGATGTCTTCGTGAAGCGCGCCGATATCGCGCGCCTCAAGTTGCCATGGTCTTTATCTCAACGTACACATGACTCTGTCATACGCGCGATTTTCAGGTGTTTCAATATTGGTGGATCATACCAGTCGTATTAGTAATATTATTGCAGCATCATGGAGGGGAATTTGGCTTCTTTTGAAATCGAGTTATTTATTGAGGAGGTGTAAAAATCACACTGCAATATGGAATGTAGAGTTTAGAATACAAAAACAGGGTCAAGAAGAGATCTGCTTGGCCCTGGAAGAGATATTTTTTTCTGAAGAGGACCTTTCAAAGTTTGGTTAGTTTTGCCATTAAACAATATAATTGTCTTAAGAGTTGATTTTTTACAGACAAAACATTGTACATATGAAGAACCAACCACAACCCCACAAAATAAATTAAATACAAAGACAAAAGAAAATGTGTTGTAGTTTATTTAACAAATATTAATTTTATTAAGAACATTTGTCACCGATCTATTTGATAGATTTCCTGTTAAAACCATTGTATCATGCTATGGTAATTTTCCTTCTTGAATGAAGTAACATGCAAATCTGTCTCTCACTCCTTTTGCATAGATGTTCGGCCGAATTGGATGTTCAACGTCCAAGTTCGTAAACGGGGCTTGGTAAAGTAAATCTTCATACCTATATCCATCTCGTTAACTTACATAATTGTGCAGTTCACAGCTTCACAGCACGCCAGTATGGTAGTGTTTGCAAGGTCTGTGCTTGCGTTAAGTGGTTTATGTGATATCCTCCATTTGTTTGCCAAAATGCCAAAGGTACATTCTAATACCATCGACCTCTTGAAAGCCTGTTGTTCAAAATTCTCTTGGAATGAGTCAATAATTTCCCCACCTAAGGGCACAGATAGGCCAAATGCATCATCTGCTTCAAATACATGAGGCAAAGGAGTAACTTCGAAATTTGATATTGGTTTTGAATCCGGAATGTTTAAGGTGCCCTCAATGAGTTTCTTGTAAAACACCGAATCTTGGAAATAGCTGAATCATTGCTTTTACCATAAGACATGCTACCTCTTCGACCTCCATAGCGAAACTGTGGAGTTCCCAGCTGAGATTAACGCGGCGTCAACGCTGGGTGGCGTCAAGCATGTGTACATCTACCATGCGTTGAAACGCACGATGCAACGCTATCATGTGTACATGCCCATAATACTCTAACTCTTAGACCCTCAGTACTCCTCCTCGATACACCGAAGGGTGGTGAGTGGGAGGGGGAGGGGCGATACACTCACACTGGCGCCCTCTGGCCGGCCGTCCACCGCCCTAAGGCCCTGTACACATGAGGACGTTAGACGCCGCGTTTGTCAAACGCGCGTTAGCCAGTTACCGAGGAACAAATGGAATCGTTCACATGCAAACGCGCGCTTTGACCCAACGTCGCCAAAACGCGACGCTCGTGGTTTTCACTTCCACCGCTACGTTTGCAGCGCGCTTCGAGTTACTAGACTGGGCATTGGAGCGTACACATGTGATCACTGATCAGTCGAGCGCGCGCTTTTGGCCAGTTCTGACGTGATTCTTTGTTCTCGTCAATCTTTGTGTTTTGTGATCTGTGTGTTTATTGTGGATACAATGGACGCGGAAGCTTTTGACACAGAATTGTTTATTGGGGAAGTTGAAAAAAGAAGATGTATCTGGGACTTGGAGTGTCCAGATTATAAAAATAGAGCGTTGAAAAAGTCTGCTTGGCAGGAGATTGTGGACATATTTGCAGAAGAAAACAGTACACAGGAACAAAAGACAGCTTTAGGTAAATATACGTTGCATAAGTAGTGTTAACAATTTATTTAAATTGCAATAAGTTAACAGAATAAAATTAAGGCAATGTACTGGTATCACATGTTCCTATAGTACAAATGTTTGTCGTATAAATAGTACAATTATGAAATAGGCTTATGTTAGTGTCTTTTGTACACAAAATAGTAACACATACAAGTGTACATTTCACATAAACACTTACACCATACGGTCTTGCCAAGGGAGTTTGCCATCCGTAACGAAGTACTGTGCAAACTTGTCCCTCACAGTTCTTGCATAGTTACTTGCCCTAGGAACTTTTCCTGTGCCATCAACACTTTCAAATGGTGCTTGATAATAAGTCTCTTCTTCCCTGAAGCCATCTTTACGTCTGACGTAATTGTGTAGAACGCAGCACGCCAATATAATTGACTCAGCAAAATCTATGTCAACATTCAGGGCTCTGTGAAATACTCGCCACTTGTTTTCCATGATTCCAAAAGTACATTCTATGTAGCGGCGAGCCCTTGAAAGTCTATAGTTGAAGATTTTCTTTACATGGGGAAGCTGCTTTCCTACGTAAGGACACATGATGTTCTTAGACAGGCCAAAAGCGTCGTCACCAACAAATACATAAGGTAAACTAGTGTTATCTGAGTCTGTTATTGGTTTGGGTGCTGGGACGTTAAATGTTTCTTCAGATACGTGTTTGTAAAACAACGATTCTTTGAAAATTGTGGAGTCATTACTTTTGCCATAAGACCCTACGTTTACATATAGGAAGCAATAGTTTGCATCACACACAGCTAGAAGAATAGTTGAAAAAAAATGTTTGTAGTTGTGGTAAAGCGATCCAGTACCAGAAGGTTGCACAATCCTGATATGCTTCCCGTCCACTGCTCCCAAGCAGTTAGGGAAGTTTGTATATTTAAGGAATTCGTTGCTGATTTCTTTCCATCTTTCTTCTGAGATAGAAGGCATACATATAGGTTTGAGAACTCTCCACAGAGCTGAGCATACTTGTCGCACTATATTTGAGATTGTTGATTTTCCCAACTTGTAGGTGTAATGGAGGTCAGCAAAGGATGTTCCTGTTGCCAAATACCTGGAAAAGTACAAACTAACTGTAGTATGCGAAGTGCAGATTCCTGTAGTCACACACCTGAATAATAAAAATAACTGCTAGTATGTGCGTTAACAATAATTTTTTGTTTTAGGGAATACGTTGCAGAAAAAATGGAAACATGTAAGAGACAACTATACAAGAGAGTTAAAGAAACAAAAAACTTTGAAGTCTGGTTCTGCGGCAAGTAAGTCAAATCCATATATATTCTTTCAACGTCTTCAGTTCCTGCAACCTACTGTAACAAACAAAACTGTTACTGATAACCTGGAAAACAGCATTCAATTAGAAGAAGAAACGGAATTGCAGGAAGTACAGTTACTTCCAGATGAACCCAGAACGAGTGCTGTTGATAGGAACGTTAATAGCAACAAAAAGTTTAAGATGAACCCTGTTGACAAGCAATTCATAGATATTTTAAATAAAAGTGTAGCTCTTAGGGAGCAAAGACCTGCAGAAGTTCCAAAGGAAGATGATGATAAACTATTTTGTATGTCTTTGTATAAGGAGCTGCAAAAAGTACCTGAACATGGACGGCTCCGTACAAAAATACAGTTGTTAGAAGTAATTCAGAGGGCCCCAAGAATTCTACAACCCTTCACAGATTCATCCACCACCACAGAATTATCACTCGTACCCACCACCACAGACCTACAATCAGTTTGATTACGGATCCAATCTGCAAAGAAACCAACGTACACCAATACAAGAAAGTACCACCGGGCACATCGGTTACAGCAACCAATCAGCAGCAGTGAACAATCAACTTCAGTTCGGGTCCAATCTGCAAAGAAATCAACTTACACCAGCAGCAGCAGCAGCAGTGAACACAACCTTATTCGCAATCTGTGTTAGCAGGAGAGGTCCTTTCGCCAACTGGCAGTAACGTTTCACAAGCCAACTCAGAATTTTCAGATATTTACAACTAATTATTTACTTTTTGGTACATTACATTTTCAATTTAAAGTAATATTTTAAATAAAGTATAATACAAATGAAACTTTTTACACTTAGCTAAATTCAAACTGTTGATCTAGATTATTATTTTGTTGGACAATGACTCTGATACTCAGCCAACTCTAATAATGACAATTTCTGTTTAACATTTGTATAAGTTTTATAACATAAATTACTGTAATGAATAAAATACCTTATGTTACAGCGAGTTTCTTTACGTTTCTGTTACGTTGGTTTCTTTGCAGATTGGATCCGTAATCAAACTGATTGTAGGTCTGTGGTGGTGGGTACGAGTGATAATTCTGTGGTGGTGGATGAATCTGTGAAGGGTTGTAGAATTCTTGGGCCCTCTGAATTACTTCTAACAACTGTATTTTTGTACGGAGCCGTCCATGTTCAGGTACTTTTTGCAGCTCCTTATACAAAGACATACAAAATAGTTTATCATCATCTTCCTTTGGAACTTCTGCAGGTCTTTGCTCCCTAAGAGCTACACTTTTATTTAAAATATCTATGAATTGCTTGTCAACAGGGTTCATCTTAAAACTTTTTGTTGCTATTAACGTTCCTATCAACAGCACTCGTTCTGGGTTCATCTGGAAGTAACTGTACTTCCTGCAATTCCGTTTCTTCTTCTAATTGAATGCTGTTTTCCAGGTTATCAGTAACAGTTTTGTTTGTTACAGTAGGTTGCAGGAACTGAAGACGTTGAAAGAATATATATGGATTTGACTTACTTGCCGCAGAACCAGACTTCAAAGTTTTTTGTTTCTTTAACTCTCTTGTATAGTTGTCTCTTACATGTTTCCATTTTTTCTGCAACGTATTCCCTAAAACAAAAAATTATTGTTAACGCACATACTAGCAGTTATTTTTATTATTCAGGTGTGTGACTACAGGAATCTGCACTTCGCATACTACAGTTAGTTTGTACTTTTCCAGGTATTTGGCAACAGGAACATCCTTTGCTGACCTCCATTACACCTACAAGTTGGGAAAATCAACAATCTCAAATATAGTGCGACAAGTATGCTCAGCTCTGTGGAGAGTTCTCAAACCTATATGTATGCCTTCTATCTCAGAAGAAAGATGGAAAGAAATCAGCAACGAATTCCTTAAATATACAAACTTCCCTAACTGCTTGGGAGCAGTGGACGGGAAGCATATCAGGATTGTGCAACCTTCTGGTACTGGATCGCTTTACCACAACTACAAACATTTTTTTTCAACTATTCTTCTAGCTGTGTGTGATGCAAACTATTGCTTCCTATATGTAAACGTAGGGTCTTATGGCAAAAGTAATGACTCCACAATTTTCAAAGAATCGTTGTTTTACAAACACGTATCTGAAGAAACATTTAACGTCCCAGCACCCAAACCAATAACAGACTCAGATAACACTAGTTTACCTTATGTATTTGTTTGGTGACGACGCTTTTGGCCTGTCTAAGAACATCATGTGTCCTTACGTAGGAAAGCAGCTTCCCCATGTAAAGAAAATCTTCAACTATAGACTTTCAAGGGCTCGCCGCTACATAGAATGTACTTTTGGAATCATGGCAAACAAGTGGCGAGTATTTCACAGAGCCCTGAATGTTGACATAGATTTTTGCTGAGTCAATTATATTGGCGTGCTGCGTTCTACACAATTACGTCAGACGTAAAGATGGCTTCAGGAAGAAGAGACTTATTATCAAGCACCATTTGAAAGTGTTGATGGCACAGGAAAAGTTCCTAGGGCAAGTAACTATGCAAGAACTGTGAGGGACAAGTTTGCACAGTACTTCGTTACGGATGGCAAACTCCCTTGGCAAGACCGTATGGTGTAAGTGTTTATGTGAAATGTACACTTGTATGTGTTACTATTTTGTGTACAAAAGACACTAACATAAGCCTATTTCATAATTGTACTATTTATACGACAAACATTTGTACTATAGGAACATGTGATACCAGTACATTGCCTTAATTTTATTCTGTTAACTTATTGCAATTTAAATAAATTGTTAACACTACTTATGCAACGTATATTTACCTAAAGCTGTCTTTTGTTCCTGTGTACTGTTTTCTTCTGCAAATATGTCCACAATCTCCTGCCAAGCAGACTTTTTCAACGCTCTATTTTTATAATCTGGACACTCCAAGTCCCAGATACATCTTCTTTTTTCAACTTCCCCAATAAACAATTCTGTGTCAAAAGCTTCCGCGTCCATTGTATCCACAATAAACACACAGACCACAAAACACAAAGATTGACGAGAACAAAGAATCACGTCAGAACTGGCCAAAAGCGCGCGCTCGACTGATCAGTGATCACATGTGTACGCTCCAATGCCCAGTCTAGTAACTCGAAGCGCGCTGCAAACGTAGCGGTGGAAGTGAAAACCACGAGCGTCGCGTTTTGGCGACGTTGGGTCAAAGCGCGCGTTTGCATGTGAACGATTCCATTTGTTCCTCGTTAACTGGCTAACGCGCGTTTGACAAACGCGGCGTCTAACGTCCTCATGTGTACAGGGCCTAAGAAGGGGGCCAGCACGGGCCTGCCGCGACGCTAGCACAATGGATCACAAACCATAACTGCCCCCGGGGGAAGCGGTTTGCCTAAGTAAAATGCTCTATCTCATCTTGCTTATTTATGAACGAATTTCACAATCCTTACATCGTTCGATTTTAAATTATATTTCCTAAAAAGTTTATAAGGACATAAGCATTGCTACCTTATATGTAGTTTTTATGTAATTTAAGGTTAAAGGTTTTAAACCGCCACAATATTCAAAATATTAATTTAAAAGATTTATAATTTTCCTTCAAAAAGTTGTATAGCCTACCAATTTTTAACTTATTACAACAACCCGTTCTTAAATTAAAAGATATTCTTTAAAAATACAAAATGGCGGCTCTACTGTTAACTATGGAGTTTTGATAATTTTTAATATGATATTTTTAGGTTTTTTTTTTTAAATTACCTGTCTTTAGGTCAGGAATAATAACTTGAGAGGTCGGTAGAGAGTTCAGGCATACCCTGTATAAATTTAAGCTACTGTGTTCACAGCAAAATATCAAATATATAGATGTAGACTAATGTTCATATTTGAACTGTTTTATGTAAAGGTGTATTAGCCCATTAAGGAAGTAGTATACTTAATTCTGAACAGCCCTTCAGGAGACAGTTAAAATCAGCTGTTTTGCAGGCGATTGGTGAAACTTTTGTAAAATTATTATTAATGGGGATAAACTAATAATTTTTTTTTTTATTTTGTAGAAAACTTTTTGTTCTTTAAGAAAAGTATATAATTATTGTGCTTATGAAAAAATAAAATTTTATAAAAAAAGACATATACAAAAATTTTTTTTATAAATTTTAAAATTTCAAAAGCAAAGTGAAATAAAAAATATTTTGAACTTTATAATCCATCAAAACTATATATTTTCTGAAACTTCAAACTATTTTTTACATGGAAACAAAAAATTACCCTTATATCTATAAAAATGAACATGCAATAAAAAGTTTTGTGATTACTTACAATTCTGCATTTTGATGCGATTTCCCAACAATTGGTTGTCATGGAAAATTACAAAGCAATACCCACTTCATCAATATCCACTTCATCATTATTAGTTAGGCCTACCTTACTGTTATTATATTGATCAAACTCCTCTTCAAATTCTTCAAATAATCTAGGTGATAGCCAAGACAGACTTGGTGATCGCCGAGACTCATAATTAGAAGGACTAGGCCTAAATTCAAGGAAGTCCACCGGCCGTTCATTTTTATCACCGTGGTGAACAATTATGTCAACAACACTTTCGTCACTGCACGTTTCAGAATCGAACTCATAATCACTGTCTAAATACTGATCTACCTCGGAAGAACGTAAATTTTCACGATCCATAATAAAAACATAACCTAAACAAACACTCGGTAAGGTTTCGTCTGCCGCCAA
>CM061533.1:227934484-228257751 GCA_030545055.2 Neoaliturus tenellus
TCTTCATTGCAGTTCCGTATTCATTGAAGAAATTACGAATAACAACTAAACACGTGAAAAATGACACCAATCGCTCCGCGACTGCGACTGAGCCTGCCCCCAGACCGGACCCGCGATAAGTCGCCAGCGATAGTCGCTAGCCGCGCCAGTCGCAGTCGCTTCAAGGACAACGGTCCCATTTGAAACAACGCTACCAGTGCCGGAGCGACTGTCGCTCAGCGACTATCGCTCAGCGACTATCGCTAGAGTCGCTTCAGGGACAACGGGCCTTTAAGGACACTTAAATTTTCCCCATAAACCCCATGGGGGTGAGTATGTAGGTTTGCCGCCATATGGGTGTTGTAAGCAAATATCAGATAAACCCTACCTAGTGAATGTACATACCAAATTTTATCAAGTTATTCCAATAAATAAGCGAGATACAGGGTTTTGTTGATTTCCCATAAGATTAACATTGGAAACCTATTTTTAACTTTTCTCCGTAACCTGTTAACCCAAGTTAAAAATTCAAAATACTAAATTGTTTGATTTTTTAAGCTCTTTTAAATGGTTTTAGTTACAATTGTTGAATTTTTAAAATTAAGGTCCAAAATGCCAAAAACCCATTTTTGACCCCTTTGAAACCCCATAAAACCCCGCTCCCATAGCCCGATCATGCTGGTTCGCGAACTCATGAAAATAGATCTGGTCTTACACCTTCATACCAAATTTCATCAAAATCGGTGGTCGCTGTCAAAAGTTATCAGTACCACGGACACATAGATAGATAGATAGATAGATAGATAGATATTCAGGGTGTCCAGCTTCGACTGTCCGAAACTTTTTCATGTTGTTCAGCAAGCCAAAATAAACAAAAAAGTTGATATAAACATATGTCCTAAAATGCTTCGTTAACCCGCTAGCCGCCATTTTGTTTTTTACACTTAATAATTTTTATTTCCATAACGGATAGATGGATTGGGTTCATACTTGGCATGGACTTTTGTTACAACAATGTTTATCAAAAGAAAAAAGATTACTTTTTTCTGTAGTATATTTTCAAAATGGCGGCCATTTTGAATTTTTAATCTCAAATATCTCAAAAACGATAAATTTTATCAAAATCTTACAAGACACAAAAAAGCTGCAAAATTAAATTATCTAACCGATAATACCAAGTTTGTAATGATCTGACAACAATTAATTAAGTTATTGAGATTTTTGTGTATAAAATCATTGATTTTCCTTTATAATGCATGCAAATTTAGATTAATTGAGAAGAAAAATCACAATTACTCCGTTATTTGTTGTCAGATCATTACAAACTTGGTATTATTGGTTAGATAATTTAATTTTGCAGCTTTTGGTGTCTTATAAAATTTTGATAAAATTTATCATTTTTGAGATATTTGAAATTAAAAATTCAAAATGGCCGCCGTTTTGAAAATATAAGACGAAAAAAAATAATCTTTTTTCTTTTAATACACATTGTTGTAACAAAAGTCCATGCCAAGTATGAACCCAATCCATCTATCCGTTATGAAAATAAAAATTATTAAGTGTAAAAAACAAAATGGCTGCTAGCGGGTTAACGAAGCATTTTAGGACATATGTTTATAACAACTTTTTTGTTTATTTTGGTTTGCTGAACAACATGGAAAAGTTTCGGACAGTCGAAGCTGGACACCCTGTATGTATACATATATATGAAAATGAACGAACGGTGTTTTTGGCTTCTGGGGACCTCAAAACGAAAAAGTATCATGGTCCCGGGCTTAGGTCTTACCATGGCTACTACCGTAATAGCGTATTCCCTATAGGGAAATTCGCTAAAAGGCAACCAATCATAATACAACCAATGAAATAAACAGTGAAATAGTTGAGCAATAACTATTTTTGTTAGTAGGTTCTCAGGCAATCAAAAGAAATTTTTCAAAAATTGAATTTCCTACAAATTAAATATTTAATTTGTTTATCTAGGACTTATGGTTACGGAGATATAACGTTTTTTATAACTTTAAAAAATTGCAGTGTTTGTAAATTTGTGAAAATTTAGACTTTTTTCAATGCAAATGTAATTTATTAGTTAATAGTCCAGGATATAAAGTATTTGAGAATGCGTCGAAAGCCTGACCCAAATATTTTTTCTGATTATTGTTATATGTTCTATATTGAACATGAAAACGTATGTCGTCGTCGCTGGACATGGTCCAAATCACGGTGGTGTGGGAAGTAGGCCTAATATCGCGGCCGGTGGCGGAACTTCTCCGCTATGATTAATAGTCATGACTAAATATCTGTTTAAGATAGTAAAATAAAGTAAAGCGCATCTTATTTGAAAAATCATTACCTTGTAAAAGTGTAATTTTTTAGAACGTCGTATTTCTTATAGTTTATGAGTAAAACCAATTTTTATTATATGGCCAAACCAGGCCTGGCTCGTAGCGGCGCGGCACGGTGACCAGTGTAGTTTTGTTTTCAATAATTACCTTATTGAAACTCCCATTTTAAGACCTAAATAATATTTAGAGTATTTTCAACAATTTAGCTATAAATAATGTCCTTTTCCAAGTTTGGAAATAATAAAACTAGACGTATATTGGATTTGTATCACAAATGTCACTTTTTTAATAATGTAATAAAAATTGGTTTCATTTATAAGGTATAAGAAATACGGTTTTTTACAAAATAACACTTTTAAAAGGTTATAGTTTTTCAAATACAATGCCCTTTATTTTATTTGTCTATCTTAAACAGCTATTGAGCTATGACTATTAATCGCAGCGGAGAGGTTCCGCCACCGGCCGCTATATTAGGCCTACTTCCCACAGTCCCGTGATTTGGACCACGTCTGGTGACGACGACATACGTTTTCGTGTTCAATGTAGAACATATATCAATATTCAGAAACAATATTTGGGCAATCAGGCTTTCCATGCATTCTCAAATCCTTTATATCGTGGACAACTAAATTAAATCAACGTTGTAAAAAAGTCTAAATTTTCGCAAATTTACAAAAACTGTAATTTTTGTATTTTATAAAAAATGTTTTACCTCCATAACCATAAGTCCTAGATAAACAAATTAAATACGTAAATTGTAGGAAATTAAATTCTATGCAACCCTATACATATTTCTCTTCTAGCTAAAATGCGCCGCAATTGGGATATAATTGAAAATATGAAAAAGTGCCGACTTTCGGTTTTTCCAATATGGCGTCGGGAGCGGAGGGTGGAAAATTGTACATTTTGCATTTTAACAACTACTAACTATCCTAGACAACATAAAAACAAATTAGAACTACCGGAACGTTTGTAAGCCAAAACTTCTATTTTCGTCTCTATTTACCGTACTATTCTTTAAGGGTTTTTTATTAATTGGATGAAATAATTCAACACACACTAATTAAAACACCAATGATTAAAACCAACTACCGTAATAATTTAAACATATTGAAAAAAGATTGGTTTACAATAAATGTATACCGATTGAAAACTGGTCCCTTTGATTGTTATTTGAGATGCATGCACAAAAATATTGTGTTGTTTGGTCAGCCAGAACACAACACTGCAAAGGTAAGGGTCGGTTTCACAAAATGTACCAATTTAAGTCCCAAGGTTATTGCTTGTAAATAAATGAATGAATATGTTATAAAAATATGTTGTATTATACCTTACCCTGCCCTTTACTTAAATAGGATAAGTGTTTAGCTATATTTGAATTTATCAAATAATTATTATGCAAAAAATAGGTCAAAATACAAGTCGCTCACTGTCACCGGTCATCTAGTCTTAAGTTACGACACAGCTAAAATGCACGTAAACAAAAAAATTCGTCTAATTTACTTCACAGCTGTCAAGAACAAGACAGAAAGAAAGAAATCCATAGACAAACGGGAGGATTTTCTGCAACAACTATTTATTTCATCGTCTATGGAGCTTGTCCCTCAAAAGAGATCCGCCACAGACATCGAAATTGGAACCAGCCAAAAAAAATATTACCATTCGGATATTTGGTGGGAAATCACTTTCTGTGTAGTTGAGATCTGTTATAAGTTGGAAGTGTGTGCTGATTGTGGAATTTTTATTGCTTTTTATTTCATTTTAAATGAAATAAAAGGAAAGTTTGATACCATACCTTAATTGCATTACAAGTCACTCACTCACATTAAACTTTCAATTTTTAATATGTTACCCACGAAAAAGGCGTATTTATGTTAGAAGAGTTAAAACAAAACCTAACCTCAAATTAAACCGGTCTACATGTGTCTGTATGTCGGCTATTGGAGCTTAAATGTGGAATTTACAAGTCACTCGCGCTCAAGTCGCTCACGTGAGTGACATAGTAAATCGTGATAAATCGTAAATATATTTAATTTATATACTTTTTAATTATTGCTGGTGATAAAACACATATTTTTTAATTAAGATAGCAATTTTGTTTTAGGTTATGTGTTTTTTTATAGTGGTTTACGGCAACACAAGAATTTGCGTGAACAACTTGTATTTTTGTATGCCTTTTGCATTAGAAAACAACTTTTTATGGGGAAAAAATAAAAATTCAGCTTAGCTGCTTTTGTTTTGAGATTAGTATAGTATGTTCAATTGATTAGGCCAAAAATTTATTTTTTATAAAGAAGTTAGTTTTTATTTTTTTCTTCCAGGAAATTAAAACATTTTGTGAAACCGACCCGTAAGCTGTAATAATTTATATTCCTATGTAGTAAAAAAAAAAAAAAAAAAAAATAGTTAAAAGGTCTAAAACTTACTTTATGAGCTAATTTAAGTTCGTGCTTCAGCTGCTGGCACTGGTTCCTATATTCACACACTTTTAAGTTTGCACTTGATAGTTTATCTGTCAATTCCTTGACTTCATTTTCCTGAGACTTTTCATCTTTAGTTTCATCTACACATAAATAAAAAAGTTATATTCATTTGACATAAACATCTTCAACTAAAACTATACAATTACGCCAAACGCCTTTAACATTAATGATTCTTCTCTATAAAAATTTTTAAAACTGTTTAAAATACCCTTCATTCATTTACTTCACTTGTTATTTCTTTCTATTTATTAATAGGCAATAATGTTTCTTTTCCTAATTTTTTTCTCAGCTTGTGCCGAACAGAAATCAGTGACTACTATTAAAAAGGTAACGTCCTGTAGATGAGCAGAATCCCATTATAATTCACATCAGCCTCCTTCTGCGATCACTTCTCTAATCCTCGATATGCAGTATTCTTCCATTGCCCACCCTCCATTAATTTAAAGAGCATGGTGCAAGAGCAGACAGTATACAATGTCTTATTTCTTACTTGCAAGATACAAATCCGGATTATTGGTCAGATTTCTGACATCCAAATTATTGATGTTCTACTGTATTAATAGAAAAACATTAATCTTTTTCCTTTTTTTCTCAGCTTGTGTGCATCGTAGGTGAAATCCAAGCGAACCGTTAGAAAGGTAGTGTCCTGTAAATGAGCTGACACCCACCATAATTACAGCCCCTAGTGCTACGCCTTACAGGCCATCAAAATTTCAATGTTTATCCTAGGGAAGAAAAGTAATTGATTGAACCATTAGATACCTGTTGTATAAAAAAAATCTAACTTAACTAATCAGGTCCAGATGGTACTTATCAATTAAAATTTTGTTTGAATTCCAACCAGTGGGCAATTTCTAGTAAATAAAAAATACAGTAGAGTCCCGCTAATCCGAAAATCAGCTTTATCTGAACATGCCTGTCAGACAAAACAGAAATTTTTTCCTTAACTTCTAAAGGGGAAAAATTAAGAAAATGTGATCTTTTTGTGAAAAAATTATTTAGCCTATGTTGGTTGACTCTAATGTAAACATAAACAAGCAAAATCTTCATTTATTCGACATCGTTAATGTTGATCTGTTATCAGCTGGTGTATACAGCACAGAACATAAACAAATTAAACAAGGGGTTGTTAATTCGTACAGTCAACACTCAAGAAATAATAATAATAAATCAGAGCCAACCAATCATAAAGCTAACAAAGTAGAACCCCGCAATCCTGGCCTACAGTACTTCAAAACACTGATTATCAGCACAATGTAAAGTCCGATGACCCAATGACACATATTTGGGATGTGGGCAGGGGTGGAGATTTATTATAATACTGGTATTTGGAAGGCGTCAGAACCTTTATCCTGGGTGACCTCAGGCTGTGGGGCAGTGATTGTGGACAGTTCGAAGTTACGGCACCGCATCTTGGCCACCTCGAGATCAGCGGTGAGCTCCCGCACTCGCTTGCTTAGCTCGACTATCTTGCTAGCGGCCAGGTCGGAGGCGCGGCCGTGGGATGCCATGGCAGGCGGGCACTTGGTCACAACGCCCTTCAGCCGAGCCTCCGCCTCCACGAGCGAGCGTCGCAGCTGGCCGTTCTCCTCCATGAGCACCTAGAATACGAGAGTCGACTGATACAAGGTGTTGCTACTGTTTCAGCACTTTTTAAATGACTATTTGCAAAAAAATTTTAAAAATCATAAAATGATAGCTGTTTTTGTTGAATTTTTACAGTATTAGTACCTGTATTTTTTTCAATATTTACCAATATTTTAAGATATTCAAATTGTATCTTGTAAAATTTTGTTAAGAGTTGCGGTACCTGTTCTTCAGACTCAATACATTCTTATGCATTTACGATTTTAAATAATTTTATTTTTATGATGAAAATGTCAAATATTATCTAAATAAATAATTGGTTGTGGAAATAAAATTTACTTGGTGTAATAATGGCAGCTGGCGGCGAAACAAAGACCAACTTTAGTTAAGCATCAAAACATTTTAAGAAATAATTTAATTTCTTCATCAGTTTCTAGAATAATAAATCTATTTGGCATGATTGTAATTTAAATAAAGATGTCTTTCTTGGATTAATGAATACTTAAAAAATAAAAGGAATCTTTGTTTACAAACAACGTACCTCAACCTGTTGTGAAAGTCGTTTGGTGGCGTCATAAGGGAAGAGGATTTCATCATCTTCAAATTCCTAGGGAAATGAGGAAGTTAAGTATTATACACTGTATATCAGATGATAATAATGTTTACATTAAGAGATAAAACCAACAGTTCATTAAGCAAAAAACATATGTAATTCAAGTTTAAGTTTAATACATTAAATTAGTGTGGTAAGGTCAAATTTTCTCCAGATAAAAGCTTTTAGGTGTCAGTCAAATTGCAGGTTTGATAAGAAATTTAGAAGATTATATCAAAGTTTTACCAGCACTGACATTCAACAAGTATGTTGCATAGTTAAAAATTTTTTTCTCCAAAGTTGCTCAAGAAATACATTTATCATCCCAACGTAACCCATGGATTACATTGATTTTTAACAAGTATTAAAGGTCATCTTTCAGCCAAGTCAGCCAGGCAGTTCAAGATTCGTAAAATACACAGAAAAAAAAACATGAACCAAGCCTATTTTATACGAGGAAGCTGGTCCTACGTTTCATAAATAAACCAGGTCTCGTAAAATTAGTCATAATAGAGAAGTTGAACTTTATTTAACCAGGTAGTATTTGAAAACTTGTCAAATGATTCTGAGTCTCCCTAACATGAGTTTCTAAAAGGTTTTTTACTTTTGTTCAAAATGTAAAACACCTGAAATATAATATAAATTTTTATCAAACTTCGTATATGAGCATTTGTGAAATACGCTATCTCAACTTTTAGTAAAATGCTATATGATGACCAACCACAAAAAATAAATAAATAAATAAAAATGCGAAAAGAGAGAACCTGGGTATATTTTTTAACTGAAGGTCTTATGACCTTGATCACAATAAGACCATTATTGGTCTCTGGTTTGGTGCAATTGAAATATTGAATACTTACTTATACATACAAGTGGATAAACTTTCAAAAACCTTAAACTTAAAAAATTTTACAGATCAAATATTTTTACTTCCAACTATAGTTAAACATAAAAAACACATTTTACTAATATATTTACATTTTATATGCATAGGTAAACTATAGTATAACCAAATAATCAACAAAAGTAGAAATCATAAAAAAATTAGTTCCTTAGTTAACTACATATTACTACACCTTTCACCTTAATCTTGAAATTAAACTCACATCTTTCTTGGAATCAGATTTTATTCTGGAGAGTTGTTCAGCACTTCTGCCTCGTTGAACGAACTTGTACTTCTCATCCAATATATCATTATCCGAGCACAGTGATGCATACTTCCTTAACTTCTTACTCTTGGCGATTCTTTTAAAGGAATTTTTCGCAGCACACATAACTCAAGTAGTTCAAAGCATAACTTTGAGCTGGTTTGGAAATAAACACCCCATGAAATGAAAATTGATTATTGATTTACAATATTTTCAAAGTCAATAACAATATATAAACACTAGCGTAGCAGAAACCTTGCTGATGTTTATGAACCAGCTGAGTGGAATGAGAAATAACAAGTCTGTTGCCATGACAACAAGATCACCTGTATTGATGACAAGGTAAGGAGATATTGCAGAGGAGGCAATACAAACTACAGCTCTAACTGATAGTAAAAAAACAGAATAACATTTTAAAATAAAGCAATAAAGGATAAAAATGTTTATTTTCATAGTAACATTTTCAAGGCAAGAATAATTGATTCTACAAAAAAGCTACAACTGATTTTCAAAGGAATAGCCAACTTTGGCACACATGACATTTCCCATCGATCTCCGAGTGACAGAGACATGCTGCGTGGTGTCACGCTACGGTGCAATTTATTGGGCCAAACTTCGCCTCGGAAATTATCTCCTTCTTTTTGGCATGAATAGGAACTTACATTAATCAAACCTTTATTGCAGGAACAAGTTTAGCCCATGAAATAATCTGGTGAAATTGCATGTTCGATTGTAATTTATTAGCAGTTTTCATTGTTTAAATACCCCTGGTATTATAATGCAATTACTTCGTTGGTTAAAAACTTTTGATGAAAGCTTTCATAACAAAATTTAACTAGTTCAAATTTATAAAAATTAACTCATTATGTAAAGCTCATTTTTATAAAAATTTTCATATTTTGCTAAGAAAATTAAAACAAGGTACAGGTAAAAATACACTAATAAAATTATGAAAATTCAACTGAACCAAGATTTAAAAGATAAATTTTGTAAATGAATTAGAGTGGAACTTGGATACTTTGAATGTCAAGAGACTAGTGAATCTATACTTATTTAATACCAGGGTGTCTAGTAGTCTTGAAAATCTGGAAAGTCTTGAATTAGTATTGAATTTAACAATGGTCTTGAAAAGTCTGGAATTAGTCTTGAATTTGCCCTCTAGTCTTGAAATTTATAAAAAATTTTAATTATGGAGACGCTCGTGATTGCCGATCAAGATTGCTAACTAGAGACGCTTATGATCCCCAATCAAAACGCTGGCGACTGTAGACAGTAATTGCTCGCGACCACCGTGCGGAGACGCTGGTATTGACTCTTGATTCAGTGTATGCTGAAAAATGGCCTAAAAATGGTGTGAACTATCATTGGTCTACAAGCTAAAGAGAAAGAAGGAGAAGCAACATTTTAATTATTGAAAAATATATGAAATTTTTATGTGTTCTATAAATTTGATATTACTACTGAATTTGTGGAATTATTTATATTATTTATTTTAATAATAAACTAAACAGCCCTACGAAGGACAGGCGCACAGCTAGTATTTAATAAAAATAGAATTACACACTTGTGCATTATTTTAATTCAAACCATTTTAATTTTCAATGTTGTTGCATAATTAATATTGCTTATTATTAATAAGTTAGAATTTTATGGTTTCATTATAATAGTCTTGTTTTTGACAAAAAATATAAAGATTCATTGTATTCCGCTGATTTGCTATTGAAGTCTAAAATTTATTAGTAGCTGAACTGCTATTGAAGACTTAAATAGTATACACATATCTTCTGTCAAGCAGCTCAAAATTGTTGTTGTATATTATCACCACATGCTTTGCCGTGGATACAGCATTGTCAAGTGATATTAGAACATACTATCCATCGAAGGATTGGTCTTAAGGATTAAAATAGACAAAACATATCACAAACACAGTTGAGTTTGTCTATTTTGATCCTTGACCAATCCTTAAATGGATAGTATGTTCTTGTATCACTTTAAAATGTCGTATTCTCGGCAAAACATGTAGTGATTATATTCAACAATAAAATTTGAGCTGCTTGACGGAAGGTATGTGTATACTATTTTAAAACAAATATGTTAGTGGCAACTATATAAATAATTTTTTTCAATGTAAAATAGAAATTAATATGTCGAGTAGTGCAATAGTCTTGAAAAACTAAAGAAGTCTTGAAAAAGTCTGGAATTAGTCTTGAATTTCGAAAGAGAAATAAACTAGACACCCTGAATACGCTAAGGGTTTTTTTGTCTTGAGAACTCCTCCTACAATTTTCAACTGATTTTCAAGTTTTTGGTGTCGTTGGATAGGGCTTGGTCTGTAGTTGTTTCCGTCAAAAACTGATGAGAATTGGACGGAAAATAAAGGCGCTATTTACCATAGAAATCTCAAAATTTCCCATTTAAATAACATTGGGATTGAATGAAGCATTGTAAACATCTGTTAATAATCAGCTGTAAATACATGGTGATAAAAGATATTCACAATATTGGATTGGTCGGATGTCATTGATTTAGAGCTAAATGTAACATTTGTTTTTCATTAAAATAATGCTCGAGTTCGAGCAACACGTGTACTAGTGGGTGAATATTCCTTAACTAGGTTATTTGCTGTCCCTGAAATTTATCTACATAGAATAGGTCACAAAAGCTTAGATTATTAAGGAAGGTCAAAGGTTATATGTTATAATGTACTTTCTACAAGTATATATTTTATAATTCACATAATACAATTTTTATTTACCATTTTGTATCTGAAATGTCCATCCTCTGGCATGTCCCAAGTCCTTATTGGTAAGTCTTGGTGCTCATAATTTCATAAATAATGGTGTTATTTTATGCATTACTAGAAAGTATAATAGTAAAATAAACAAATTTATCTATTGCATATTTTAGATTTTCTAATTTATTAATAATATCTTTAAAATGTAATTTAAAAGATGGTCCACGACTTTAACGTCTTTCCTCTGGCGACAGCAGTTTGATGAGCTAGGGTAGAAGGGAAATTTTTGTTTTCGCCAATGGATGGAGGGATTTTATTCTTTACAATGTTGGCATTGCTATAAGCAACATTTCTGGAATATTCTGGAGTCAGTTGAGTCGTGGCTGTTCTAGAGGTCAGTGCTGCTCAGTGTTTCACAAAACTGCATGTCTTTCCTCTGGTAAGTATATATTTCTTGTTAATTATTTTAATTAATATTTTTTGTTATAGAATGAATTAAAACGTTATTAGGAAGTGAAAACCATAAAAACCCTGATATTTTTTCTTAACGTAAAATACTTTTTAGCTAAAATGTGCTCAGATGTCCTTCCTCTGGCTGTCTTTCCTCTGGCATTGTCAGGCCAGAGGAAGGACATTTTGGCCAGAGGAAGGACATTTCCAGCATTCGGTTTTATTCCTTAATTAATTTACAAAGTTTTTTTTTTAGAATCATTACTTTAAATAATTATTTATTAACTTTACAACATATATTCCACCTTAAAAAAAGGTCTGTCTCTGGATTAAACGACTTCATAGTGATATTTACGTAAGTATGTGTAACTGTAAATAATTCTATGTTTGTTCTAAATGTTCTGTTTCATTTCAGGCCCAAATATGGTGCAGTCAAGGGAAGAAAGGTTGAGAAAAAAAGAGAAGCGGAAAGGAGAAGGTATGAACGTCTCAAATCAAATGCAGAGGGGAAAGAGTATTTGAAAGAAAAGGAGAAGAGGCAGTACGCCTTAAAAAAGAAAAAGCGAATAATAGTTCCCATAAGTGAATTAAGTGAAAGGGCAATGAGAGCAAAGAGAAAGGAATGGAAAATAAAGAAGAGGGAATATCGGCAAAGGAAAAAAACCGCCAGGCAAGTAATGGAAGATGATACTCCTCCGGCGAGTGAAGATGAGAACATAGACGACCCGGGAGATCCTATACAAAATCTTGTTCATTCTTATAAGAAAAGGGAGTCCAGTTTGAGGAAGAAAAAAAGTCTCGAGATAAAGAAAAAAGAACAGCAGATTGAAAAGCTCAAACGAAAAATTGAAAAGTATAAAACAAAGTATCAAAGAGAGAAAGAAAAGAGGAAAAACATAACCAAAAATAGAAGTGAACATCCAACACCTCGAACTAGAGTTAAATTACTGCTAAGTGACAGCACAAAAAAAAGGGAAGTGGCAAGAAAACTTCTGTTTGCAGAGACCATCTCAGAGGAATTGGATGAAAGCTATAATGAGATGCAATCTGAGGAGGAAAAACGTAAATTTAAACTAAGAATTTCCGGTAAACATATAAAGAAAAATCGACTCATTACATGCTTTAAAAGAAAAATGAGGATAAATAAGAAAATAATTAATGAATCGGACAAAACTGCTAAAAGGAGACGCAGACAAGACAAAGTGTACATGTGTGAGGTTAAGGATCTGGTTAAAAAATTTTATCTGGAAGACTCGTCTAGTCGTGTAATGCCAGGGAAAAAAGATTGTGTAACCAAGGGTAAAAGAAAAATGCAAAAAACGATACTTAAATAAATCAATGAAGGAGTTGCATAGAGAATTTCTTAGATCTCATCCGGAAAAACAGATATCTTATGCATTGTTCTGCAAGTTAAAACCTTTTTGGGTAAAACGAATGGATGTAAAAGCAAGGGATACCTGTAAATGTGTGCACTGTGCCAACACTGAACTACTAACAGAGTCACTCCACCGTTATGGTCTTTTGAATAGTTATAAAGTAGAGGACATTAAAAAATGTTTTTGTTGTGATACAACAAGTGAAAAGTGTCTGTTCCGAGAATGTAAAGATTGTCCACCTGTAAAGATCGAAACTGAAGTTCCGTCAAATTTGTCCCAGGCTAAATACTATAAATGGGTGAATATTAAACATAAGTATTTTGATAAAAAAACTAAGAAAGAGAAAGTCAGTAAAAAGGTAACCAAAACTGTTGTGGTGTGCAAACCAAAAGAAATGGTGGAAGAATTTGAAAAAGTTTTCCTTTTTTACCTCGAGATCAAGGAAGAATAATCCATCAATATCGAGTAACAAAAGACTTGAAGAAAAAATTAAAAGCAAATGAGGCAATCATCCAAATGGACTTAGTGAAAATTACGAAACTAAATATTCTGAAGAAATTCAGTCCTTCCACTTTGGAGGATCAAGACAACAGCTGAGCCTGCATACTGTAGTCGCTTATATAAAAGAGGGTGATAAAATTAAAAATATTAACTTTTGTACCCTATCAGAATCGCTCAAACACGATGTTCCTGCCATTTGGGCACACTTAGTGCCTGTACTAAAGTGCATCAAAACGTATAACGTAGATGTTCTCCACTTTGTGAGCGATGGACCATCCAATCAATACAGAAATAAAACAATGTTTTATTTTCTAGCTAAGAAATTGCAAACTATTTATCCCGGATTGAAATCATTTTTTTGGAACTACTTAGAGGCCGGGCATGGGAAGGGGGCCCCCGACGGTATAGGTGGAGTTAGTAAACGCACTGCAGACAGAGTCGTGGCTGAAGGAAAAGACGTTTCAAATCTTGAACAGTTAACAAGGTTTTGGAAGAGCAAGTAAAGGGAGTTCAGTATTTTTCTATTCCTGCAATTGACATTGAATCTATGGCTAAAGAAAACAATCAAGAAGCTGTAATACCTTTTAAAGGAACTTTAAAAATACATCAAGTTTTCAATTTTGAGCATACACCGAACGTATTACATTTAAGGACTGTAAGCTACTTTGATAATGAAGAGCACTCTTCGGTTGGAGTTTTGGATTACTCAGAGAAAGGTAATTAAGTTTTTCTCATCCTATCTACTTTAAATATCTTTACTCAAAGTATTTAGGAAATTCTAATAATTTTTGCGCTAAGAAATTACATTAATTAATTAATTAATTAATTAATAACTATAGGACTAATAAGTTTACTAATGTTAATTTTCTTACAGATACCGCCAAAGAAAACCAATGCTTGCCTAGTACGTCTGGAAAGAAACGGCTGAGATATGTGGAAGTGTATTCTGATGATGAAGAAGATATGAGGGGTAATGTGGAGGATATCACAACATGTTTTTCAGCTGGTGATATAAAAGATGAAACGTATATCATCGTTGAACTTCATGAAGAATCCACAAACAGGCCAAAACATAAGCAAAATATATATAGGTATGCTGCCGTTTGTCAGGGAGAAGTGGATGAGGACGGATGGGTTGTGGTACATTTTCTTCGAATAGTAAGTAGTAAATTTCAAACTGATCAACTATTTCGTCTGGATGAGAAGGACCATTCTGTTGTTAAGTTTGAGGAAATAAAGTGCATTTTAAAGCCACCTATTAAAGTGTTTAAAGGAAAACGTCTGTACTACAGTTTTTCTACAGAGTTAGATATTTTTGAGAAACCTTAGTTGCCTAGTAACAGAGAACAGGGAGTGTAGGTATAATTTAACTCATATATATCTAATTTTTTCAGAAACTGATATGTTTGTTCAAACTTTTTCCGAACAAGTGTTAGTATGACTGGGTATGACTAGGTTTTTATCTTAAGTATGAACCTATAAGACTGTTGAAAAGGCTGATATTCATCTTACTTGAAAGACTGACAGTTGTTCTAGTATTAAACTGATAGGTTTGAATTTATTCGATCGTAAAAGTGTAGTATTAGGTTTTTATCTTAATGAAGTTTAAAATAAGACTGTTTAATGGCTGATTTTCATTTACTAATAAGACTGATGAAAAGACTAAAGAAGTTATTGTCTCAAGACTGATTACTTTGATACTGTTGTACCGTTATACATTAGGTACTATGTTTTTATAATATTTTTCTATCAATTCATGTTAAATAAAGGTTTATAACTAAACATTTTAAGAGTTTTATATTTTTACCTAGTTTCCTCCCTTTGCCTTCCTCCCTCGTTAGAATATTCTCATTTGTTTTATAGATGTCTTTCCTCTGGTCACTGCTGTCATTCCTCTGGCTTGCAAAAATTGAAAATTGTCAAAAAAATCCTTTATTATGCATTTTTGGAAGTGCACCTTTACAGGACATGTTGTTCTTCCTATTAACTTTTCAAATATATAATATAAATTTATTTTAGCAAAAAAAATTAGTTTGCCATTTTTAGCTATGAAATATCCTACTTAAGGAATATTCACCCTAGTATGTTTTAGTCATCCAACGCTCAATTGCAGTATAATTGAGGGTCAGTATGATTAAAAGTATAATATGACACAGTACAGAGACCGGCCCACGAGATCACACTTGATCAAATTGAAAAAAAGTCACATGGAATAAATAACCAGTTGACTTTGTTGTTTTAAATAGTCCAGCACTGGTATATGCTAAAACCATTTTATCTATTAATTTAAATAATTCCTTAGTTGCTGGTGAATTTAGTGCAAAATTAAATTAATTAGAAATATACTTTATTTAACTTTACAAAATACCAGTGTTTTCAATTTTATTCAACTAACAATAAACAATCTTATGAATAAATAGGAAATGTTTTATAACCCTTCCCGGGCTATTGATAGATATATCCGTCAAATGTAATTTCTGGTCCGGTCTGAAAACGAATATATCCGTCTTAACAATTTTCTTTTCCGGGATGAAAACGGATATATCTGTCCAAAATTACGAAAAACACATGTTGTATATATATTATGATAATAAACATAATATTATTGACTTATACATGGGTAATTCAGTTTTTACATATGGCAAGATTATGTCCCATGACTTTTTTAGCTGTTTCATGCCTAAACAGCTAATGTGTACAGCGAAATTGTCAGTTTGCGCTGGGACCTTACTAGTACAGTAAAAGTAGGGTTTTAGATCGGCAACTGATGTGCATTCCCAAAAATTTGATAAGAGCTACTTTTAAGCACTATAATTAAAGATCCGATGAGTCCCCAAAAAATAAAGTTGTTTTTCACCTATAAAACAACTTTTCAAAATGGCGTTTTTTTCTAATGGGATACATTTTGAAAAATTTAGTATTTATCTTTATTTTTCACCTGCATTTCTCAATATAATGTTGTGACACCGTCACCGATAATTTTTTTATGGGAAGTAGTTCATTATGACCGGTCGTTAATTTTTGGCCGCCATCTTGGATCCGCCATATTGGATGAAAGTTATTTTTTTGTAATATAAAGATAGTGTTGTGACACATCATTTCAAAGTAGATTTTTACGCTGATTACAATGCCGCAATCCATTTTTTAAAATCTTGGTTCGTTTTAAAGATACACTAAAATAAAAATTTAACCCAACGAATTTCTTATGGACATTTCGAACTTTAAATTTATTTTGCATTATTTTTCTTTTATATCTAGTTCTAATTGAGGAATTCTGTTCATTGTGACCTTAAAATACTCAGTAATATTCCTGGCATTAATTTAAGCTATTCTTCATTCCATTTGGAGGATATTGAGACGAGTTATATCCTTCTATTTAATAGAAACTTCAATTTTTTTAAATTCGCTTTTAGTTTAAGATTAAAATCTCAAGTTCTAAATAAGACACAAAGTTAGTTCTGGTCTTAAAACAACTATAGTTGAATTAAAATCAAAAGAGTATTGGGACTCTCGGTGCTTCGGCAGTGTTCGGGTGCGTTCGGGACTAGTCGGCTCCTAAAAGTAAACAACTACGGAGTTGTTCAAATGAACGAATCAATCAAGTGAATTGAATGAATCATATGTCATTTTCTAAAAGAGTCATTTGAATCAGCGACCACAGAGAATTATTTGTTCGCCGATTCGTATCGATTGTAAAATGATAACTTTGTTTCGATCGCGATCTGAGAACCAGGCACATGTTTCATCGGTTTTGTTTACAATGTTTCATATCCTTTTTATCATACAAAGGTTAGCATTATTTGATAGATCTCACAAGTACCTACGCCTATATAGTTCACACTTCATACTAACTTATTTATTCTCTATTTTGTTACATCTTATACTCTAAAACAAGCTCCGTTTGTCCGGGCAAAGTTTTTTTTCGCTCCAAGGATTTTTGATTTTTTTATTGATTATGGGGGTTTCGGCCACCAGAAATCGATTGGAGCTGGTCCCATAGCTGGGAAAAATCCGGTTTTCGCGCTAGAGTCTTTCAAAGTTTCCATGTTATCCTTATGGAGATTTTATTAATAGAACAAAAATCAGCTGATTATTGTAGATGTAAACTAATGTGTTCCATCTTTAACCTGTAGTTTAAGACAATTATGCCAAAGTGCAGCACCCGTCGGCTTGGCGAGTGAGCGAAGCGAACGAGCTAATAATTTTACCGAGCTTAAGCTCGGTCCCCCTGGTACTAAATATAAAAAATTAAGATAATTGCTTACAACCTTGTAAAGTTTTTTTATTTGTTAAGCTATTTCATCTATAATAGACAATTGTGAATGAGGCTTATTAAAATGGCCACGAAACTATAAATAGAAATTTAAAGCCTCAGTTGATGCCTTTACATTTGACGACACAACAAATGCACGACCCCGACACGGTATTGGTGATGGTGAGCACTAAAATCAGGGCCGGTTTGACCATATAGGTTACCACGTTCGCTACCAGCCGCCGCGTATATGCGGCATTCAGGCTACTCCCTCAGCCCACCAACAAAATCATGGACTTCCTGTATACCGGCCCTAGTGGCAGTGTCTTACGCCACAGACCACGAATAGAATCAATAGAATCTGTCCACAGGTGTTGCCAACTGGCCAGGAACGTCAGTGATCTTCCCAGCCACAGACCAAGCGCCGCGCACATGTGGCGGACAATCGCGTAGACCGTGCCTAAGCTATTTAACCTTTAAAATAGACCGAAGAAACAATATACCGTAACTAAATTGATTATCTTTCATCCACTGCCTAATTATTCAATCAATACATCACATGAGTGAGAAACCAACGTACAAAATCAAATGGTATAATTCATCTTTCGTAATTCAATTGTCTTAAGAGATTATAGGCATTTATGTCGCGCGAACCCTGTAATTAACCTCGCTTTCAAACTGAGTGTATCCGTGGTAACTTAACTCTTTTTTAACTGTTACGTACAAACTTAAATTAATTAAATATTCAAGTGACCCAAAAGTACGTCACAGAATATTAACGTCAATTAATCGATGAAATTCGATTTATCGCATTAAGACAGGTGTGGAAAAACAGCTGTATCATACGGACAAAAGAATAGGTTCAACATTCTATTCGTGAAAAAGATCGATTCAAATGAATCAATTCGCCAGATGAGCCGAATTTTCCATTACCAGCTGATTAAATCAGCGGGTTTATCCGAGTGTTGCCGAACACTGCCGAAGCACCGCCAGTCCCAATACTCTTTTGATTTTAATTCAACTATAGTACATCAATATCTTTAATTTGAGTTTACTGGCCATTGAAATTCGTTGGATATTAAGTGGCTTATAACTGTCTAATCAACATAAAATTTATTGGTTCCTGAAATTCTTTTTCAGTTAAAGACGTACAACTCAAGTTGTAAATGAGATTCAAGGTTCGTTTTGGTCTTAAATTACACGGTACATTATTGGCTTTAATTCCATATATTGATTGTTAAAATTGGATACGTTTAAGATGTGATATTATACACTTTTCAATAAAAAATATTTCCATTTCTGAAATTTGAGTAAAGTTTAAGATTTACAAACCGTTTCAAACCAAGCCAATTCGAACGAACAAAAACTCTAAAGAAGCCCATTGATCCACTGAGTGATCTGATACCAAAATTAACAATCTATCTCAATTAGAACAGGATATATGAGGAAAAATAAGCAATAAATATATTCAAAATTTGAAACGTCCATAAGAAATGTATGGAGAAGAATTTTAATTTCCGTATATCTTTGAAACGGAAAAATATTTTCAAAAACAGATTGCGGCATTGTAATGAGCGAAAAAATCTACTCTAAAATGATGTGTCACAACACTATCTTTACATTAGAAAAAACCAACTTGTATCCAATATGGCGGCCAAAAAATAAAGACCGTTAAAAATAAAGTATTTAGTACCCAACAATTATTGGAGTTGGTCCCACAACATAATATTGAGGCGATGCACGTAAAAAATGAAAAAGGGAAGCTTTTTTCAAAATTTATTTCATTACAAAAGAACCGCCATTTTGAAAAGTGATTTTATAGGTGTAAAACAACTTTATTTTTTGGGGACTCATCAAATCTCTTTTTCTAGAGTTTAAAGGAAGGTCTCCTGAAAATTTCATGGACGCACATCACTTGCCGATCAAAAGGTTGTTTTTAGCCTTATTTTACTGTACTATACAGTGAGTGTTTGTTTATGTTTTTGTAATGACATACTATTAGTTTTATTTCAAAATGTTTATTCATAATGAACCAAATTTTGCTGAAGAGGTTATAAAAATGCTGAATAAGAAGTGCATCTGAAGGGGATTTCATATTTAGCAGAGAAAATGACTATAATATGAAAAATGATTCTGGTGAAGAAAGCACACAATCTATTGTAATTCTTTCATTTATAGCTTTTCTTACTGTTTTAAATATTATATTATGACATAAAGTTAATAAAACAACAAAATGACATAGAGGGATGTATCTGTGCTTCGCTCACAAAAATACTCAAAATTATCAGCAGTTTTCATATATCTCGATTGTCATTCTAGGCGGTGGACGGATATATACGCCCACCAAAGTTTTTTTTGTGGGCTAAAGAGGGATATATCCTTCTCTCAAATTTCCTTGTAACATGTGTAAAAAAATTATTTCAGCGCAAAAAACATTTTTTATAAGATGAATTATCTTGAATGAAATAATAACGTAACATTACAACATTATGTTTTTAAAGTTGGTTTGAAAAAATTATGCTCCAGCCCACCATTTAATTCAGCCTTGGAAGGGTTGAATAGGAATATCATAACATTGGATAAGGAAATCAAATCATGAGCCATATGATTTTAATTGTACAAGTGATTCTCAGGACCGGTTACTGAATAGTTATTCACTATTCTAGGGGTTCACTGAACTAGGGGGCCCGTGCAGCGCAATGCGCTGCATTTATTGTAGAGTATTAAATCTTGCTCCATGGTAATGGACAGAGTTATTTTGAATAAAAATTAAACTATAGTGAAAATGGTGTTTCATAAATCGATTGTCATTACTAATTCTGCAACTTGCCCATGTGACACTGTTGATTTGGTGGTTGTTCTTTTAGTTCAAAATTAGCTAAGATTACGTAGTTGTTCCTTTGTCGATTGAGTCTCTGTCTAAACACTCCTATAAAATCTAGAATAAATTCACAGATGTTGGATCTACATAGTTCATCAAACATAAAACTTAAATGACAACAGAATAAAAATCAACATTTCATTACAACTCCCCGGTCCTGTATGAGCTATGCAACACTCACTGCGGCTGTTATGAGGTAGTTGTCGACATAGGAATGAGTCCACATTACTATTAAAAAAGAACTAAAGCCCCTATAATTCGTAATTTTCCATGGCATTACAAAATGTAAATAAAGAAATCACTAAAATAAGGAGAATCTACATATTTGTTAGTGTGGTCCATTTTGGTTTGATGTGGTATTTATTTTTTGATTGAAATTTCTCTTTGTACAAACCATATTTGAAATAAGCTTGTTTTCTACACTGGAAGAAAACATTTAAATGTTGTTTCTTTTAAACATGAGTTGTAATATGTGTATCATTCTGCATTAAATTTATTTAAGCATTTTTATTAAACCAATTTGCATTAATATTAAACAAACAGGTTATAACACCTACAACCAACTAACCAACTATCCCTTTTCCTTATAATTTACAGTTTGGAAACCCATGCACACAAATTTATTGTTCTATTTTAATATTTATTTGTAAACTTTCGTTATTGTTTAAATACCAATCAGACAACCCATAAGACCCACGTCAAAAATTTCAATTTCCAAACTTGTTTTTGTAGGCCCTGCATGAATTTTTCTAGGGTTACGTTACTAAACTTATATAGTGCTTAAATACACGTAAATAAAATGTTCAAGAAAATCTTCCCGCTAAATTTTGAGAAAAGGTTCAAGTACAACAAAAGACACTAAAGTATGAAATTGTGTTGATATTTCAGTACCAGTTCAATTTGTTTCTATTCAGCTTTTAACATATGTGAGTTTGTCTGTTTTACAATCAACAGCTGTTTTATATTGCAATTCAATCTATATATTAATACGCAAGCATGTTTCATTTCCTCCTTTTTTCTCAGCTCGTGTACATCGTAGAAGAAATCCGAGTATACCGTTACAAAGGTATATTCCTGTAGATGAGCAGAGTCACATTCTAATTCACATCGGACTCCAGGGCTACGCCCCACAGGCTTTCAAAGTTCCAATGTTAATCTTATGGAGAAAAGAGAAATGAATGAATCATTAGACAGCTGCTGTAAAAACAACTGCAAGAAAATTAGGAAGAACAGATGTTTTAGTTGTAAAATGTTTTTAAGCTTCTTGGGTCCAGATCAACTGAAATTTTGATCGAATTTCGATCAGGAGGCGATCTCTAGTACAAATTGTTCCCCATGTTAATCTTATGGACAAAATATTAACTTTGAGGGCTTCCCGTGAGCTTCAGAATTAAAATATCAAAAATCTAAGACCTTATTGCAAAACTACGAACTGAGACCATTCTTTTGACACCTCAAACTTGAAAATTGGTCCAGAAATAAGGGAGGAGTAGTGTTAACAAAAAAAAGGGCATCACATATTATATATATATAGAATAGATATAAGTGTAAATAGTAAAGATGTTTTCTTATTTTAACCTGAGTAAAACCCAATGTAAATAATAAATTTTACAGTGTGTTTCATGGGCTAGGGAGCAAAAGCAGGATTTTAATCAAAGACAATTTTGAATTATTCAAAACTTTGAACTTGAGAACTTTGAATTATTAAGGTTGATTAAATTTTATTGTACAGCTAAATTTTTTTTATTACAACAGACTAATTAATAAAGGTTATTATAATAAATTTGGCAGGGTTCATAATCTTTACTTTAAATACGTTCACTACTAATTATTAAAAGTAATACTTTAAGAGTCATCTTCACCCCTGGGCCATTAACCCATTGTTGCGCAATCGGCAATGTTAACCATACGGCTTTTAAGCCTGGTTTACACGGGTCGAGTACAGCGGTCGAGTCAGTGTGCGAGTTGACACTCGCTCTCCAACTCGCTTGGTGTAGACAGATCGGCGAGTCAAGTAAAGGGCGAGTTTTACAAAACAACAGCTGGGTCTAGTAACTGGGCCAAGTAACTCGCCCGCTCTACTCGACCCGTGTAAACCAGGCTTTAATGCAAAACATGGTATCGCATTCCCCGGTTTCGGACGCCGTTTTTCAACCGATTTGCTTTAAACTTGGTAAGTGTTTAGTTGAATAGTTATGCTATGTCGCTCATACCTCGGAATTTTGAAAATGTATTAAATATTACTCTTTGAGACGTCGCAAAGTAACTCGATTTTCCTTAGGAATATTTGTTAAATTTTCAAAATTTTGAGGTATGAGCGACATAGTATAACTTTTCAACTAAACACTAACCAAGTTTAAAGAAAATCGGTTGAAAAACGGCGTCCGAAACAGGGGAATGCGATACCATGTTTTGCATTAAAAGCCGTATGGTTAACATTGCCGACTGCGCAACAATGGGCTAATGGCCCAGGGGTGAAGATGACTCTTAAGCAGGCACTTTAAACACAGCGTCACCGTAAAAAAACATGCATGCACGACTGACAAACTGTCAATGCCAGATGAGACCAAGGTCACAGCCCTACACGCTGTACTGTGGGAACAACCTCCTTCAGCTCAAACTAACAGGCCTCGTTTCAATAGGCCAGGCGGCTGATTTCGCCCACCCAGCACAGTTGAAATTGGTATAGCTGACGTGTTAAATCATTTATTCTATGGGGAGTTTTATAAAAGTTTTTTTCATAAAGAACCTATTAATTAATGTACATTTAATAGGGTAAAAATTTATGTAGCCTAATATTAAAAGAGAATCTATCAACCATAGTTGAGTAAAAGGGAGACCTTCCCAACACAAAAAAGACTCACTGAAGATAGTCGTGTTCTCTAATGTATGTCAGGAAAAGATTTATGTGTCATTCTTTATTGCGAAAATAATTCTAAATGCTGTGGATATGTTGGATGAATAGCTTCCACAGGAGTTCATTTTCCAAAATGATAAAGACCCACTAGGCACATTGACATCTTACAATTTTTGAATCAATGAATTCCTCAGTATATAAGTTAAAAAACTACCTTTGCTCCATATTTCTTCTCACAAACACAAGATGAGCTTCCTCATGTGTGTGGGATGAGTTGCCACCACTCAGATGTTTGCTGTGTAGCACAAGAGCAACACAGTGAAAATATAACCTGCTAAACAAGTTTGAAACACTCTATTTTCATTAGAAAATGTATGGTTCATTTTCAATTTTTACTCCACTGAATGAAAATGAATAAATTTGGGTCCACATTTTTTTAATGAACTGGTATATTAAGTATTGAAATACATGTACTGTATTTTCAATTACTTTTGGCCAGGGCCGTAGGTAGACGGGTTTTCTCGGGTCATTTTCTTGGGGCCCGGGCCCATAAATTATTCACAGGGGATCGGAAAATTTATTAAGTTATATAGTAAATTTTATCTTCAGCAACAAAAACAAAACAAAAATTTAACAATTGTTGGTTTGTAATCAGACGGCGCCTATAATTTTTTTACAGAGGCCTGGAAAACTCAAGTAAGTTTTATCTTTCAGCTACAAAGAAATTATTAGTTTGAAGAATTTTACTAAGTGATCATTTGTGTGTTTATTTTATGACTCAATAAATTACTGTTTATTGTTAAGTGGAGACTAATTATTTGCTACTGTGTACGCTGAGTTTTGGTGGTGCGTGGTGGTCGCGTCGCATTGTTATCTCTTTAGCAATAGTTTACTCGTAATGGCATCTTTCTCAGTTCACACACTTCGCAGCCGATCGGCCAAGGGAATACGAAGAAAACTGAGTGAATGAAACCGATCGTGACCTGATTGCCCATCCTGTTATCCTGTCACATTGTCTATGTCGCTGGCATCGTCCGTCTTCATTCTTCATATTGTAGCATTAGACTGATAAATGATACATGAAATATTTTCAGTTAAATTATAATTATAGCCAAACTTGCGTTTTTCAACATTAAAATTTCCATTCCGTCCATGGGAGGATCCCCACACCCCCTCCTCTTCCAGGGTATGAGGGGCCTGGCCAGGTGATTTTGTGTGAGATTAAAAAGCAATAACAAAAAAGTAGTTCTTTATCTTGTTTGGGTTAAATACGATTCTACAATCAACAATAAAATCACACTGTTGGAAGCAATACTATATAATCAGTCCCATGGAAAAAAAGATCTCAAAATTTCATCACACATTTGCTGAGAACGTAGGCCAATCCACCAGCAAACAATGTTCAACATTTTAATGCTACTAGTCTACTTGGGTTCAAAATTAAATTAGTTTTTATCTGAATTATGCATGGTAAATACTGAAAAATAATAATATTGAGGCAATGTAATGTAACTTCTGTAGTTAAACTGTTGGACTTGATCTTATGCAGTGAAATCTTGTTATATCAAACCTCAATATATCAAAATCCTTAATGTGATAGAGTTTTCTCATTCCCCTTGAACATGCCACAATATACATAACAATATAATGTTATTCCTACCTCAATATATCGACGGAACGGGAACAAATAACAATTAAAATTGGTTTAAATAAAAAAAAGGTTATTGAAAAATCACTATCAAGTAATCAACCACACTGGCTTAATTCAGTTCACATTGCTTGACAAAGGTATTCTTATCACATACATTTATTGAGTAAATGCATTTCTGAAGAAATCAAAACAATAATATCAAGTTCAAAACATTTTTTAATTCTTAAAAAAAACTGATAAAAGTACTTAAAAATAAACTATATACAATTGTACAAAACTAACTTGATAAATAAAAAGACACAAAATTCGACTTCTTTGACAATATTTTACAACAATTAATTTACAAATTTTAAGTTATTGAAAATTACTTCAGATGGTAACTTCTTTAATATCTACAGTGAAGTATTCTGGCTCACTTGATGCAATCTCACATTTGAGTTCATACACTGAAACAAAAAATACGATTATAATAAGTAGCATGACATGAACAGGTGTCTTCTATACCTTAAAGGTACTTCTCGTAATGAATTCTTCTTAAAAAAGTTAATATTCTTTACAGGACTGCTAAAAATTTTTGCTGCTGCTTGTACCAGAAAATTCAAAAATGGCGTTTTTTATGATTTTTTTTAAAGGCGGGCGGTTAAAAACTTAAAAAATCAGTAACTACTAGTTCCCAGGATATTAAGTGCCTATTCTTGCATATTTTGCAAAGTTTTTGCAATTATTGGTCGAAAGAAAATGAAGGTCAAAATACAACGACACAAATTTGGTGACATTTTGGAATTGACAACATTGGTCATTTCCTGTAATCAGGACTCCCAGTAAATATGTATTTAGAAATGAACAAACTCAGTAATTACTAGAAACCTCAAAGAAGAACATTTTTTATCTTTCTGCGACGGCAAACAATGTAAGCAAAAACTTTCTGCAATTTTAGACTTAACGAATAATTGTACTTCATTGCTATTTTTAAGTAATTTGTAAGTTAATATAATTATCTTATAGATGTCATGATATAAAGAAAAGTAAAACTACTATTTAATTGTTCTACCATGGGTGATATTTTTAACACAGCCAATCTTTCTGATGCGCCAGGCTTTATCCAGTGTCAGGTTGTATGCCACGCCATGGTTTCTGCCACTGTCAACTTTTTGTCATTGGCGATATTTCGTCTGCACCGAACTTTATGCCATGCCAAGCGTTCTACCATCATTGATCTTTCTGGCTTGGCCAAACCGATCTTCGACAGAGATTTGTGATGCGACAAGATTCCTTAAATGCGGTCAATCTTTCTGTGACGGCCAAGTTTAATGAGGCGGCTGAACTGTCAGTAGCAGTCGCGATCTTTCAGTGAAGATTTCACACAATCACCTGTTGTGCTGCTTTGGGGGCCAGAACGCTAAATGTTAGTACAATCAAGTCAGAACTACTCACAGAAGTTGCCCTGGTCCTCGTCAGGTGACACCATGTCCAGACAATGTATGAGGCCGTGGTAGGCCGTCAGGAAAGCCTCTTCCACGACCCCGAGCTGCGCCTCCACCACGTCGCCCTCCCCCGCCGCCTCTGTCGCCCAAAGGTCCGCCAGGGCGGAACACAGTTTCAGTAGCTACCAACATAACATATTGTTACAATAGTGGAATTATTTTTACAACTAACTTTTATGTAGCTTCTCTTCTAGTATATTGTGGAATATATTACACTCAAAACATTGCAACTTTGGTTTAAAAACAAATTCTGCTTGCCATTCCAAAATAGTTTTGCTATATTTATAGAAAATGATACTTTATTTATTTCGTGTGAAATAACAGTTAATTACCGATGTCAACAAAACAATAAATTACTAATAAAATGTTAATCATAAAATATAATCTTCATTTTATAATTATTAGGTGTGTAAAACTAACTTACTTTTTTGATAAAGCTTTCTAAATAATTCTTCTTATCTTGAAGGCAATGTATTTTCACTTCATCAAGGAACCTTTTGTGAGCTGAAATACGCAAAAACAAGGGTGTTACAGAGACTTTTAAACAAACAAATTTAAACACATTATAAAACAAAAAACTGTCGCTTTGTCAATTTTGGCTTAAAATAATACTTTTCAAATATTTTAATAAGCAAAGTATTCAAAAAAGGACTTCACTATCAAACTTTACATTAAAATGAATTAAACCAAATTTTCAAATACCGAAATCCAGCACCCGACATGCTCTGTTATAAAGGTAACCAGTATAACTGCAATGAAGGTCAAACAACTTTGAAAAGTTTGGACTATTTTAATTTAAATTGCTCAGTATAACTGGTAAATCGTATCACAAAAGATAATACAAACAAAAACTCATAAATACAAACTGTATTGAAGAGATAACAAAGACATTAAAATAAACCTAATTAATATGGCACTGGGGCAACTTAGTTTCGTAGAGTTTTGAATTCAAAAAATAAAAGAGGAATTAATTTAGTTTAGTTTTGAGAATTAAAGATGCAGACTTATTCTGTTTTGTTGAAGTTTTAAAGGTTTCAAAAATTTTAATGAAGAAAATGATAGTTTTTAAATCTGTATACTACATGTTATTAAGATAATTTCAGAACTTGCATAACTTAACACCTACAGAGGTGTCGAATTATCAGGATTATAATCATCATCAATAATTTATCAGTAGTATCAAGTTACTAGGAGTTGAGTTTGTTAGATTACAATCAGCAACAGCTGATAATCAAAACAAAATTGTATTTACTAAATCAAGACAGTGCTATGAAATAACAGCAAATAAAGAAAAACTGACAATATCATTTACTAACACTGACCTTCGACGATGACCTGCAGTGAGTCGGCCGACTGCACGGACTCCTCCAGGTGTGTAGAGTAGCTGCGCAACACAAGCCCCATGAAATACGAATGCAGTGTGTTGGTGCTGTGCAACATCCACATCTTCAGCACATGCAACCGTCTCACCCGGAGCGGGGCGGGACTCCCCACCAGGTCTGCATACAGCAATGGGTCCAAAATGAGAAAAATAGCAGGGTTGTAGTAAAACTATTGATTATATAGACTAGCGTGAATACACTTCTGTTAGTACAAGCCTGTCTGAAACCAATTTATGGTAGTGCTAACTTATGCAGCAAACATGAAGTACAAGTGACATAAGTTAGGTAAATCAGTATTACCGCTCTTCTTAACCAAAGACGAAACAATTTTGTAACTGAGATGTTGTGAGCAAGTGTTTTTGCAGCACAATAAATGCAGTTGAATAATTACAACATCGATTGCAATGTTTCTGGCTCAGCGAATGCAAACCTTTCAAGTTTCAGTATCAAACAAAATGAATTTTATGAGAAGTCTACTAACATTAGTGTGTACAGTTAATGAAAACCTTGACTGCTTTTCAAATATACTTGTAAAATCTTGGGAAATCCCATCTTGGGTGGAAGTGGAAACAGAAAACCTTGTATACAAAATATTTCAATTACTGAAATGTAATGAATGTAATGAAGCTAAATGTAATGAAGTTAAAAATGTATTTATAAATAGACTGGGGGACTTTCAAGGTAAACTTGTAAGACAAGCTCGTTCGCTCCGCTTCATCACCAGGCCAAAATCAAACTTCAGTTTACTAACATTGGGTGCTGATGGAAGTTTGTTTAGGCCAAGTTGAAGATCAACTCAGTTTATTTTTACAGTTAACAGTTGATTTTTGTTCAATTTAATAGCTAAAAAAATGTCCATAAGGGTAACATGAAACTTTGAAAATCTGTAGGACGGAAACCGGATTTTTACCATTCATGCGACCAGCTACAATAAATTTCTCGTGGCCGTAAAAACCCCACATACAAATAAAAAATCTAAAATTCTTAGAGGGAAAAAAGTTTGCCGCTAAACAGTGCTTTTTAGAGTATAAAATAACAATTGAGATGTTCATTGATTAAGTTAGGTACAGAAGTAAAAATATACATCTAACATTTGATAGGATATTAAAGCATTTTTTCAGCAAAGAAAGTACTTAATGCATAATCTTAATGAAAACCCCAAACCAAATATTAGTATAAACCTTGATTTTAAATAAAGGTTATGATCACTTTTTTTAGTTTAAAACTGGAGTTACAAAATTTAAATGTCTCAAACTATTTTAGGATTCAATCAACACAATTTACAATTTCATATGAATACAAGTGTTGGGTGGACATGAATTATTGGATTATTCCATGCCAATAAGCAATGCAGGTATCGCATGTGGATACGTAACTTGTGTATTAAATATTTCTGCTTTCAGGCTTTCCATGTGTAGGAGTAATATTGGTGGAGGAATGAATATTCTTGTACTAACACGGACAGGCAAGCTGGTATACATCACATTATCCTTTGTTCTTTGTAGCATTAGTTTAACAATTCAATTTGCTCAGTTACATTTAACTTTTATATTAAAGATATCAATAAAAATATGAAAAAGCTAAAAATGTTTATAACACCATTTTATGCTAAACGTAATATTCAAAATTTCATATTGTGCTATTACAACAATTATCACTCCCATTTTACCATTTCTGAGTTCCTACTCTGGGAAATAAGAAGATCCTCTGCAATACCTTACATAGTCTACAACCAATATAATAATCGTCAATATAGTAAATACTGTTTATGAATAAAAACACAAAATATATAAATAGCTTATCAGAAATTGGTGTTTTAGGACCAATTTGAACAATTTTAAAATTGGATTTTCAGGTTTAAAACACTTATTTTAGCCTAACCTAAGAGAGAAAGTTTTGCCAAAGTGTATTTGCAATATAATACCAGAAAAGCGTGTGTTGTGTAGGGTCCAGAAGGCATACTTGAGGTGCAGCAAGAATCTAAAAACCTTGTTGTAACTCTCTATCATGTCTTCAGAGATGACTAGACTGAGTGGCCAATCCACCTAAAAAATCACAACTTTTATAATTGATCATTTTAATATTACAGTAGAAATTCAGTATTATTTGTAAAATGAATAAAACTATGTGATGGCTGGGTGAATTTACATCTAACATTTTATTTGATTTTAATATTATGTTATTAACACACATACACACGTACACTAATGAAAAGATTTCCTATACTGGGATAAATACACAATTTACAGGAGAAATCAATTTTTTTCATCATACTGCACGTAGAACAGCCATTTTCTGGCCTGTATTTAGTCCACTAAGTTGGTGTTTTCTGTAGAATTTAAAAAGTGCACCGAAAAAACATGTGTTAATTTTTTCCGTGCACTAACCTCAAGAGTAGTTTTTTTCTTAAGTAAAAACAATACTAATCTAAAACAAAAAGGCCAATGTAAAGGCGAATTGCAGACTACAATTTTAGTGCAATATTTTGACATTTCTTTAATTCAACTTATATATCAGCTTTTCATAAGGAATATTTTAATTAAGTAAAAACTGGACTTAAAAAAAGTTAAATAAAAACTGGACTGTTATTTGAACAGTACTCGCTCACTGAAGAAGTGGACCCTGGTATTGATTGTATTTGTGTTGTCATCAAAACAAAAGGAAAGAGGCTTGGCGTTAGTGCAGTATATAGGCCCCCTCACCTGAGGTACACACTCTTTGAGCCTTTATTTCGCTCCATCTTCGTTGACTTTGCAGTTCAAGTTGACAGTGTTGTATACTTAGGAGATAATAATGTAAATTTACTCTCTACAGGGTGTCTACTGATATCTGATTTTAGAATTCCAGTATTTCCAGTATATTTTTTGAAAAATTCCAGTATCACTCGCGAACTATTAATTCAAACATGGAGTAACAATAATGAGAATTTATTCATATAATCAATATTGCAATAGATTTTTGTATAGAGATAAAACCCTTATGATTATGATTAATAAGTAATTTCCAACAATAACATTTGTTTAATATTTTTTGACAATTTTTTTTGTGAAGGCTCTTAACTCACTCTAAAGCTCTCTGTTCCTCCCACTTTGTTTTGCGTTTATATAATATGAAAAATAATCATAAAGAACATTTAACTACAGAAAATAATGAAATAGGTTATACTTAAAAGTAAAAAAGAAGAATATGGTTAAAATTTAAGAAAGAAAATAAATTTTTAGTATAAAATCAAACATTTTCTAGGTTCTATCATTACACAAATGTTTACATTTCTTGATTAACTATTTGAAGAGAACTACAAGTTTTCTGATTTTGATTTGCAAACATACTTAAACAGCAAAAATGACTCGTAAAATATTTTTACATTTTTATGTACGGATCAAATAACAAAATCTATATATTATGCATTAAAAAAATACGCATTAAAATAAAATTCTAAAATTCCAGTATCTATTTTGAAATTCCAGTATAATTCCAGTATTTCCAGTATGGAAATAAAATTCCAGTATAATTCCAGTATTTCAAGTATTTCCAGTATCAGTAGACACCCTGGATGTCAAGAATCTAAGTACTTACACCGGCTCTTGAAGGAAACTAACACAGTACAAGTTATAGATCAACCAACTAGAGTAACTGCTACCTCAGCCACCTTGATAGACCACATAATAGTGGACAGGTCGGTTGAGGTCAAGAGGATCGGTGTTATTGATGCATCAGCCATCAAGGACCATAGAGGGGTGAAGATTACGGACCACAAGCTTGTTCACTGTGATATTGTGTTTATAAATGAAAGAAAGAGACCCAAGATTGTAACATATAGAGACTTCTCTCGATTTAACCCTGAACTTGCTGTCACAGAGGTTGCTAAAATAAATTGGAACCACGCGTTAGAAACGAATGAAGTTAATGATATAGAACATTTTATTACATCAAAAATAAATATGGTGTTCGATAGGCAAGCTCCAATTGTAAGTAAAAGAGTAACACGGAACAAGGCACCTTGGAAAAATGCTGTAATTGTTGAAAAGATTAGGTTAAAGAACAAACTTAGGAAGAAATATTGGAAATCCAGGGACAGAGCTGATTGGGAAAGCTATAAAGGCGTGAGAAACGAATTAAATATTGTAATCTGGCAAAGAAAAAGACAGTTTATAATGGATGGTATTACCTCTAGCAAAGACATGAGAAATATGTGGAAAAGTCTAAAAAAATGTGATATAGTGAAAGACAAAAGTAGTGGAAATATACCACAAGACCTAAATGTAGAGGTCATGAATAGATATTTTGCTGAAATGGGAAGAGGTAGTGAAGCAAGTGAGCTGAGAATTGATCATTTTAATGAAAATAAAAAGAGAGATTTTGAGACATCTTGGACATTTAGGCCTGTAACAGAGAATGAGGTAAAATTTGCTATGAATTCAATAAAATCTAATGCAATTGGTAGTGATAAGATCTCTATACAGATGATAAAGGCTGTGAGTCCATATGCCATTGGGGCCATTACTCATCTTATCAACGAATCGCTGACAAATGGAGTGTTTCCGGGAAATTGGAAACAGAGTATTTTGCATCCGCTCCCGAAGACATCTGCCCCTAAAGGAGTCCAACAGTTAAGACCCATCTCAATTTTGCCTGCAATTTCCAAGATTCTTGAGAAAACTGTAGTCAAACAACTCAATGAGTACATTAAACAAGAGGATATTCTGCCCAAAACTCAGTCTGGGTTCAGAGAAAATCACAGTACCTGCACTGCCCTGGTAAATCTTTTTAGCGAATTATTTGATGCAAAAGACCAAGGAAAATCTAGCTCACTAGTACTTCTAGATTACTCTCAGGCTTTTGACTCAATCAATCATGAGTTGCTGCTGGCGAAAATGAATTATTATGGCTTTGGAGCGGAAGTAATTGAGTGGGTCAGATCATATTTAGCTGACAGAACGCAAATCACGAAGTTTGAAGGCGAGATATCATCTGCTCTTCAGAGAGGAAGAGGTGTGCCTCAGGGAAGCTGCTCGGGGCCTATACTCTTCAATCTTTACACATCTGACTTTCCTTCTTGTGTCCAGAGCTGCACGCCACATTTGTACGCTGATGATTGTCAGCTGCATTTGTCCTATGCTCCTGATTTGACAGAGGATGCCATTTTCAGGATTAACGTAGACCTAGATAACATTTTGACTTGGTCCTCTGAGAATGGCCTGAAACTCAACATAGGAAAGTGCAGTGTTCTACATCTAGCACCACAAGATCGTGTACAGACCCTCAGTGAGAATGGTATAGAGGTCACTCTTGGTGGCGAAAGTCTATCTATTTGCAATAAAGTTAAAACACTTGGAGTCGTCTTGGACCGTGATCTCTCTTTTTCAGACCACGTAACTCACAACATCCAGCGTGCCGTTGGAAGGTTGAGGGATCTGTATCGATTCAGGAGTTTGTTGCCAGAAGCTGTAAAACTTCAGCTCATGCACTCTTTGGTATTATCTGTTTTTTACTATTGCTACCCTGCATATGGAAACAGCATCACGATGCATGACGCTCAGAGAGTTCAAAAGCTACACAACTCAACACTGAGGTATGTTTTCTCTCTGAGGCGAAGAGACCACGTGTCGGAGTATCGTGATGCTGTTAACATGCTTCGCATGGGGGATTTTTGCAATTTGATGACCAACTGCATGACCCATAAAGTCCTTGCACTCGGGGAGCCACGTTACCTGAGTGAAAGACTGCGGCACCGTGATGAGGTTTCACAACGGGCCATCAGCCGTAATCAGAACCTTCACTTTCAAAGAGTTCGGCTTGAACTGGGCCGAAAGAGTTTTTCATATTTTGGTCCAGTGCTCTACAACAACCTCCCCGGTATCCTCAAATCATATTCATTGCTAGGTTTTAAGAAAAAATTTAAAGATATAATTAATGAGAGGAATTGTTGTAAATAAATTTTTCTCTTGTATTGTAATCATTGTTGACTTGAGTTATCCTGAAAACCAGTTTGTAACTGAGGAACGCTTGAAAATAAAGGCATTTTTATTTATTTATTTATTTAAGATGGAAGTCAACTAATAAGTAAACTAATAAGTAATAAACGTAAACAATTGATGAAATTTTTATTAATTTAATCTAAAATGAGTTATCTATTTTAAATTTTTGCAGTATGATTAAAAACGTGGACGGAAAGTGTGTTTTCTATGATTAATCGCTGTTTCCGATTACGCGCAGAAAAAAGCCACTTTCCGTCCTAGTGATGAAAACTACTATAAAGTAAAATCCTCACTAAAAACATATAACTGTTTTGACTAAATAAGCAGGCTGCATTAAGGAAAAATCCTTTTTTGGCTGGCCAACAAAACAAAAATTATAAAAAGGATCAAATGACTAACCCGTGACCCAGTGAACATGATGTCTCTGGTACAGTGCCAACTATGGTTCATCATATGATCAACCTCGATCACCTTGTCACTTTACAAAACCATTCAAAATAATATTTTTATCTCATGAGATTTGATAACGAACAGAAAAATCCCATACTTGCATTAAATGTGAAGTTAATGGTAGTATTCCGGGCGCCTCACTAGGAGTTACCGGTGACTAACCAGCGCCTTAGAATGCCTTGTTAGCAGACGACAATTACCGTTTTGGTTAGTCACCAGTAACCCCTGGTGAGGCGCCCGGAATACTACCATTGAGGATCACAAAATAGCCTAGGCATTTTGGTGTCACCAAATCATTTAGGTGGTGTTAATAAACACAAATGGATGCCTCTAGCAAAAGATTTTCCCAAATCAGAAATATTTTAAAACCTCCCTTTAACCTAGTAGCCTACTGATCTTGTTTATAAGTTTAAACTCTATATAATGCTTAAAAATGTAGAAAAATTACCCTGTATGACAAATTAATTGCAGGAATAACACGATGAACTGACTGGCCAATGACCCTCTCTCCTTTTGGAACATTGATCTGGATTGTGAAGTAGTTCTCAAAGCCAGGAAAATATTCCTCTATACAAATCTTCAACTGAGCATTCAGCGAAATAATGTTATTCCAAGTTCCTGCTTCAATCTGTAATTCATATAAAAATCACAAATTATTACAGTAGAAGCCCTCAAAACCGGCCACCTCGGGACCATCGGCCAGATTAAACGGCAGTATATTAAACGGGTCAAACAGAGACCTGTATTATATGTGTGCTCCAACAATGAACTATTAGCTTTGACTGTAAATTATAAAAATCAATTTTATCAACCAAATAATAACAAATGAAACAAACTTTTGATTAAAAACTCTTATTTGAATAGATATGTTATCGATAGCAGTGAATAGTGTAACGTGAATAGACTTCTCATAGCATAGACATGTTATTTGAAACCTATTGACAGTGGTGCGATCTTCTGTGGCATATATGAAGTACAAGTGACATATGATAGATAAATCAGTATTACCACTCTTCTCAAGGAAAGATGAAACATTTTATAACTGAGGGTTATGTTTATGTTGTGGTAAAGTGTTTTTGCAGCACTGTAAATCGAGCTGGATAATAACAACATTGATTGTAGCGAATCTGGCGCTGCGTACACGAACTTTCCAAATTTTGGTACAGTATAAAAAAAAGCATTGGATGAGAAGTCTATTCACGTTAGTGTACATATTCAATGCTATTAGGGTGTATCTAACAATGGAGGGAATCATATTTGCCCAATCAAAACTGTGTATCAACTTTGTAACAATTATGATTTGCTCTCTCAGACGTTGTATAGTGTCAAAATGACGATCAGACAACAGGGACAAGCGGTCTTTACTGATACAACTGCGTTAAATGAACAATATTACTAGTCTTCTGTCAACAAGGCCCTAACATATAAATGGGACCGTAATAGAGTCAAAATCCGTCTAGTAACCTAACTTCCGTGTTACATTGACGATCAAGACGCGAAACACCAAAAAAAATAACACTCAAAACTAGAACACATTTACAATGTTTTTGAAGACATCCGAAACCGAATAGTCCACAAATCGGCAATTGAACTCATATATTTTAGTGATGTAACACGGAACAAGTTGACTCTTGTCTATTTTGTATTTTGGCTAGGGAAAAGCCCGCGGCTGAACATATCATTTCTAGAAGACCCTGGTTGGATTATCCGGAAGCCGAACAATATGAGACCGGACTGGCTTCTACTGTATTCTTATTTTAGCAGGTTTAACTCAACTAATTTGAATAAAAAATTAAATAGAAATTTTATTGTTGTAAGACAAGTCTCTTAAATAGAACTTTGAGGTCCCAACATATTTATACTTTTTGCATCAAAAGTCAAAGGACAGGGTACTTACTGATCCTTTGAAATTTGAAAAGATAAAGTTTTAAAAGATTTAAAAGTTTGAAAAGATAAAGAAAAGTTTTAAAGACGAAGTTTGTAAGTTGTTTAGCCATGAATTAGTTAGTTAAACTTCAAAAATCTATTCTACCTCATCATAAGATAGCTCCAGTCATATATTAATTGAAATCTTATAAATATCTATGAGTCATCCATTTCACATACCATAATGTATGCTGCTTTGAAAATCCACATTTTCAAAAACAAACCATTAATTTAAGTAGCATGGCAATCCTATGTCACGGCCATCTACATTCTGCACCATCTGGACTGAAACGAAAGGTCTCACCTCTTTGAACAAGTAGCAGTAAAAGCTCTGCGCAAGGTTGCCGTTCTCCATGAAGTAGACAGTGCGCAGGACGGAGAAGTGGCCGCGCAGGTCGTGCTCTCGGAGCAAAATATCCGTGACCAGGCGAGACGCTGATCTGTGCCTTGACTCCACCAGTGACAGCTGCCTCTCCAGCACACTGTGTATGGACATTAGGCCCACCAGGCTGGCACTGTCGACAGCATCCTTGTGAAATAAGTTAGGCCTACATTACATTAAACCATCACAAACTGAACTCACAGTAACTCGACATGTAAAGCGACTAATATGCATCTCCAGTGTTCGGCCATGCACCACGTGACTCACTAATTGCTATTTTCTATATTTTTGGTCTGGGTTGTTGATTAGATTATACACATAACTTACGTCAGTCAGGTGTAATGCTATCGCTCCTGCAGCCACATTGCTGCCCTTTGAGTGTCATTGACAAACAATATTGCAATGACCAATTAACTTTTTAGGCACATTAATATTATTCCATTGCTCAAACTAAAACAATATTATCAAAACAAAATGTAATTATCTTACTCAAAACTCCTGCCCCTACAAAAGAAAAAAGAAGAATACTGTAACATTGATTATTCAACACTAGGTAACTGGTATGCAAAGTAGCCTAATGGTAATACATTATTTTTTCCTAAATAAATCTAATAATTTAGTTTGTTTATTTCAACTAGTCTACTTGTTGCTTGAAATCGAGCAATTTATTTTGGTACAATACAAAAATAGCATTAAGTACTAAATCAACGACATCCGACCAATCCATATTGTGAATATTAGTAATCACCAAAAACTACTTGTATTTACAGCTGTACATTAACAGATGTTTAAAATGCTCAACCCAATCCATATGTTTGTCCAATTGGAAAATTTCAAATGTAATTTTTGTATAGCGTTTTTATATTATTAATAGAGATGGACGGGACCCGAAATTTCGGGAAATTTTTCGGGAGCAAATTTCTCCCGAACAGGATTATTTTTTACTCGGGAATTTATCGGGACGGGAACTGCCGAATGGCGCGGCGGCCGCAATCGCGGCCGGCGGTCCCGCTAACGAGGAACGACACAAATACACGCGGCCACATTCTACGGACGCCAGAGACGATCTATTGTTCAGCTTATCTATTGTTTGACATCCGGCAGTAATTTATTCAAGAGGGGTGTTTTTTGCTCCTAGTACCAAATGCTACTTTCTGAACCAATTGTCGTAGAAAACTAAGGGATGGCTCGTTTGATTTGTCTAATTCTTACAAATTAAACAAAATGTCAACCTTTTTGTTTTTTGTGTGACTTTCCAATAAAAGGGAAAATGGCAAAGTATTGTTAAATAAATCAATCTTTAATTGAATTACTGTTTTATAATGTCAAAAGCATCTTATTATAATTTAATATAATTCAAAAAAAAAACTTCAAAACCCATTAAATATATTAAAAAATAAATAAATAATAACATTAAAAATACATTTATTAGATTTTGAGGTTCATAACTTTAAACTTTCATTGTTTTTATTGATTTTGTCATCATACACTATTTTTTTTTAAATAGCTAAAAATAGCTAAATGAATACATAGAAATAAAAATAAAAATAATTAGGTCAAATAGTGTATAGTTTTTAAAGTTCAATTTTTATGATAATCTCTAAGTAAGAACCTGTCTCAGTTAAATCAATATATAAAAAATGAAAAATAAACATTTCTTGGGTTATAAATGGCTTTGGTTTGTTGAATCACTTCATTCCTTAGTGTGAATATTTATTATAATATCAATTTGTTGTTGTTGTTGTTGTTGTTGTTGTTTTTATTTTTTATTAATTTTTTTTTTTACTGAGCAGGTCTTAGGCCTATTTATGTTATACAGTTTTGTTTTCTTTAAAATTTTCTAATTGTTTTAATTTATATTTTTATGTACGTAATTTTTCTTTTCGTTCTTTATAGAAAACGTTTTATATTTCATTCAACAAAACTTTTATAAAATTTTTAATGGATTTTTTTTGTATGTACTGTATATTGTTTAGTGATTTGATTTTTTTTTTGTTACAAGAAAATTTATACTTTTTCCTATCTCATTGTATACTGCAAATTTAAAAATTAGATATTTTAAATCTTTTTAACGAAAGGCGGTACATTTTAACTTATACAAAAACAAGTGGAGCAATTTAGAAACAGAACCAGTTGATATTTAACATTAATTTGTCTTTATACAACATTCAGATAAAAGTCAAAACGAATATTTCCCAATAGCGTCGAGAAGAGCAATCCCGTCCCGAAATTGGATGGGAAATAAAAATTCCTGTCCCGTCCCGTCCTGAACTAAAAATCCACTCCCGTCCATCCCTAATTATTAAGTCCAATTTTCATCAATTTTTGGCGGGAACAACTACAGACCAAACCCTATCCAACAATACCAAAAACTTTAAAATCGGTTGAATATTGTAGGAATTCTATACACAAAACAACCCTTTGCGTATGAATAAGTATAGATATTAAAATGAAAAAGAATTAACTTATTCATTGTTCTGTAATCCATCTGCAAGTTTATTTTTTAAAGTTTTTACGCTATATAGGCGTATTATAGTTTTAAAATTGTTTTCAACTATGTCAGGTTGTGGCAAACTGTGTGTAAGACAGTTCTGTATGTGTATTTTTTATTTCATGATGCTGAGGATGTATTTCTTGTTTTGTGAATAAATATAACTTGTTTACACTTTAAAAATCATTATGTTAAGATACTTTGTTAACCTGTTTACTGTTAGGAATCGATGGAATTGGAATCGAGAATCGGGAATCAATTTGCAAGAATCGAGATCGGAATGGATAAAAAGTGGAATTGACCCATCCCTAATCCTAATCTACCAACCCACTACTACATGGCTTAAATTTTATTTTTAGGTCAAATGCCAAATATAAATGATTTTAATTTTTCACAGTCCACAAAATCAAACTGATGAGTTACTTTACAATACAGAAAGTAACAAATAAATATGAATTACAAAAAAAAAAAAAAAAAAAAAAAAAAAAAAAAAAAACTGAAAGTTCTTTCGTTGTCAAAAAAATTTAATATTAGTACCTTTTGCTACATCAATATATTTAAGAGCTACATGAAGAGAAGAATAGCAATGTTTTATCCAAAAAGTTAAGAAGTGCATGTCCATTCTAAGTTAAGAAATCCATTCCCATACATAGCATTACCTGCAGTCGGTGGCTTCTTGAGGGACAGCGGATTCGATGACTTTGGAATCGGTTGACACGGTGGAGTGGTGGTAGCTGCTAAACACCTCCCCCAGGAGGGGGTTGTGCAGCAAAGCTGACATGGCCTGATCGTACATGGCCGCATCACTGACAGACAGCATGTACAATGATATCTCGCTCTTCTTGATGACTGACACGTCACCCTGCTCGCTCTTGGTTACACCAGCAGAAACGCACGGAACATCACCTCTTCCACTCTTACTTCTTCCAGTGTCAGGTGATGATGTATCGCTGATCTAGAAAAAGTGAAGTAAATAAAGAACTCTGCAGTTAAATATAAGTAAGTTTTGTTAAACAGATAATGATGACTGACGGTAAACACCAATCAGCTGAAAAATCCCTGGTTTACAAGGGTTCCAACAGACTTCAGTTGCCAGTTTTCTTTTTATTCTTTTCATTAATTCATGTTTATTCATATTATTCTAAATATTAAATAATTTATGTAAAGTAAAAATTAAAATGATAATCTAATACAAACTTAGACGCATCACTTTTTACAACACTTGGATAGTTACTTAAACAATAAAAAAAAGTTAACTACAGTAGAGTTCCGCTAATCCGAACCTTGCTTAACTTTTTAAGAGGAATAATCAAGAAACCGTGGGCTCTTTTGTGCAAAATCAATAATTTCTTTGTAACACCAAAATTAATTTTGTTCACATTAGTAGGAAAATGTGTTGATTGACTCTAATTTAAAACAAAAACAAACATAAACTAGCAAGGACTTTGTTTGTTGAACATTGTTAATGTTGATCTGTTTGTCAACTGGTGTATACAGCACAGTAGACATAAACACAAATTAAACGAGGGGTATTTAATTCATACAGTCAACACTCAAGAAATAATAATAAATCAGCGCCAACAAGTTCATAAAGCTAACAAAATTGAACTCCGCAATTCTGGCCTACTCCAAAACACTAATTGTCAACACTGTGCAAAATCCAATGACCCAATGATTCATATTTGGAATAAAGAAAAGAGAGAGAACAGGTATTGGATGCGGGGAGTATTTTTAAATCTCTGTCTTCGAGACAGTGGTCGGCGGACAATGAACTTCCTTCTGGCCGTCCATACACCTATTCGCAGAACAATAATTTGATCGTACAAAACTTTTTTTAGCTGGAGTATACAGAACACCATCATTTAATGCAAACACCTTTATTAATAAACTATCAGCACTTAATGAGCAGTTGGTAAAATTGGGTTAAGACATTGTGATTGGCGGAGATATTAATATTAACGTCTTGGACAAAGGGGGGAAAAATGAACAGGAACTTAAAAACATGTTAAACATGTTTGGGATGCATTACACTATTGAGATACCGACTAGGGTCACAGCACAGTCAGAATCTGGAATTGACAACTTCCTAACAAATGTAGACAGAACTCTTTACAAGGCATCATGCCTTGTTTACTGCTCTTTCAGACCATGATGGACAATTATTTGAAATAAAGTGCAAAGGTAAACAAACTAAAATAGGTCAATTAAATAAATTTGGTCGTAAATTTAATAAAAATAATATAAACTGTTTTATAAAGGACTTGAAAAAAGAAAATTGGGAAAATATGTACTATGCTCAATCAGAAAATAAATTTAATGAATTTTACAATACATTAATATATTATTTTGATAAAAATTTTCCTAAAGTGCGTTCTAGGATAAGAATTGGAAAAACAAAGTGGGTGGATGATGAAATAAAATCTGAAAGAGAAAACTTAATATACTTAGTAAAAAACCTAAGGAAAAGCGAGTCAGGGAAAGAAGCAATAAATAAACACAAGAAACAATATAAAAAAATGATTTTTGATAAAAAAGAATTACTTTGATAGTAAAATAAAAAAATCTGAGAATGTGGTCAAGACAGTTTGGGAAAACGTCAAATCCGAATCAAAAACAAATCTGAAAATTAATTTAGTCAAGGATAAATTAGTTTACTCTGATCAAAATAATGTTAGCAACATATTCAATACATATTTTTCAGAGGTGGTTGAGAAAACTGTTATACCAAATATTGTAAAGGGTAGTCATGTATCAGCCTCAAAAGCTTTCTCTAATCCTTCAACTTATTTCCGTATTAATCAAGTCACAGAGTTAGAGGTACTGAAACGAATATCATCTTGTAAATCAAAATTATCATCTGGTTTTGATGAGATACCAATTAAAGTAATAAAAGATGCTAGATATGAACTTTTAAAACCACTAACACATGTCATAAATGCTTCTTTTATTACTGGAATATACCCTGAGCAGTTAAAAATATCAAAAATTGTCCCAATCCATAAAAAAGGAAGTCGTGAGGAAGTATCAAACTACAGGCCAGTTGCAGTTCAACCAGCCATTTCCAAAATATTTGAAAAATGTTTTCTCCATCAATTAATACAATTCTTTGAAAAAAATCAACTTTTTAGTAATCACCAACATGGATTCAGATCAGGTGGATCCACCTTAACAGCATGCATTAACTTTGTAGAATCTGTTATTGAGGCTCTAGATAGGGGGGAGACAGCTGTTGGTGCCTTTTTGGACTTGAGTAAAGCTTTTGACAGCGTTTGTCATAAGACTCTCATTAAAACCTTAACAAATTATGGTATTAAAGGTGCACCACTGGACTGGCTGAGCTCTTATCTAGAGGGGCGCCGGCAGTATGTTTCTCTAACTTACACAAATGAAAAAACTAATTTTATAGAAACTACCAGATCTTCTTTAAGAACTCTAAAATATTCAGTTCCTCAAGGTTCAGTATTAGGCCCTATTCTTTTCAATATACAATTTCAATTCTTCTCAATATTCTTTTCAATAATATAATTCTTTTCAATATAGAATTTCTTTTCTTTTCAATTTCAGTTCTGCTATCTTGAAGGAATACCAGAACCTCAAAATACAACTCTTACTAAATCAAACTTTTGCATGTATGCAGATGATATTAGTTTTACAGTTACCAGTAAAGACCTCCATTAAATAGAACAATCAACAGATTTAAGGGTGACTAATATAAACAACTTTTTGGCAGAAAAGAATCTTTTGTTAAATAGTGCTAAAACAGTTGTCATGGAGTTCTTTTCCGCACAGAATCACCCTAAATTTTACAATTTAAACATTATGGATCAAGATTTTGAAATTTCCAATGAAACTAAATTTTTGGGGCTATATCTTGATAAGCATTTGAATTGGAACTTGCATATTGAACAAACTTGTAACAAAATCTCTGCTGGGATTTTTTTGTTGAGGAAAATGCAAATCTTGTAACTGTAGAGACGCTTAAAATGATCTATTACGCCAATATTCATTCTCATTTGGCTTACGGTATAGCTATTTATGGCTCAACTTCTAAAAACAATCTATACTTATTTAATACGCTAAGGGTTTTTTTTTGTCTTGAGAACTCCTCCTACAATTTTCAACTAATTTTCAAGTTTTTGGTGTCGTTGGATAGGGCTTGGTCTGTAGTTGTTTCCGCCAAAAACTGATGAGAATCGGACTGAAAATAAAGGCGCTATCCATCATTGAAATCTCAAAATTTCCCATTTAAATAACATTGGGATTGATTAAAGCATTTTAAACATCTGTTGATAATCAACTGTAAATACATGTAGTTTTGGTGATTGAAGAGATTCACATTATTGGATTGGTCGGTGTCATTGATTTAGAGCTAAAAGTAACATTTGTATAGTATCAAAATAAATTGCTCGATTTCGAGCAACACTTATACTAGTTTAGATAAATTATTAAGATTACAGAAATCTGCCATTCGTATCATTCTAAATTTAACTCCTGAAACATCTTGTAGGGAACGCTTTGGAAAACTTGGAATCATTACAGTTTACGGCCATATGTTCTTGAAAGAATTTCCTATGTAAAGAAAAATTTGGAGCATTTTTAAAGACACAGCCATATTCATACCTACAATACTCTGAATAAAGAAAATTTGTCAATAAAGCCACATAGAACCAAACTTTTTACTAGAACACCAACATACAATGGGATAAAATTTTTTAATGCTTTGCCCCCAAATATTAAAAATATTAACAAATTTGAAACATTTCGCAAAAGGGTGAAAGAATTAGTGACTACTAAAGTTTTGTACTCATTTGAAGAACTAACTTGGATTTAAGAAATAAATTGTTTTGAGGCTGAGGGATGTGTGTAATGTGTTAGAGCAAGTGTGTACAGTATGTTAATTTGTAAGGCTTGGCTTTGTTAAATGTATAGGAGCTTTATTTTTATTTTTACAGTCTTTTTTTATTTTTTACACCATTCTCTGTACAAAACTGTACTTTGTGAATAAAGAGTTTATTGATTGATTGATTGATTGAATACCGAAGAGCTGAAAGTTAGCATTAGCAGATGTGTTCTTGATTAATTTTATATATCGTGAATGTTTTTTTGCCAAAATATAAGCTATTTTTACATTTCAAAAGCTTTATTAAATCAACAAAAGTCAGCAAAATATCCTCTAAACTAAATGTTTTTATTAGTAACGTTTTATAAGTAATTTAAATCTTTTAATTATAATATTTATAGTAGGCCTATCCACTTAATCAGGAAATTCCCTAAACAAAAAATGGTCCAGTCCTAATTAGTTCAGATTAGCAGGACAAAATTTTTTTTAAAGTGATAGGAGATTTTTTATTTTTTTTTTTAAACCACAATTTTGGAAGAAAATTTTATAGGACATCAAAATTCAAAGAGTTATGTTATTATTAACAAAGAATAAAACAACTCTAATTCATTACATATTTAAACTTGTTTGCCACCAAACCAAACGACCATTTAAATGTCAGCTCATTTATAATTATTTGACGCAGCCTGCGATCCTAGAAAAAATCCTATCCTTTGGACCGGGTTATGGATTTCATGCAATTTCAAACAAAACCGATATGACCAAGTTAAGCTATTTGCCTATAGACCACTATGGAAACGGCAATCCTCTAATATTGTCGAATCTCATGATCTACAACTTAGTTGTGCGTAAATGTCACCTTCGATGGCCTATGGGCTATTTTTAGTATACATGCAGGCTCATATGTGACCTGGAACTGAGAAAACCAACTGCCTCATATATGAGCTAACTGGGCTTAAGTTTGAGAAAAATGTTCATGGAGCGAACATGTTAATATAAAAGAAAATCAACACCAAATTATGGTTTAATATTATTAGAGTTTTAAAACTATAGCATAATTCTTAAATAACTTAATACTTACAACCATATTTTTTGCATCGGAATTGAACTTTACTTGTTGGGTTTCTTTAGTCTTATTTAATGCTGCAAGCCGGTCAATATTATTTTCTATTAGATCGTTAACACTACTTTTTACAGAAATATAACTGCTCTTCTCAGAGACAACATCAGAATTTTCTTTTTCAACTTCAGATGTTTCTGAAATCTTTTCTTTCATTCTCTTGATTTCACTGTTTACGTTATCACAAAATTCTTTGAAAAGGCAACCTGAAACAACATTTATAAGTAGCTAGAGTAAAAGAAACTTGATAATGAAGTCTAGGCCTTTTCGCATGTAAGATATTTTGCTCGTAAGCAATATGACAGGTAACTTAAGGTTGGATTCGGTTCTGTCATTTAAAAGCCTCATTTAAATTACGTCCATGGCCAGACCATCACCGACAACTGAGGGCTCAATTTCGCTCATGATCCAAATACAGTATAAAATAATCTAAAAATAGTAAAAACACCGCTAAAAACAATATTGTTTGAGAAAAAACAATAGCTTTGTGAAAAATTATCCATAAATTTAAAAAATACCTGAAAAGAAAACCTGAAAAATTTTAAACTGCAATGACAAAAATCCCCTTGTCAATGATTAGGAGTCCACTATACTCTAAATAAATGTATAAACTAGCGACTGAACGGAAAATTGATGTATGGATAACAGTAAAAATTAAAAAGATGTTTCTATATGTTTGCTTACCGCACCTAAAATTGTATTAAAGATTCCAAAAAGGTAAAAATAGTTGAAATGATTTGACAAACTGTTAAACTTACTTAAACAATCAAAAAACTCCTAACGAGGTACACTAAAATTATTTTGGTACAGTAGAACCTCGCTAGTTCGACTCTCGGTAGTTTGACACTCTCTAAGTCCTTATAGTTCGTCACGGTCCGGGACTACTTAGCATGTCAGTAACGACTGTTAATGTCCATGTTGGGGAGTGACAAAAGTGAAAATGAAATCAAAATGCTGAAAGATTTTAATTTTGGCTCTGTCATAGTACAATCAATTTATTTTTACATTAAAATTTAGTGTTACCCAAATTGAAATCATGATTTTTAAGCTCCCCGTAGTGAAATTTCCGATATACTCCCCATAGTTCAACTTTTCGATAGTTCGACACTCTTTTAGTCCAAAAAGAGTCAAACTATCGAGGTTCTACTGTACAATAAAATATTAGTGTAAAAATTGGAATTCAACATGGTTTGATGGAGTAGAGAGTTGCACAGCTTTTATACTTACTTACTTACTTACTGCTGGGGCGCTACAAATCTCAGTCGATTCTTCGCCTCGTAGACCAACCTCTTCCACGCCTCTCTATCTGCCGCTAACTCCACTGTCCCTCCACACTGCCTCACATCTCTCTGTACTTGGTCACATCATCTCATTTTGGGTCTCCCCAAAGGGCGTTTTCCAGCTGGTACAGCACTATACACTTCTTTCAGTCTTGACCCTTCCTCCCAACGCATTACATGTCCCAGCCAGCCCAATCTTTTTGCTTTTATCACAGCCACGACATCAGGGTCCCGATATAGGTCACGTAACTCTCGGTTTTTCCTAATACGCCATTCTCCTTCATCTTTTATAGGGCCAAATATTTTGCGCAACACTTTATTTTCAAAAACTATTAAACGCCCTTCATTTTTCTTGGATAGAACCCAGGTCTCACTTCCATATAATAGCACTGGCTGAATAATGGTCTTATATATTCTTATTTTTGTACAACATGATAGGAGTCTTGATGAAAGGAGCTTTGTACAGGCACCTAAACATTTATTGGCATTTGCTAGCTTACTTTGAATTTCACTATCTTCCACATTAGAACTATTCACCGTTACCCCTAGGTATTTAAAGCTTTCCACACATTCCACTGAGTATTGGGCTATATTGAATTTTGCACCTCTATTGTTTGGATTACGCCCAAATTTAATTATTTTAGTTTTTTCTTCATTTAGCTCCAAACCTACTTTTTTACATTCTTGAATAAACTCCTCAGCTAATGCACACAGATCTTGGGATTTTTCAGCCAATATCACTACATTATCTGCGAAGGCCATGATGTTCAGGTCTATACCCAACTTTATACCTCTCTTTAAATTCTTTACTTTTTGAAGAGCTTCTTCTATTGCTATATTAAAAAGAGTAGGGGAGATCCCATCCCCTTGTCTTACTCCTGTATTCATACGAAAACTCTCTGATACTTCCCCGTCTACCCTCACCTTTGCTTTTGAATCATTAATACATAGCCTTGTTAATTTTATTAGCTTTTCTGGTATGCCATATTTTTCCATTTTCTTACATAGAATCCTCGATCTATGCTATCATATACCTTTTTGAAATCAATGAATATCGCATAAAAATTTTTATTGTACTCATAATAGTTTGAAATTTCTTGTTTTAGCAAAAATATCTGATCAATTGTCGATCTGCCTTTCATAAAGCCAGCTTGTTGTTCTTCCACTATTGATTCTGTGTATGGGTTTAATCTCATTAGTAATATTCTTGAAAATATTTTATATACCGTATTTAGAAGCGAGATACCTCTATAATTAGTACACGACTGCTTATCACCTTTCTTGTGTAAAGGAATTATTATAGCTTCTGCCCACTCCTCTGGTATGATTTCATAATTCCATACATTTGTTATTAGCTTATGAATTTCTTTCCTTAGGATTTTTCCACCGCTTTTAATTATTTCAGAAGTGAGTCCATCCTCTCCAGGAGCTTTGTTGCATTTGAGTTGCTTAATTGCTTCTTCCACTTCTTGCTCTGATGGTGGTAAAACATTAGGTTCAACATTATGGTAACTTAAATTTTCTTCCATGTTTCCCCTTCCGGATATATTACAGTTTAGAAGTTCTTCAAAATAATTTTTCCATACTTTGGTAGCTGATTCTTTATCAACTAATAGATTCCCATTTTTATCTTTTATTCCATATGCTCTTGCAGAGAAGCCCTTTTTGAAAAACCTAATAGGTCTATAAAAATCTCTGGTGTTGTTCGTGGTTCTGTCATTTTCTGCTTTGGTCAGTTTTCCATTGAGGAAGTTTCTTTTACACGATCTAAGCATTCGTTTTGTATTTCTATTAATTTCATGATACTCTACTCGAAGCTGCTCTGATTTTCTTTTATCTTCTTTGGTAACAGCTCTCCTGCTTGCAATCCATTTAAGCTTGATTTCTTTTCTTTTGTTAACTAATGTTTGACACTCATCTGAAAACCATGGGTTTTTCTTCATCTTCTGTCTTTTACCACACACTTCTTTAACTGTATTGTTCACCGTCCCTTGAATTTTCTTCCATTGATTATCAATTAGATTGGGTTCTCCCACACATGTTTCTACAACTTCATTTTCCAGTACTTCAAACTTATTTTCTAACTTAATCCTAAATTCCTTTTGTATTTATGGTAACTTCAGTTTCTCTGTATCCAATATCTCAATCATATATAAGTATTGTGAATGTACGAACAGTAAGAGGTGCCGAATTTGGAACGGACCATTATTTAGTACTTGTTAGGCTAAGGCAAAGAATTGACTTAAAAAGAAGGAAAGCACAGCTTTTATATGATTGTAAAATGAATCGATAGGAATACCTTTGTTCCGTACGGTATTTCTAAACTCCTGTAGCTTGTTGAGGCTGCTGACTATCTCCATGGTGCTGCCAGCCTCCCTCACTACATCCACCAGTCTGGTGAGGAAGGTCACGGGAGTCACTCCGCAACGCAGCATCTCCATCTCGTAAGGCATCACCTCGGGTGCCCCGTCATCCTCCCTGCACAACCAATAACATGTTGAGGCTGCTGACTATCTCCATGGTGCTGCCGACCTCCCTCACTACATCCACCAGTCTGGTGAGGAAGGTCACGGGAGTCACTCCGCAACGCAGCATCTCCATCTCGTAAGGCATCACCTCGGGTGCCCCGTCATCCTCCCTGCACAACCAATAACATGTTGAGGCTGCTGACTATCTCCATGGTGCTGCCAGCCTCCCTCACTACATCCACCAGTCTGGTGAGGAAGGTCACGGGAGTCACTCCGCAACGCAGCATCTCCATCTCGTAAGGCATCACCTCGGGTGCCCCGTCATCCTCCCTGCACAACCAATAACATGTTGAGGCTGCTGACTATCTCCATGGTGCTGCCAACCTCCCTCACCACATCCACCAGTCTGGTACGGAAGGTCACGGGAGTCACTCCACAACGTAACATCTCCATCTCGTAAGGCATCACCTCGGGTGCCCCGTCATCCTCCCTGCACAACCAATAACATGTTGAGTCTGCTGACAATCTCCAAGGTGCTGCCAGCCTCCCTCACTACATCCACCAGTCTGGTGAGGAAGGTCACGGGAGTCACTCCGCAAAGCAGCATCTCCATCTCGTAAGGCATCACCTCGGAAGCCCCGTCATCCTCCCTGCACAACAAATAACATGTTGAGGCTGCTGACTATCTCCATGGTGCTGCCAGCCTCCCTCACTACATCCACCAGTCTAGTGAGGAAGGTCACGGGAGTCACTCCGCAACGCAGCATCTCCATCTCGTAAGGCATCATCTCGGGTGCCCCGTCATCCTCCCTGCACAACCAATAACATGTTGAGGCTGCTGACTATCTCCATGGTGCTGTCAGCCTCCCTCACTACATCCACCAGTCTGGTACGGAAGGTCACGGGAGTCACTCCGCAAAGCAACATCTCCATCTCGTAAGGCATCACCTCGGGTGCCCCGTCATCCTCCCTGCACAACCAATAACATGTTGAGTCTGCTGACAATCTCCAAGGTGCTGCCGACCTCCCTCACCACATCCACCAGTCTGGTACGGAAGGTCACGGGAGTCACTCCGCAATGCAGCATCTCCATCTCGTAAGGCATTACCTTGGGTGCCCCGTCATCCTCCCTGCACAACCAATAACATGTTGAGGCTGCTGACTATCTCCATGGTGCTGCCAACCTCCCTCACCACATCCACCAGTCTGGTACGGAAGGTCACGGGAGTCACTCCACAACGTAACATCTCCATCTCGTAAGGCATCACCTCTGGTGCCCCGTCATCCTCCCTGCACAACCAATAACATGTTGAGTCTGCTGACAATCTCCAAGGTGCTGCCAGCCTCCCTCACTACATCCACCAGTCTGGTGAGGAAGGTCACGGGAGTCACTCCGCAACGCAGCATCTCCATCACATAAGGCATCACCTAGGCAGCCCTGCACAACAAATTGGTGTCAACAACTGAATGGCTCTGCCGAAAAACGTTCTATGCGACAAAAACACAATTTTCGAGATTTTTAGTGAAAAAGGTTCTAACAGACCTCCCCAACTTCGAGGGATATTTTGCGTTGGAAATATTTATATTGGCACCCTTGATTTTAACTGTCCATTCTTCACCAATTTCGGGAGTTTGCGAGGTTGTTGGCGAATAAGGTTCTAACAGCCGCAATATGGATCCTCCGCCGGCTGTGCCGCTGTCACTCGACGACATAAATCGTCTTTTGGGAAAAAAAGGAAGTTAAATGTCGGGAAATAGAAAGATAAGAATAGAAAGGAAAGGAGAAACGCTGGATTGACATATATATCTAAAACCAAGAAGCCAGTACAAGGATAACTGCCATCAGGAATGGTAAGTGGAATAACGTTCTAAGTGCTAAGCCCTGATACCTGTTGATTCTTACTCTTTAAGTTTAAAATTGTCATCTTTTTATAATATTGTTTTCTAATAATTTTGAAACTTAATTTTTTTCTAGCAAAAATATTTTTAGGACTCAACTATTTTTATTATTATATAACATGATGAACAATAATATAGTACGTTAAGAAAACGTTTTAAGAAGTATTAACGTTTTGTTTTTAATACTTTAATGTTATCTTTTTATAATATTATTATAATAAAAGTGTTTTATAATTCAATTCATTATTGAATTCATGTTGGTACTCCTACATTCCATGATGATTTTTAGCTGCAGAGGCTAGGTCCGTGAAAAAACGTTTCAAATGACAGGCGATTAGAACGTTTTACCCCCTAAAAATGCATAAAAATAGTTAAAAATCTAATTGTGGTGAGTAAAAGTGTTGTATAATACTTCTATACGAGGTTATATATGTAGTTTTAAAACATTATTGGCAAAAAATTATTCCAACCTAAAAATTACGTAAAATTTTAGAAATCAATCTTCTTTCCGCTTTTTCTCAAAAGTAGGTTTTTGTCGCATAGAACGTTTTTCGGCGGAGCCATTCAACTGTTCTACAAATCAAAATCAACTGGAAATTCTGTTACATTTACTCTAAAACATGTTTATTTAATATTTCATTTTTGTTTTACTATTAAACTTTTAAAATGTTTATGTCAAACCGCATAGTCAAAGACTTACTTCATAACCAGAAACTCCTTGCGCCAGTCTTCCAATCTGCCCTCACACAACCAGATGTCAATTATGTCAAGGTAAGGGTGGAAGGTGTGGATGAAAATGTCAAGTGAAATTTCCAAGAATTCTTCATCACTTGCTTCACACAAAATTTCATACAAAATTGACAGTAACCTAAAACAATAAATGAAATAAAATCATAAAAACTGACAATTTTTTGACACAAAAACATAACTACAGTCAAACCTTGAAATCAAGTACCAAGTATTTTGTTACATTGATGTAGGTTTGTTATACTGAGCATGTAAACACCGTCCTGTGTTTAACCACATTGAAACACTCCAAATTGTACTTAAAGTATTTAAATAGACCTATTTACAACAGTGTGGAAAAATAAAATGTATAGTGAAATCCATTTAAATGGAAACACTAAAGCTTTGAAAAATGCAATACCCTACACAAACAGAAATTTAAAGATGAACATTACAGTACATCTGGAACAGCTTTGAAGCTTTACAGCACAAAATTAAAATTTAGGGCCAATATAGAATACACATTATTGGTTATTGGTTATATTGCAAATTACAAATAGTTAAAATCATATGTGTTAATCATATTTTGTAATTCATCATTAATACAGCTATTTTCCTGTTTGTAAAAGAAGTCAAATCCATAGAACAATTCAATTCCATTATAGATTTTACCACACTGTCACTCTAAACCACCTATTAAAGAACGAAGGGGTTTCTTTTTTATTTTGGCGTTATATCTGTACTAAACTGTTATAGAGGTACCACGCAATTCATCCACTCCAATGAAACTGATTAAAGTGTCAAACAATACACAAGCAATTGTTTATTTCCGTATGTTATATCAAGCAGAGTTGTGAAGATATTGTTTAGAGGTGAAATTTGTTCTTTGTATGAAAAATTCGCTACACTCAGGGTGGTTTTCTTTTACACATTGAGGTTATGAGTCCCATTTGTTCGTTACATAAAGGTGAAATTGGCATTGCTTCTTATTGAGAATTCTAGGGAATTTGATAAAAAGCATGTCAAGGAATTTGTTATATCGACGTTTTGTTATATCAAGGTTTCAATGTAATCTAACTGACATCGGCTTAATAAATTTTCTAAGAACTCATACATGCATTGAATTTTTAAATGTAATATATTACATATTAGTATTACCTAGTAACACAGAACCAAGCCGACACGGAGACCCAGTCCGTGACAGCTCTCGTGTGTATGCTGTGTAAATACTGCAGAATCTTCAGCCCCGGGGAGAGCTCTTCCATGACAGACAGCAGAGTCATTGTTTCATCTGAACATATTCAATAAGGAAATAAATTGTAATGTAAATGCAATCATAATATGATTTACATATTAACGATGAGTTGATTTTAAGGTTTCATAAGAAAATGTTGAAACTGAAGGCTCTGTTTTTATATTATAGGTTTATTTATAATTATTATTTTTGTATATCTATGAATTATACAACTTTTTGACAAATACAGATCTCAATGAGTATGCACAGCAACTGCAAGTAGCAAGCACGTTGTATGCCTACAAGTAAAGTCATGTCAAGACAATTCTACATAACTGCAGAATGAAACAAACCCCCCATGGGGGGGATTCATTGCTATTTATTAAAATTAATAAATGCTGTTCCTACATTTCTAAAACTTAATTAAATAACAAAAATCAACAAAATATACTCTAAACTAAATGATACAATTAGTACAGTAACATTTACTATAAGTAATTTATGCATTATATAATCTGTTAATTATAATATACATGGTATTCACTTAATTCGAAAATTCGCTAAACTGATCCGGGTCCAGTCAAAATCAGTTCAGATTAGCAATATTCTACTGTAATGAATTAACTTTTACAACTGTCTCATTCTGAAAGGGACAAAAATTAACAGTTAACCAATAAAAAACTATGTTGACAGAATGTTTTAAATTTTATTCTTTTTCTTATAGGTGCCAACCAAAGAACACGTAATGCATGTATGAGCCAGGTAATATTATGTTTGCTTGAAAACATGTTGGCATTAATGGGTATATATAAATCAGCATAATTTAAGCACTAGGACTGCAAAACTCTACTTTCAGTATTCAAATAAAATTCTGGAAATAACTGATTAAAGCATTGATGATTACTATGTTAATGATTTTCACATCCCTTCGTTTTAAAGATAGAATACAAAATTTTACTAGAAATTCTTTTCAGACAGGACACCTAACCAAAGAGACAGACTAACCTTGTTTGTTTACCCTTGTCTCAATGTCAATGACAATGTTGGTAAACCTTAGCAACTGCCTACAGAGAGCAGCACAGTATGCCTTATATGTAACTGGTGGGGGATTATCCCCCATTTCTTGCTCGTTCAAAATTTCTTCAAAATTCCTGAGGCTATAAACCATGTTTATGTAGGGGCAGAATCTCTCTAAATATAAACTGCAGGATTCCTGAAACAAAAAGATTTAGGCTTAGAGTAGAAGTGGGGCTGGACTACACTATTGCATTGAAGGTATTGAAACTGGAACTATTGAAGACTATTATTGAAAATTAAGGTATCAGCCACAAATAATTTATATACCCCAAGTCTTGAACAGCACAAAAAAAAACAAATTTTAGTTCGGCTTTAATTTATCTCTTCACAGTTCATTACCAGAGATATTATGGAGTTAAAAAATATTAATTTTACCAGGCAACTCACAAATTTTAACACTGTTGATAAATAATACCCCCGAAGCAGCAGACTGTGTACTAATCGAATTTCCAGTAAAATTTGTTGATTTCTTTATTTTAACCATAAATATTATATGGAGTTTTTATGTAGGTTTGCTGCATTTGGGGTTTGGTAAGCAACTATAGGTTAATTACTTTACTACCTAGTAAAGCTACACACCAAATTGTAACAATAAACGGTAATTATTTTTATCCTTACCATAAAAACCCCATAGGGCAGCGGTTCCCAAACTGTGCGCAAGCTAGTGCCAGGGGCGCCGCCGTCATCTACCAAAAAGGCCTACTACAAAACTTTGCGTCTCGGTGCAGTTCTGTCGTTATAAGCTTTATCGTGTTGGGAAAGCGCCATGAACGCTGTCCGGCGGCCCTTAGGTGTACGCGTCCGTGTCTAGCTCTCAGCACAGCCTGCAATCGTTGCTAAGCAACACAACTACCTTCGTGTAGTTTTGGAAATCGTCGTCTGTCCTCGGCGCTCGGCGGACCGCCCACTGCTTCTAATGTTCTAATGCTAGTTTCAGTTGCCATTCGCCATTGTTTTTGGCAGTGTTCTGTGCGTCACGCACCAGTGAAGTAAATTATCAAAGTAGTGAAGTAGTTTTTTGTTCTGTTTTTCAATGGTTAGTTATAAAATTTTTGGTTAAAATGAAAAGATTCTTAGGACTGTCAAATAAAACTGAACAAGAAAGTAAGCAAAGTACTGCGTCCGCATCAACTTCTGCAAAGAGTGATGCCGATACTACGGGGGCAGCTGAGGGAAGCCGTAAACCAAAATACAGAAAATATGACGATAAGTATTTAGATTTAGGGTTTTCTTGCATTGAAATTAATAATTTAGAGCGCCCACAATGCGTAATTTGTATGAAGGTTTTATCAATTGAATCTATGCTGCCAATCAAACTAAAACGACATTTAGAAACTCTCCACCCAAACATGGTTGGGAAACCAAGAGAGTTTTTTCAAAGGAAGCAAACTGAGGCAGTAAAACAAAAGGCTTCTTTTTCTAAACATTCTAAAGCTAACAGTGATGCTCTTTTAGCTTCATACAAAGTGGCATATCGCATTGCAAAATGCAAAAAACCTCACACAATTGCGGAAGAGCTTATTTTACCTGCTGCTGTTGACATGGCTAGAATAATGATCGGTGAGGAAGCAGGGAAACAGCTTCTTAAAATTCCTCTGTCAAACAATACAATAAGCAGGGGGATTGATGACATATCTGAGGATATTAGCAACCAACTTATAACTAGTTTGAGAGGTAAAGAGTTCGCGATTCAATTAGACGAGGCTACTGATAGTCACAAAGACGCTCATTTGATTTGCTATGTTAGGTATGTGAATGAAAAACAGTTGGTAGAAGTTGTTTTGTAAAGAAATTGAATGAGACACCACTGGCAAAGAGTTGTTTGATATTGTTGACGGTTTTATGGCAGAGAATGATATTAATTGGGAAAACTGTGTTGGGGTGTGTACTGATGGAGGCCGGTCAATGTCAGGCCACTACCAAGGACTGCAATCTCGCATTCGAGCAAAAGCCCCAAATGCGGTTTGGACACACTGTATTATACACAGAGAAGCACTGGCAGCAGGGAAATTCAGTTCGGAGTTAAATGAAGCTTTAAAGACCGTGATACAAGTAATTAACTTCATAAAAACAAGACCAATGAAGGCCCGATTTTTTTCTAAACTATGTGATGACACAGGTGCTCAACACTCATCACTTTTGTTCTATAGCAGTGCGCGATGGCTATCTCTGGGCAATTCTCTGCTTAGAGTGTTTGAACTGAGGCAAGAAATCCACATGTTTCTGAGTGAAGAAAATAATGTTCTTGCTGATATGTTTGTTAATGAAAGTTTTCTCCTTAAACTGGCGTTCCTGACAGACATTTTTGAAGGTTTGAACATTCTTAACAAATCTTTGCAGGGGAACAATACAGATATTTTTCAAATGACTAGTAAAGTCGAAGCATTCAAAAAGAAACTTATTCTGTGGGAAAAAAATTTGAAGAAAGGAGATTGTTCGATGTTTTCATCTTTGAAGCAGTTTCTAGAAGAAAACAATTTTACTCTGACAGAAGAAATGAAAAAAATGTTGACTAAGCACTTGTCTAAATTACAGTGTTATTTTGAAGACTACTTGCCAAAGGATGAAATCAAAGCTCAGCAGTGGGTAAACGATCCTTTTCAAACTGAAATGCCTCAAAACTTCAGTAATGAAGAAGCAGAAGAGCTGATTGACATTTCAACAGACTTGTCACTGAAATCAAAATTTCAGTCCCAATCCCTATTTGAGTTTTGGAGTGGTATTAAAAACGAATTTCCAGTGTTGAGCAAGAAAGCTTTGCGTGCTGTTTGCCAGTCTTATCTTTGCGAGTGTGGTTTTTCTGCTGTTGCAGTGATGAAATCCAAGTATAGAGCCAAGCTTAACATTGGAAAAGAAATTCGGGTTGCTCTATCAAAATTTACTCCCAGGTACAATGAACTTATAAAAGACAAACAAGCATATCCCTCTCATTGAAACAAACATATATGGACTCTATGTTAATTTATGTATAATTTTTTTCCGAGTTTTCACTTCATTTATGTTCATTCATGTTTTAGAATTTTGTAGAAAGGGAGTGATGGTTTTCTAATGTTTGTTTCAAGTTAATTTTTTGGCAATAAGAATAAATCATGTGTTATTACAACTCTTGTATGTTATATTATTTCTTGACCTCCGTAAGAACAAGATAAACCTGATCAACTTTGCCAGTAACTAACTGACCAATCTGTGAGAAATGTTTAAGATCCTGAATTCTGTATTGTTATACAAAGAGTAACAATCTTATTTAAAGTGCTGTGTAAGAATATATTAACCGTTAACTGTTTAAAAGATAAATATAAAAATGTAATTGTAATGTAATACAATGCAAAATGGGTCAATTATTTTAAGTGCGCTGCCAAGCCATGTTTGTACTGAAAGGGAGCCATGGGTTAAAAAAGTTTGGGAACCACTGCCATAGGGAATGAGTATGTAGGTTTGCCGACTTATGGGTTTTGTAAGTGAATATAAATTAATCCTTACCTCATGAAGGTACACACCAAATTTTGTCAAGTTATACAGTGGACTCCCTCTTAACCGGCCACCTTTTAACCAGTCTCCGCTTTAACCGACCTACCCTGACACAAAATAACATCTTTTTAGCCGGCCACTTTTTTTATCTAAACATCGCTTTAACTGGCCACGTTTAACCGGAAACGTAGTTTTTTATCTAATCTCCCAATGAACACATTGTAAGGATAGAGATGGTGATGAATTACCGAAATTGTTGGATTATCTAAGTTTCATTCTACTGAATTTGAACTTATAATTCAATTCAACTTTATTTCATATTGACGTTCTCAAAATGTAACGTAATGGACAAAAGTGAATGCCACCGGAAGTAAATGTGTTTGGACCTACTATTGAGTAGACCACAATAAAGAAACGAATTATTATTAGTGTAAGTTTGTTGTGTATATCATGGGTGTCGGATGATAGCTATAAATCATACACCGTAATGTATTTAAGGTCGTTTTTCAAGTAATAATTATATTTAGGCCATATGAAATAAATTGTGGGTTGGCGTTCATATATGAACATCGGTTTAACCGGCCAATTTATTATGTGGCCGCATCCTGGTCCCGAAGTGGCCCATTAAGAGGGAGTCTACTGTAACAACAAAAAGTTGAGATAGATAGGTTTGTTGATTTCCCATACGAATAACGTGAGAAACATTTTTGGATTTTCTCAGTTACCGTAATAGAAAAGGTAGGTTAAACATTCAGATTACTAAATTGTTTGTTTTTTAGAGGTCTTTAAAACAATTCAGCTAAAATTGTTAAATTTAAAAAATTTTTGTAGACAAATGCCAAAAACCCAATTTTTACCATTTTGAAACCCCATAAAACCCCATTCCCATGGTCTAATCACCATGTTGTTGTTGTTATTGGTGGATAAGGAGACCTTGGCCGAACCGTTAAGCACGTCTGCCTCTGATGGGCATGTTGCACAAGCCCCCGGAAAGAGAGAATATTGGAGGAAGAGAAAGGGGAGAGAGACGGGACATCAGATGGCTGGAGGGCCAACCCCCATACTCCTTGACAACGTTCCACTCTGCCCTCTGCCAACCAACTGTCCACTCATGTTCCAGCTAGGGGTTTCCATGCCCACCGCATTCACCCATCCGCTGTCTTGAACATGAATGGATTATGAACGGAAATTGTCTTAGTGGACAGATAAAAAGAATACTTACCACAGTGTTATGACAACTTCATTTTCTGTACCCAATGTCAACTTTGCAACTAGTATTAACCAGTTTTAAAGTTGCCCTGGCACCCCATCACCCTGGTTTTAGGGTACGGTAGCCTTCGTTAGGTTTAGTTCGAAAACCAGGGTGATCGGTTTTCGAACTTAATTTGACAACGCTACCCGACACCTCCATATCAAATTTCATCTAAATCGAAGGTTTCTTTCAAAAGTTATTGTATAAACGGACACACACACACACACACACACACACACACATTTATATACTATACATATGAATTTGAACGAACAATGTTTTTTGCTTCCAGGGACCTTGAAACAAAAAAGTATCATGGTCGTGGCCTTAAGTCTTACCGTGACTATAGTAAGATTCACGAAGATAGTCCGTTGGAAATTTTAATAGCTGTGTCCCCCCTAACCCCCTCTTGCCATGCAATAGCATGCAATATTGTCATTTATGTTTACCATGTGCGATACAGTGAGTAAAAAAATGTGTTTCAGAATAAATTTGGCAACTATGTATCGCCTCTCATCAGACAACTTTTGTGAATCCAACTATACTACCGTAATTGCATATTCCCTACAGGGAAATTCGCTAAAAATCCCCATAGGGAAATTCGCTAATAGAGAGTTTTTGCACATAAGGTAAATGAATACAGTAAACGCTATACATTGTTATTTACTTGTGTTAATCCGACAGTCAAAGGATAGAGATGGTGATGAATTACCGAAATTGTTGGATTATCTAAGTTTCATTCTACTGAATTTGAACTTATAAAAGTTAGGAAAATTAATTGCTGATTTATTATTATGTATTGATCTACTCTTTAATATCAAGGTTGTAAATAATCAATTTAGGCATTATTTCTTACAAAAAACATTTGTCACATCTAAAAGCGAAAAATAAAATATTGTACAATCCGGTAAAGCGTTTAAAAAAACAATGATCAAACTTCGGGATTAAACTAGAAGTTCTTTTTAAACGAATAGTCTGTCAAGGCATTTTCATGTGTTTCAGCATTAAAACATCAAGTTCACACTCCTCGCACCAGCAGATAAAAGTGGCTGACCACAGTCCAATCGATATAGTCGCGACAATTCTATTGTATTTGGGACCCAACACATGGGCCAACCAGACATACCAGTAACGATTATAACATTGGCTTGAAGCGTTAGTGATGATACGCAAGTGCAAGTCATGATTGGCTGGAGAGTTAACTCGGATGTCATTCGAAATGCATGCTAGTGAATCGTTACTAGCGCTCCTAGCCACCAATATGCTCGTTACTGGTATATCTCGTGGTTTTGGCGGACCCTGAAGTGACCCGAATGCCATGACTGTCTCCCAATGACCTATATCGTCGCTTAAGAAACAACACCGCCAAAGTGACATTTTTGGCAAAATTGAGATTTTTGTATCTCTATGGAAACGTATGCATTTTACACGCCCTGGCGACGTAGTTTAGTGAAAATCCAACAGAATTCGCTGCTATTGTGATTCTTCTAACACCGCCTATCTCACTAACTAAAAAAATACCGCCAATGTCCACTTCAACCAGTTTTGTTCTGGCATGGTAGTCAACAAGAGATGGATGTCACTCTGCATAACGTAAAAATTATTTACCGTTTTGATTGATTTCCATTGAATTTTAAAAGATCATAGATGGTGTTAGTTATCGTCTTGGTTATAAAACAAACATTTTAAGAGTCAAATTAATAGCTTAAAGTGTTTTTTGGAGATAGGCGGAGTTATATCGTACTCTTCATGTAATACAACACCGCCTATATCCCTCGCGAGTTTTTTGGCTCTCCTGAAAAGTTTGCATTTTGTCACTTAGGCGGTGTTGTTTCTTAGGCGACGATATGTTAGACTGTGACATAACTTTCAAGGACGGGTCCCATGCCTTCGTGGTCTACGGGACGTACATAGGAGGTAACAGGAGGTAACAAGAGGTAACTTAGTCACAGCTGATTGTGTCTTTTGACTCCAAGGCCTCCTCAATTGTGTCGTCTTGTACAGTAGATGTGACTTCCTGTTCTATCTCTTTATCTGTTTGGTTAGCAATTAGGTTATCATCTTCCTAATTCTACCGAAGATTCTTGTGGTGCGTTGTTATTATCACAAAATGTATGTTAGTTATCCACAACTTTGTTGCTATCTTAGGATTGTTCACTACCGTTCTCTTTCTCTTGGAGGATTGGATTTTCTGGCCATATATGCTTCCAAGATTTTATTAGAGTTGAAGGGTTCAGTGTGAAATGCAGCGGTGGTCTACCAAACGTGTTGGACCATCAAGTGTGGGACTATCGAAAGTCAACTGTATCAACGATATGCAGTACGGATTTAGATATTTTTACTGGTTTAAGTTAGAACATTTTTTTGGAAAGTTATCTATGGCAAGATTTACACATTATTAATACACTTTAAATATTGGGTATTGCTTTATTTTATTATACATGATTGTGCCGATTTATTAATAGCATTTAGCGTTTATCGTAAGATTTTATGTTTGCTGCAAAAACTCTCAATTATATACTACTATTTGTTCAAAACTTTTTAAACTGACGTAAGTTAAAAGGTGGATATACTTGGTTGATAAAATATAAGAACAAGCTGTTTTTATAAATTATAAAAACAGGACGATATATATATATATTGTATGGCATTCATAGCCAGCCACCAACTTATGAAAAATATAAAATATACTCTGCAGTGCATAGCACCTGCGTCAATACACCCCCAGCCTATCATTCCTCAATAGTATTTACGCACAGGGATGGTTGAAGGCATTGAGATGTTACTTTTGACCTGGAACTGATCATTGTCATCCAGGCTGAACAGAGCTGATTCTGAGGGAACTTGGAGCATCCACAGCACCTCTTGCAGAACTTTAAACTCTGAGATCACCAACAGTTTTGGTTCTATCGAGACAGAATCTTGTACAGACCTCGACTGTTGATACTCTTCCCTGGAATGAAAGAATAAAAAATTAGCCTCCTGAAAATGAATTTAGGTCTATACATTTTCAATAATATTTTTTTTAACTTTCCTAATATAGTACGGTCTATGGAACATTATGGTCTATGGCTTGCTATATATAACACTAATCAATATTTCTGAGTTAGTGAGTGAGTTTGCTCCAAGAGCGCAGCACTAAACCATTGCATTTTATTTAAAGGAAATAACTTGGGATAATATAAGTTAAACATAAAAAAAATTATGATTTAATACAATTTAGACTAAATAACAATATACAAAACCCTCTAAGGGGTTGGTAAAAACATAAATATAAATATTCAGTTTGCTGTTTCCAAAATGCCGGAAAAATTTATTGATCCTGAAAAATCTGCCCGGACCTTTTTTCCTAAAAAGAGGGATAAGAGGACGTATGGTAACTAGGGGTGTGCGAGTACTCGAGTGGTCGAATAGTTGTGGTCGAATACTAGCACTATTCGGCTCGGCTCGAGGTTATGCCAAACTATTCGAGTGGTCGAGCTGAAAATGATTACAGAAGCAACAATTCCAACAACAAAAAAGAGTTAAGAAGAAAACTCTGTACTAACAATTATTTGATTTATTAATTAATGGAAAAAAGCAGAGAAACACGGCAATTTATAATTGAGCTGTGTGATCGCAAACAGGGTTAGGGAGATAAGACGATGGCAGGTGCGGGGCGGGGTTTGTTTACGACGCAATAGGACCGCGGTAATGACCTTGACTGGTGGAGACAACACACGCACACACTCTCACACACCTTCGCCCGGCGAGAAATATGTTCTAAAAATAGAAACCATAAACGAAGAAAGGTCCTATTAGTTTCCACTTCATTGTGTAATTATCGTTCTGATTCGTGTGCTGTTCAGTGACCCTTAGTAATTTTGGGTTATATTATGCAAAACAACACATTTCAAAATGCATTTGATTTGCATTTCAAGAAATGTTTGATAAAGTGACATTAAAATTTTATTTGACAAATTTATTAGATTAATTTAGTAATTAGCATACATTTAAAACAATTTATTGTTCTTAAATTTTTACCAGTTAGACAAAAAGATGAACAATAACTTGTTTTTGTTTGCGTGCTCTTATCTTGAATAAATTATCCCAAGCGACCCTCCCCCCTCACCCAGCGCCGGACCCTCCCCCCCCCTTCACCTTACCCACCCATCCTTGGTTTTTTGTCCACGTTGGACCCTTTTATTGTTCCTTGTTCACTCAATTAGAAGATCTGTCAACCGTGGTTTTGGGTTATCCGGGATCCTTCAACCAGTCATTACCTTGGTTAATCGGGAGTTGACTGTGTTTTACTTTTTTCATATAATGGCCAAAAAATGGCCTTTTGGGAAGATAAAAGCTGGTATTTTGACAGGAAAAATAACTTTTTTTTTTTTTTTTGCTGTTTGGGCTTGGCTCGGCTCGGCTCGAAACTCGAATATTTCATTACCAGCTCGGCTCGGCTCGGCTCGACCAGAAAAATCACTATTCGCACACCCCTAATGGTAACCCTTAAAAGTCTGTGGATAAGGCTGTTGAATACCACTCTTTTTTGTGACCCATGAGTATAGGAATCATGAGGAATAAATCTATTGTTACTTGTTGTATAAATAATAATTATTGTTGAATTAATCTGAAAAAAAATTGTTTCTCTGCTTCAGGCATTAGGATGTTCAAAGCTCTGCCTGAAACTGATGTAACTGATTCACTCTCAAGTTCATAATGGTATTATGTAAATGGTTGTTTGGGAATATTTTTTATTCCTCAAGTAAATATTACAAAGTCAACTTCAACAGCTGTATCGATGTAGGCACAGTTTGTCACATTTTGCATGGTGTACCCTTTATTGCTGTTTTAAGTTTTGTGCTCATTTGAAAATTGTTTGTGCATCGTTTGCCCATTTTTGTTTGTTTTGTTGTAAGTTATTGTTGTAATTTATAAGACATAACCTATCACACCTACTGGCTGAAAAAATCTCAATTATTTAACTCACCAGATCCGGCACATATTAGCCTCTGGATACCGGCTGCTGGGAGTGTCACGCCAAGATGAATCCACCCACCAGGAGTGCTGCACATTGTTGTGTAGCCACTGCTCTGCCTGCCTACCCTCTCGGATGACACGACACAGAGTCTCGTGCTTGGAGAGGCGAGGGGGCCCAGGCTGCCATAGGGAGGGATGGGGAATGTCCCCAAAACTGGGCAACACATCGAGATCTGACGGACTTTCTTCAGCTGCAGCAGGTACTCCCTTACTCGACACACTCAGCCATTCCAGTTCATCATCCTGTGCAAAAATTTACTATTACCAATTACCAATCCTCGATCGATGACCATTGCTGGAGAGATCTTGTCATGTACATGAAAATAACATTAACTAAAAACTGTAGGTTCTAAAACACCTCGTCAGCCTAGTCTTAAAAGCTGTTGATCCGAGAGTCCGACCATTTTCAAAGTTTTATGAAAAATCTATATGTCAGTGGTGGATTACTGTCCATGGTTGACCGCAGTCTGCATCTTGGTACAGTATATGAACGTTCCCTTTCCTTCTTTTCTTAGTTTCTTGTTAGGTTATTTGGATGATGGTGTTGATGAGCCATCATATCCAAGTTTGGGTTACTCTTTACAAGCAGTATAACATATCATTTGCATTAACATGTTATTTAATAAAAATCACATTTATTAAACACCAATAAAGTTAGAAACAAGTATAACTTGTTGGAATCAGTATAACAGTTGAATATTGCAAAAACGGGCAACACGGAGACGGTTTGGTTGTCGCAACTGGTCATTGACTGAGGTGTCAAACACGAGCACGTCATTATCAGGAGGACTGGCGCGCACCTGGCAGCATCAGGAGTAAACGTTCCTTACTTTCTGAATAGGGCCTAGCCCTCAACTATGAAAATGAACGGTGTTTTTGGCTTCTGGGGACCTTAGAAAAAGTAACGTGGTCCTGGGTTTGAAATGAAGTAAAACATGTTTTGTACATACAGAGTATCCTGATGCAAGCGAGCAAATTTCTTAATCAAAAACTTTTTTGTTGGACTTAATTTGTGAATTGTGACTTATGCTAGAACGCAATCGTCTATTGTCTATTAAATTTTGTCTTTTCAGTGTATAAAAACTGTAAGTTCACTTATGGGTTTTTTATGTACTTGAAAACGTTTTCAATATAAGAATATTTTGGATTCATACACAAGCTAGAAGTTAACTTACACTGTCATCGCTAGGAAGTTTAAACTCATCTAAACCCTCGCGAAGATATTCAGACCAGTTAATATCTTCTTCCTGATTAATGAATTCTGGTAATTCTTCAACTCTCAAATCTTCTTCTGGTACTGCAGTGGGTCTTGTTGAAAGATTAATTAGAAGGTACAAAACATGCCATTGTACATTCAGCTAAAACAAAATAAAAATCATGAACATTATTTATAACAGCCACTTTATAAATATTTAATAAGAATAGGAGTGGAAATAAAAGAAAGATATATCATAAAAAAAAATTTAAACCAGCCAACAAGTTCAACAATTTAGTTCGGGTGGTGGACTCTAATTGAGTAGTCTATTAGCATTTTGCCGTTTTCGAGAATCCCTTTTTACTTTTTATTTTAACGTCAAAACTTACACTCCAAAAAGAAGTTGGAATATTTTGAATTTTTCAATTTAATGTATTCTTGAAAATTGATGAAAATTTACAGAAAAAGTGAGACATCAGTAAGGGTGTACAGCATGTAACCATTTAAGTATTTAACCCTTTCAGTGCTAGAAAATCTACATACAGGACAACCTCAATCATCTAACATCCCGATAACCAACTTAGTGTCCATACGTCTATGATTACCACGCTCCTGTCATTGCTGAGCCTGACGAAATGTGAAAGACTTATTCTACGCACTAATATTTGTTTTACCCATACGTGTAAATAATGTCATTTTTCAGTTATTATACATATCTTGATGTTTCAATTAATCTGTTACAGGTACAAAAAAGTTGTATTACAATACTTTACAGCTGTTTTTCTATCCAGGAAATGCGTTTGATTTGCTTCTCTCAATATTCAACTTTTTGACCGTTCAGATCAAGGCCCAGTCCCGTCATATGGTGGGATATGGGAGGTTTTACTGTATACTCGTATAGAAGAAAGTCATGTTAGTTACACTATTTTATAATTTATAACTCATTCGATTGAAAATTGGTGGGGAGATAGCTTAGAATCAGGAGTCAGGCAAAGGATACTTTTTATCCCATTCCCATGGATTGTGACATAGCCCTAGCACTGTCATAAACTTACCCATGTCAAGTTGTTTTGGAGTAGGTTAACAGCTCTATATTGGTACAAATCTAAATTTTAAATTATTTAAACACCAATATACTTCTTAGTTTTTTATTTTTACGGCATAATTTAAATTATTATTATTATTGTTTTTTAATTTAATAAAATTATTAATTAATTTTAATTATTAATTAATTATTAATTAAATTATTAATTATTAATTAAATTATTAATTAATTTAATAATTAATTTAAATAAAATTATTGTTTTGGAGTTTATTATCTGTTTATGAACACAACATATGGCAAAAAAATGTTACAGATAACACAGAATATCTTGGTCTCTGGCTTATTTCAAATTATAAAACCACTTCTGACAAAAACAGTCTGCAACTTCTTCGCTCTACTACAACTGACTGAGCTATAAACGGCCATCACAGGCCAAGATATTCTGCAGAATATGTTCTTTGAAGTTAATTCTATAAACAGCTGTTCTGCTTTAAAGTATTGAGGGAAGATTGGTAATAAAAAACTGGAGAATACTATAGACTTGTGGCAAGAGAGCGTAGCAAACAAGATGAACCTGACGGCTAGTGAGTGCAGCGTATGAACTGAACCTGACATCACGTGGGCGCCACCTGAACGGCAAAAAATTCCTCAGGTTGGCATTGCAGAGCATGTCTGGTAACAGCTAGTATTTATATAAATTTTGATAACTGCTGGGGTATTATTCATATAACACCTGAAAAGTGTGACACCAGAGGACGATGAACTGCTCTCAACTTATAAAGCAGGTCCAACCATGGGTGGAACGGCGGCATGGGGAGGTGGACTACTGCCGTATACTATTATTATATATGTATGTCATCCTACACTCATCTCTCATTCATACTTGGCTTTAAACTACCTATTGAGTTAGGTCGCCATTTCAATAAAGGTATAAGGTAAGGTATTAAGGTACCTGACCCAATTCCTGACAGGTCACGGCTATTTTCGGTCATAGCTTAACGTGATAGGCAAGACCGGTGTTCACCAGACTGCATTTATTGACCGGGCCTTCCCGATGATGCAAAGCACACCTTCTTCCGCTGCCCCTGTAGGAAAGGGCCCAACCTGGAGGCCATACAAATTTTTGGTGCATTTTCGGTGGACTCGGTCTGCCAAAATATCTTGGTGGATGAGGGCTGCTGGGATTGTTTGTCACAGAGCATCCGGGGAATCCTCCTTAGGAAAAAAACTGATCTGGACCGCTGATCTCAGGCCCCCCTCTATAACCAGTTAAGCTACCTATTTTAAAGATTCAAAATACTAAATCACACGTTTGTTTTTTAAAGTCCTTATAAATGGTTTCAGTTTTGTCAAATATTAAAAATTAAGGGCAAAAAATGACAAAACTCCATTTTTGGCCCTTTCAGAACCCCATAAAACCCCGTTCCCATGGTCCGATCAAGCTGGTTTTCAAACTTAACCTAATGAATACTGCCCTACACCTTTATACCAAATTTCATCAAAATCGGAGGTTTCTTTCAAAAGTTATCATGTAAACGGACACATATATAGATATACGTAAATATGAATTTGAACAAACGTTGTTTTGGGCTTCTAAGGACCTCAAAACAATAGTGAATTCCCTATAGGGAAATTCACTAACAAAAGGAACAATCTAATATTTTGTGCTCTTCTAAGAACTTTTCACCAAAATACTTGAACATTTTGAAATAACTGAAAACATTTGATCCAAATAAAACACAGAATACTATAACTTAAATTACCGGAAGTAGTTCAGTACTGAGATGCACAATGTTACCTGGGTATGCTGACTGGAATCTGAAGCTATGTATTTATCGACCAGCTCTTTAAATCTCCTTGCTCGATCTCGGAGTCCATGTGCTTCGAACTTTTCAATATATCCACCAACAGAATCTTTCACTTTTGTAATATCAACAGTAGCAAAATTGTGATGTATTATATTAGAATAAACAAACCTTTCTACTTCTTGATAGTTTCTGTCGTCTTCCTAGAAATAAAAAATAACTAATGTACCTTTAATTAGCTATTAGTATAGGCTATGTGCCTACTAACCTACAGTAGTAAATATTGTCATTACAAAAATTCAGAACCCTAATAGGGTGAGTATACCAGTGAATGGCCGTTTAAGGTTGAGTTTTTACTCGAATGTTACATGGTAAAATAGGAATTTACGCTAGAGAGTAGAGAAAGCTGAAGTTTTGGAATGTAATAACAATTTAAAAGTTGAAATTTTAGGGAAGGTTCCGGAATTTTCTGATAAATTTGAAAGTAAAAGTTGCTGATTTGGAAAAAATGTTAGTAAATTGGAAAGTAATGCTTAGTAACTTAGAAGTAAAGTTAAATGAGAAAGTGAAAGCCTTGCAGTGTAAGTTAGAAAATAGTATTAGAGTAAGATCAAGTGACTATTTTCACGCACGCTTGCGTTCGCTAGCGAGCCTCCAGCTTCTCTGACTGGAAACATGCATCTGAAGACAAAGTACTGTAAAAGTTTTTATAGATCATTTGTTGGAATTTAAATTAATTTGAATAAATAGTGAATTTTCATTTTAAAATCTTTCATGGTTTTTTAATTACTAGAACCCTAGGTCGGTAACAAATTTGGTGTCAGAAGTGGGATTTTAATTATTAATTATTAATATTATTATTATGATTATTATTATTATTTATTTTCGATGTAGTAAATATGGCTGCCAAGTATGTTAAAATTTCAGAACTAAAAGTTTTAAATCTAAAGAAAGAATAAGAAGAGGGTGATCTGGATACCTCAGGTAGGCTTTACTAAATCTATTTTGCAGCAAAGGCAGCAACAGGCATTGGTTGATGGAGGAGAGGATCCAGAAAATGCACTTTTTGGGAGTTCCAATGTAAATAAAATATTAAGTGAAATGAAAGCTGAATTTTTAGAAAAAAAATTACTAAATCTATTTTGCAGCAAAGCCAGCAACAGGCATTGGTTGATGGAGGAGAGGATCCAGAAAATGCACTTTTTGGGAGTTCCAATGTAAATAAAATATTGAGTGAAAGGAAAGCTGAATTTTTAGAAAACTGTAATAAATTGGAAAGTAAAGTAAGTGAAATGAAACATGAAGTTTTGGAATGTAATAAAAATTTAAAACTGAAATTTTAGGGAAGGCTCAGGTATTTTCTGATAAATTTGAAAAATAAAAGTTGCTGATATGGAAAATAATGTTAGTAAATTGGAAAGTTTAGTAACTTAGAAGTAAAGTTTAATGAGAAATTTGATGAAAAAGTGAAAGCCTTGCTGTGTAAGTTAGAAAATAGTACCATATTAGGGTAGGATCAAGTGAACCATTTTCATGCACGCGCATGTCCCTAGCAAGCCTGCAGCTTCCCTTACTGGAGACGTGCATGAAGACAAAGTACCCTCTCAGCACCTTTTGGAACATCTGCTACATCCAGGGCTACTAGACTGTTTGATACGGCTTCCATGGTCATCGGATGGTCTTCCGAAACCATGGTCTCCTTGTTACGTCTGTCGCTGAGGGGCGAAGCATTGGGCGTTTTACAGTTGATGTCTATTACTGAGCAACGGAATTATTCCAACTTCTAGAGGAGATTGGAGATGCGTTTCAGTTATTGTCCCATGAACCAGCTATAGGCCTACCGCTTTCAGTTAAGGGGCAGGACTAAGAAACATACGAGTCCCTCCAAGAATTCAAGGCTGACATTGCAGGGCTGGTCCGAAATGCGTAGCCTTCGCTGATGGATGAAGTGTTTGAGAGTCTGGCAGTGGATAAATTTCTGGATGGTCTCTGAGCGCCGGAAACTCAACAGGCTGTAAAACTCGCCAGGCCTAACACCCTCAGTGATGCCCTGATTCAGGCTGTGGAAAACGAAATTTTACCATCAATAATTTAAGAGTGAATAAAAACGAGATGACGTAGGATAACAAGTTCTCGCTGGGCCTATATTAAATCCATCGGACGGCGCACGTATGAAGATTGCCTTCACAACCAGAAAAATTTAGAAGAAAAATTGTTAGCGTATTAGAAATTTTATGTTGCCCCAACAGAAACCAGAAATCAGTCATTTATTTACCATTGACATATTGAGTACTTACAAATATGCATTTAGCAAATGTTAGGTACAGTTATAATAGCAGAGAGGCTACAGTCAGGAGTAGGGCCTAGGCTACACTCAGCTACTGCTGTAAGAATCATATCCAGCTTTGTAAACAATTTTTTGCCAAGTTAAGAAACAATATAATTTTAACATTGAAATTTAACAAGAAAATAATAAAATCTTTACAAGAGTCAAAAAGAGAGAAATTTAATGCAGTGATATAGGCTAATCAAGTAACAGAGAATTAAATTCAACATTAAGTTAGATATTTAACAATTAAAGAAAAAAACACAATAAAAATTCAACATTAAAATTAAATTATTTTACCAAACAATAAACGATAAAAATTTAACATTAAAATTAAAAACAGAAGATTAATTGGACCAAAATAGAAATTATAATCCATAAAATTCTGGTAAGTCTAGGTATAGGTAGGCTTGCCATATGTCTCGGTTTGACCGGGACAGTCCCGGTTTTACGCTCTTGTCCCGGTGTCCCGGCCGGTTTTGCCTTGTCCCGGTTTTTTTACTGTAAAAATTGAGAAAACAGTGAATCATTAATAACTAACTAAACAATTTGTTTTATTTTATGTCTTACAATAGGCTAAATTTTCTTATAAAGACAACAATAAACATTATTAGGCTACTAAACAAGCATTTTGGGTACAATCCAATTTTCAGATAGCAACCAAAATTAAAACAAGGTGAAATTCGATGAACATATGGTGAGTCACAAGGGTTTGCTAGGCAAGTCCAGTGCACTTGTGATGTGTTAGTAGTAAAAAAATTATTTAAAAAGTTCCATTAAAATGTGAATGACAAGAAGAGACGATTAATTATATTGCTGCAACTTTATTTTGTTTCGAGAAGATGTAGTCCCTATCTTTTGACCACGTGTTAGATTTAATATGCTAATAAAAAATATACGACTGATTTCATTCACTTTTTTTTAAATAAATTTTTAATCCTAGCTTAATATAGGCCTAGAAACATTTTAACTTTTCCAGACAGTCAAATATTGCAAATAATGAGCTACAATGTTGAAAAATATTTAATTTATGTTTAAATTTTGCATAATTCAGACCAACATATCATACTCCATTAACAACCTGGTGGTTGTTGGGGGGGGGGGGGGGGGGGTTAACATACTGGCCGTCCCAGTTTGGCTCTGTAAAATTATGGCAAGCCTAGGTATAGGCCTACTTAAACTAGCATTTCATATTTGAACTACTAGATAAACATACTAGGTTATTATAATTTGTCTATTCGAAGAATAGGCTCTAGAGTGACTCATATTGCAAATGTAATCTACGACAAAGTTACAGATCAGTCTCAAATTTCAGTAGAATATTTTTATGCACTTTTTAAGGCTAAGTTCGTTGTTGAAAACATTTTGTTGGATATTAATAAAAAAACCTAAAATGTAACTTTTTCATTTTCCCCAAAGAAATGTATTGGAGGCATTTTTAGTCGTCGGTTCTTTGTTTACATTTTGGCAACGTCTTTGGAGTCTTAACAATCAAGACTGAGACGTTCGGATTGGTCTATTGACCGGCTCAATTCCAGTCCAGTCTAAAATCGAAAATATTGGATCCACAACGGAGAACGGAGGCGGAGTGAAGTGGTTACATCGCATAAAAAAGTTCCTAATATAGAGGTTATGTGGTTATGTCAATTGTCAAATTGGCGGCTCTAATTAGCGTAACAAAAAACCAACTACAATGTACAAAACTAATTAATATGTCTTATCGTTAAAAGTGTAAAGTAAAATTTGAACAGTAAGTAGATTGCATTATTTCTTGACGTTAACTATAACAACTTTTGGTAGGCAAAGCCTTTTAGTACCATTTCAGTTTTTAATTCATTATGCATGTTGTGTATCAACATTACATTTTATTAATTTCTCCAATTCATTCCATTTTGGATTTAGTGGTAGCCTCCACTAGAAATAGTTAGCCTAGTCCTTAAAAAGCAGTATAAATCATGAATTACAGAAGAATACCATAAAAGCTATGTTTATATCATTCCTGTAACTTTCATAAGTGAGAGTTTTTATTTATCTTTTTATTAAGAGTGATTTTAGTTGTATTTGAAACTACTAGTATACATGTTGCTCGAAATCGAGCAATTTATTTTCATACAATGCAAATGTTACATTTAGCTCTAAATCAATGACATCCGACCAATCCAATAATGTGAATCTCTTTAGTCATCAAAACTACACGTATTTACAAACAGATGTTTAAAATGCTTTATTTAATCCCAATGTTATTTAAATGGGAAATTTTGGGACTTCAATTGTGGATAGTGCCTTTATTTTCAGTCCGATTCTTATCAGTTTTTGGCGGAAACAACTACAGGCCAAGCCCTATCCAACGACACCAAAAACTTGAAAATCGGTTGAAAATTGTAGGAGGAGTTCTCAGGACAAAAAAAAAAAAACCCTTAGCATATTAAATGAGGGTAATTATGCAGTTTAGGTGACACCTCTTAAAAATTGAATTTTTTTGTTCTAAACTGTCCAAAATTACACCCTGATTTTGAAAATGATAGTTTTTTCCGCGGAAAAAGTCGGAAAATGCCGGAAAATTGGAAAAACCGGAAAAACATTTTTTTGCCAAAATAAGTCAAGTGGGTACTTAAAATGACGGGGAAATCGAGCTGAATACAAATGTTCAAGAATTATCAAAATCCGTCCATAAATAACGAAGTTATCGCCGGAAAAGCGGTGGAAATGCGGAAACCGGTTAGCAACCATTTTATTCAAAAATACATCAAGTGGGTACTCAAATTAACCGGGATGTTAAGCTGATCACAAATATGTAAAAATTATTTCGATCCGATTTGAAATAAACCTGATATTGCAGGAAAAGTGTTGGAAAAGCCATCAGATGAACTATTTTTCATACTACAGTACTTAAAGTATGCCATATGGGTACTCAATTGACGCGGAATTTCATGTAAAATACGAATATGTATATATTACTTGAATACAACAATTTAGTGAGGAATAAAAATAGTAATTAAACATTTAGAAATAAAATAAAACCGGACGCTGTTGAAACTCATATTCTTGAATGAAATACTAACTGTGGTAAAAGTGGTTGTTATTGATGTATAGCCTAAACTTAAATTAACATATAGGCCTAGTATCAAATATTATGTTATAGGTAACATAACTAACCTAACCTAACCTAACCTAACCTAACTTAACCTAACTTAACCTAACCTAACTTAACTTAACCTAACCTAACCATGTGAGTACTAACTTGGTATGTTTTATTCCATATAAAACTTTGCTCAATATGACTCATATGATCGTCAGACCTTGGTTAGGTTAGGTTAGTTAGGTTATGTTACCTATAATAACACATTTTACACTAGGCTATAATATGTAAATATAAGTTTTTAAATATGCATATAGTACTCTCTATAAGGCTAACTATAGCACTTTAGGCTACATCAATAACCACTGTTAACAAAGTTAGTTCGCTAAGTTTGAAGCATATGAGTTTCAGGGTAGAGGCCTAGTTTTATTTGATTTCTAAATGTTTTTTTTTATTCCCTACCGTACTAAATTGTTGTATTCAAGTAATATATATATGTTCGTATTCTACATGAAATTCTGCGTCATTTGAGTACCCACATGGCATACTTTAAGTACTGCATGAAAAAAATAGTTCATCTGATGGCTTTTCCAACACTTTTCCTGCAATTTCCGGTTTATTTAAAATCGGATCGAAATGATTTTTACATATTTGTGATCAGCTTAACATCCCGGTTAATTTGAGTACCCACTTGACGTATTTTTGAATAAAATTATCACTAACCAGTTTCCGAATTTCCACCGCTTTTCCGGCGATAACTTCGTTATTTATGGACGGATTTTGATATTTCTTGAACGATTGTGGTTAGCTCGATTTTCCGGTCATTTTGAATACCCACTTACCCCATTTTGCTAGAAAAATGTTTTTCCGGTTTTTCAGATTTTCCGGCATTTTCCGACTTTTTCCGCGGAAAAAAATTATCATTTTCAAAATCAGGGGGTAATTTGGGATAGTTTGGCACAAAAAAATTCAATTTTTAAGAGGTGTCACCTAAACTGCATAATTACCTAAATAAGTATAGATTACAAAGTGAATTGAAATTTTTTAATGTGACAGTCTCTAATGCAAAAGTTAAAATTTATTCTTCGAATAGACGCTTACGGGAGGTACGAGCATACTCCTAGTATTAATATATAATCCTTTTATTAGTTAAATAATTTAATTGCATTGCTCAGAGTTTTGTTTTGAAAGAGTGATCGGTTAACTAACCTCAAAACCAGTCAGTTGCTTGATTAGTCCTTCGACTTCAGGAGAATAAAACTGTTTCTTTCGATTGAAAATTGAAATAGCCATCTTAAGACGAGTTCGAATTAATGTAAATCATCATTACATCGATTCATATTTATTTTTTGAATTGAAATGATTACAGCTATAACCGATATAAAATAATTTATAAACAAGCAAAGCAATAAAATCGCGAATCTCCTTGCTTAACTTTGACAGATTGAATTTGACTTTTTTGACATTTGGGTAACCGCCATGATTTCTAGACTCAATGTTGCCAACAGCGTAGAGTTTTATCATTACCATTGCCTATAGTCAATGTCATTACTATAAGCAAGCATTGACTATTATCTCTATACTTATTTAATACGCTAAGGGTTTTTTGTCTTGAGAACTCCTCCTACAATTTTCAACCGATTTTTAAGTTTTTGGTGTCGTTGGATAGGGCTTGGTCTGTAGTTGTTTCCGCCAAAAAATGATGAAAATCGGACTTAAAATAAAGGCGCTATCCACAATTGAAATCCCAAAATTTCCCATTTAAATGACATTGGGATTTAATAAATCATTTTAAACATCTGTCAATAATCAGCTGTAAATACGTGTAGTTTTATTTTTTTTATTTTTTTTACAAATTTTATTAACCGATCAGCATATTACAAAATTGCTATACAGGCTAAAGTTTAACAATAATATAAAAGTAACATATTTACAATAACTTAGGTTGACGTCAGCTAATGGTTAGCCCCTCTGGCACAGTGTCCATAGTCATGTTAGTCTGTTAGATATATTTCTGGTCGAAAATCACTGAAAAAGGAAGCTGAGAAAGGCTGAGAAGACTGGGACGGTGGCGACGTCCTGTAATCCAGCTACTTGGAGGTCACGAATTGTGGATAGTTATGAGCGATGGCTTGTGGATGCGATATTCCCTGGTGGGGATTAACGTCCGCACTAGTGAATACTAGTTCATCCATAAGTACCATCCTCATAATTAGACCAATTCGTATATGGGAGGTTGAAATTGTGGTTCGGATCCCACGTTAAACTGTAGGTCCCTAGATACCATTGGCTGTTGGGATATGAATTAACAGTCCTGTCTAAGGAGAATGTCGGCCTTAGTCAGTAACAAGACTACAAGATCGCGCCACAATCATCCTACACTCATCCTTCATTCATACTTGGCTTTAAACTACCTATTGAGTTAGGTCGCCATTTCAATAAAGGTATTAAAGGTAAGGTATTAAAGGTATTAAGGTAAGGCTAAATTGTCTTAAGGTATCAAAACATCTTGAGGAAGTCTGGGCCGAAGTCTAAGTCTTGTGATATTTGATGGCTGACCTGAGTTAAAGAATTGAATTCCGCTTGTCAATTGAATTTTATTGAAGAATTTTAATGTAGTTTTCTTGATGTAATCGTCAATTGAAGAAATGCCAAGCTCAAAATGTATTTGGTTGTTTCTAACGTACCACGGGCACCTAGGGATTATTCGTAACACTTTGTTCTGAAAAGTTTGTAACCTGCGAACTGCACTAGATGATGCGGTGCCCCACACAGAGCATGCATATAACATCAGGGGTCGTAGTATGCTTTTGTAGAGAAGAAGTCCATTTTTCTGTGGATAGAGATGATTTCTTGTTTAGAATAGGAAATAATTTCGATAATCTTCCATAAGCCAAATTTAGTTTTTTATTGATGTGAAATTTCCAATTTAGTTTTCTGTCGAGGTAAACTCCTAAATATGTTATAGCTTGGTCTGGAGGGTTCCATGGGATTTGTTCGCCTAGAATTTCAAAATTTTGAGGATCAACTGGTCGCCGAAGGGTAAAAATTTTTGCTTCACTCTTGGTCGGATTTATGGCTATTTTCCATTTACTGAACCAGACCATTAAAGTGTCTAAATGTTCTTGAACATTTTGGGCTGCAACTTCAACATCGTGGTGGGTGGAGTAAAGAAGCGTGTCATCAGCAAAGACAGCAGTGTTAACATAATTTGATAAGGGCAAATCGGAGGTGTATAAGTTAAATAAGAGAGGTGATAGAATTGCGCCTTGCGGGACTCCGGCGTTTATGGGCCTGGTCGAAGATAAAACCCCACCAATTCTAACTGAAAATGTTCGGTCCTGAAGGAAGCTCATTACAATGTTTTGCAAATAACGAGGTACTCCAAAATCTCTTAATTTATATATCAACCCATCGAGCCAAACACGATCAAAGGCTTGGCCAACATCTAAAAACACTGCAGCTGTTTGAGAATGCCTTTCAAATCCATTAATTATATCTTCAGAAACTCGCAACAGTTAATGTGTGGTAGAATGGTGAGACCGAAAACCAAATTGATTTGGAGGAATGAGGGCGGTACTGTTTACATATGAATCAAGGCGTTTTTTGATGATTTTTTCAAATAATTTGGACAGAGTCGGTAGAAGGCTAATGGGGCGATAACTATTTACTTGAGATGAAGGCTTTCCAGGTTTATGAATGACTGTTATTATTGATTTTTTCCAAGTTACGGGGAAGTAAGAAATGTTGAGATATGCATTGAAGAGAGACGCCAGGAAAGCAAGCCCTTTCTTGGGTAAGTTGTGTAGTATTAAGTTTGGAATTCCATCATGACCAGGAGTCTTTTTAATTTTTAAAGTTTTAATGTGATGCAAAACTTCAGAGGGAGAAGTAAACTTAACTGGTCTTTCGACGGTGAGCAATGGTGAAGAAACAACTGAAGTGACATGCGATGTGAATTGAAGATCTTGAATGGTCCTCGTTGGGTTGAAATGTTGATTGGTAATAATCAGCTAAAACATTCGCTTTTTCTATTTTGCTTTCATACACTTGGCCATTATTTATCAAACTGGGAATGGAGGATTTTTCCTTCAAAATGCGTTTTGTTGCAAGCCATAAAGAGTTGTTATCAGTTGCGGACAGATTAGAAACATAGTCATTGTATGATTTGTGTCTAAATTGATCTAATTCCCACTTGACTCGCCGAACTAGTTGGTTATATCGCCTGCGAAAATTTGGAGTTCTGTGCCGTTGCCATAATCGTCTGTGCTTGTTCTTCAGATGTATGAGTGAAAGAATGTGTTGCGGCGTTCTAGGAAGGGATGCAAGAGGTTTGAAAGGGTGGATAGTTGATTGATCTATGGAGAAACGAATAGATTGAACAAACTTGTCGATGGCCTCGTCAACCTGAAGGTGGTTGGTCAAATGTTGAGGAATGGTGAAGTTTTCATTAAATTTGTCTTTAAACTTGTCCCAATCGATGACTCCTTTAATAAGTTTTTCCTGTAGAGGTTCAATTTCGGGAGGACCGTTAAATGAAAGAACAACCGGTAAGTGATCAGAATCGAGGTCGACTATCGATGTCATGTGCAGTGGATGAGAGACGTTTTTAAATAAGCCAATATCTAAAATATCTGGCCTCACATTAGGGTTGTAAGAATAATGTGTAGGCTCATTGGGTGCTATGACTGACACATTGTACTCAGTAGTAGCTAAAAGAAGTCTTCTTCCATTAGGATTACTTTTTTGGCAACCCCAAGCTTCATGTTTACAATTCAGGTCACCTAATAAAATTGTGGGAGTATTGTCAAGAAATAAATTCTCTATGTAGGTTTTTGAGAATTTGTAACGTGGAGCATGGTAGGCAGCATATATTACTAATTCTTCGTTGTTTGTTTTTACCTTCACTGCGACCACTTCCAAGTTATTCATATTAGGTAAATAAAGAGAATGATGGGATATATTTCTTTTAATAATAATAGCCACACCACCAGAGGCTCTTGGGGCATCCCTGTCAGATCTGTACACAAGATATCCAGGAATTGTAAATTTTTCAGATGAAATCAGATGGGTTTCAGTAATACAGGCAATGTCAATTCTGTTTTGAGCTAGGAAAACAATAAATGACGATCGTTTTTCTTTTAAACCATTGGCGTTCCAGTTAAGTATGTTGAAATTATGAACGGGTTGCAAGTTAAAATCCATATTACTTAAAACTGAAGAGATTAGCTGAGAAATGAATGATTTAATTTGAGGAATGTATGGCTTAATAAGCGATAATAACGAATTTAATATGGGATGAAGAGGACTGTTTTCAGGTGACGCATTGTTGAAATCCTTATTTTGTGAATCATGATGTTTAGGTTTATACCCTTTAGTAGCAGTAGCGTAGCTGGTACCAGTTGAAGGGTTACTTTCTTGGTTGAATTTTGAGGCAGGCTCTTCAGCAGGTGAAGTTATTAAAGTTGGAAAGTCACTTGTGTTGACATTTAACTGTGTGCTCTTTTGAGAATTATTTGTTTGGCCTTGAGTCTGTTTATGGTTAATCTTTGATTTTATATTTAAATAGTATGGGCATCCTCGATAGTTAGCAGATTGGGAGTCACTACAGTTGACACACTGCACCGGTTCCTCTTTCTTTTTGGGACAATCCGAAAACAGATGATTGCCTGTACATTTAACACATCGTGGGTCTAGTTTGCAATAATTTTTGGTATGCCCAAAACGTTGACAACGAGTACATTGAGGGATGGACTTTGATTTACGTTTCATTTCAATTTGTATTTTTGAATGAAAGAGAAATTCAAGACCGAATATTTCATTTCCTGAGTCAGAATCTTCAAGTTCAATGGCGCAAAGGGGCATGGGAAATTTATTTTTGTTGTACAACCTGGTGACCTTGAGGATTGGATAATTTAGTGATATTGGCTCTGTGGAAATTTCTTGGTCTGTAAGAGAAATTGGAACGTTTCTCATAATGACTGACAGACGCTTGTTGTCTGGGGGACAGAAAGAATGGTACTGGACTTTTAAGTTGTCGAAATGTGCTGTTAATGCACGGTAGTCATCAGAGGAAGAAACATTAATTTTTATGTTGCTGCCCTTATTCACGGTGTAGTAGTCGTCCTTGAGGAGTTTGTTAAGGTCCGCTATTAGAGCTTGGTAATTGTTGGAGTCATGGAGAAAAATGGGTGGAATTCGTTGGGGTTTACTAGAAGCTGGGGACTCGTCTTCATCAATAGAATTAGAAATGGCTGCAAATCTATTTTGTATAACAGTTTTATAAGGTTGGTTGGAAGGTTGGACGTGGGATGAGCGAGATTTGGATTTCCTATTATTCTTTATAAGCTGGAATGTGTTTTGCGAATCGTCCGTATTTGTATTACATAGTTCCATGTCATTCTCATTTTCAATTTGAGTTGAGTCAGTCAGTGAGAAAACGTTTAGGGGGCGGTGGGGTTGAATTTGAGTCTTCTAGTACGGCATGCTTACCATTGTTGACAGTTGATAGCACGTGGCTCGCCAAAGCCGCGTAGTTGTGATCTGACGTTAAGGTTAGGATTGGTGGTTTTAAAACTGAGTTCGTGCCGTTCATTTAGAACGTAAACTAAGTTGCTGTTGTTGAAGAAAACAATAAAAGAACACAAAATTAAGAAAATTAACACTTAAACACGTAGAAAAACTAATTAAAACTATTTAAAACTGAAAAAATATTGAGAGCAAAAACAATAACAAACTTTGCTGTTTACTCGCAACAGCTGATCCTCTTGTAGTTTTATTGATTAAATATATTTACAACAGCCTTGTATTTACAATATTGGATTGGTCGGATGTCATTTATTTACAGCTAAAAGTAACATTTATACTGTATTAAAATAAATTGCTCGATTTCGAGCAACACGTTCGTTTCGTTTCGTTTCGTTTGGTAACGTCGACAGAGGGTGTTTATTGATGGTGAGTGGTCGGATGAAGTGACTCTCGAGTGTGGAGTTCCACAGGGCTTCGTACTTGGGCCGTTGCTGTTTGTCCTTGCCATCAATGACTTACCAAGTAATATAAGTCAGCCAACTGCCACCATTCTATATGCAGACGATACTACTCTGTTGTCAAGCAATAATTTAAATAATCTCTCTCAGTTGGCAAACTCTGGGCAAACTCTACAGTTTGGGAAGCAAATATTTGGTTCCAAAGTAACAGCCTTAAGCTGAATTATTTGAAAACACAAAATGTTCTTTTCATAACATTGACCATAGATGATCACCAAACAACCAGTGCAAAATTTCTTGGCATCTATATAGATAGCCAGTTAAACTGGCATTGTTACATTGACCATGTGGTAGCTAGGCTATCTAGGGTTGTTTTTCTGTTAAGAAAAATAAAACTGGTTGATGACCAGTATGTCAGGATGATATATTTCTCTCTGTTTCAAAGTATTTATAGGTATGGTTTAGTTTTTTTTTTTATGGCAGCAATAGTAGAATAAATTATATTAGTGTGCATGTTGCTCGAAATCGAGCAATTCAGTTACTATACTGATAAAACATTTAATTTCCTGTAACAGAGAATTACCAAGATGACCTTGGTCTTTTGCGTAGCTTATATAATATCTATAGTGGTTTAAGGGCCGAAGCCCATATAGCCAGCTGCATTGCAAATTATTCAAATACTGTAGTAAGAATTAGACCATAAGGGACATCCATAAATTACGTCATTTCTTTTTGGCCATTTTCGACCCCCCTCCCTAAAATCATCCTGCCATCATAATTTGTCTGACCCCCCCCCCCCTTTTCAGGAAAATGAGGTAATTTTTAACAAACCTCCGTTTTAAGTAAAAATAATAAGTTTTTAAACGCTACATGATAAACTAAAAAATTGACCAATCAAATCTGAATTTACCTTCAGAAATAAAGCCAAAATGACTTTCTCAATGGAAAATAAACTGATGTGATGTTCTTTATCTCCACGCTTTTCTCCTGGATGGTCACGTTATTTATCATTTCCTCATAGCTTTTTGGACATGCCAGTATTTTCTCTAGTCCTGGGGAACTTATGAAACTTTTGGGCAGGAACGACACCAATAAGTCCCAAATCACATTAAGGCGGATTAAAACCCAGAATTCACCAGGCCAGTAATACTCAACCGGCAGTGAACCCAAATCGACAAACCACTGTGAGTATCAGTGGCAGCACTATCCAACTTCTTCTCAACTTTCGTTTGTGAGCAACGCCCCCAGATGAGGCTGGAGGCCCCCCCACAGCCAAAGCTGTGTGCCGAGCATGCCGACAACCACTACCCCCTCGAATCCAACCCAATATCCGGACTGGATAAAGCCAGGGGCTTGAACCGGAACCAGAGATCCCCATTTTAGGTTTTACTTGGGATATGGGTGGTACCCAGTGGCGGCTCCAGAGCCGATTTTCGGGGGGGCCATTGCCTATCATGGTGGGGGGAAGGGGGTAGGGGTGGAAAGGGTGACGGTGGGGAGTATAAATTGACGATCACTGGTGGTATTATTAATAGTAGGCCTATTATTTTCCTAGATTAAAGGGATATGGGGGATTATAGCCTAGTTTTAAACGATTTGCTAAAAATAACTCTGATTCAACTATCTAATTGAAACAAACGTCAGTAAAAGAAGAGGAAAATGAACAGCAGCAATACTGCTAATCTCTCTGAATTTTTCTAAACTATCACTGTTTTTATGAGATTTACTAAAATCCAGTCTAACAATTTGTTAATTTCAAGGTTTGAATGATTACCGGTATGTATCTTCATAAATACATAACTTGTTTTTAAGGGAATTTTCTTAATGTAAATCAAATCGGGTATTTTCATTCCGGTTTCAGTATCTGGACAATCTGGTGGGTTGCAGCAGAAACCAAGTACACATCACGAAAATTACTGCAGTCAGTCTATAAGTTATAATGTTGAGACTCTCAATTTTATATATGCTTCTCTTAAGCATTAGAGCGAAACACTAAACAGACCTATTTTAAAATAAAGTAAATAGTTAAAGTATTAGAGCCTTTTTTGTGTTATTAAAAAACAGCTTCAATAATAAATCTGATATCGGTGTTAATTTGTTAAATGCTCTTAACGGTAAGAAACAAATACCATGGGTCAAATTGTCGTCATGACTATCACAAATTAACTCTTTGACTTGAGCTCCTTTCCCCTATCAGGAGTTATTTTCATAAAACCGGGATTTTAAATTTAATTTTTGCTCTAAAATACGACAAAGTTTTTATGTTAGTCCCTTACGATCGACAGCTTCACGATCTACCCCATAGTAAAACAAAAGTAGGCCTACGGTTGGCCTATTCCATCAGTTTTTAATTAGTATCACAGCTAAAACTTCATTCACACTAAATTCAAAATCAAAACGTTTTGAAATCCGTACTGTTAATAAAACAATCTTAATAAAATGTTCAAAAAAGAAGGCTATGACTGTACTAAAAAATATCGACCACACGACATTCCCAATAATCAATAATACAACCAATTAAAATACTGTCCTTCTCGTCGTTTTTTCCGTGTCGTCTGCCGTGCGCTGCGTAAAATCCTATACCTTACGAGGAGTGTCTAATGGTGATGTATTTTCCACGATCTTGAAATATATCGGGTATATTTTGTTTAAACTTTGCAATTAATAGTGTTTTGACCTTGTAAGTTTATAAATAGCCTCGACCCCAGGAAAAATCAAAAGCTGTCTAAAATTAAGTTTTAAAAATGTAATTTGTAACATTTAACGGAATAACAAAAATAAAAGGTAAACAAAAATAAAAGAATACTAGTACTTTTAAGCATTCTTATTGAAACATTTGTTGACTTAACTGTGAAGAGGTTTAGTTGATTATTGGTGTAGGACCTGATGACTATAACAATAAAATTAAATTGAAACTGATGACAAGAAAGGTTCGGACACTGAATTTAACGTTTTAATTTTAAACTTCCAATAAATTTACTATTTTAGCAAAATTTTTGTGGGGGAGGGGCCATGGCTCGATTACCCCCCCCCCCCCGGGAGTAGCCACTGTCAACAGTCCCGATCAGCTGATGGCATTACCTAGTACGCAATTTCACAGTTTTCTCGTCCCTCATCCCGGTGTCCGTGTCGTCTGCCGCGCGCGCACGCAAACTCTGAATTTAAGCACCTCCAAAACTTCCCAAAAATTTAATAATGTTGTTTTTAATCTCAATTAATACAAATTAAAGCTAAATACACCTAAACAATATCAAAATTTCATGAAAAATAGATAATTTTTGTAACTAAAATATAATGTATTATTTTTACGCCCCCCAAAATGACTGGCGAATAATTTTCGGGGGGGGGGCCATGGCCCCCACTGAAGCCGCCACTGGTGGTACCCAAGCGGAATAACTAGGTCTCTGGAAACCCGCACGCCAAAGATGCCGGCTACACTGCAACAGCGCCCGAAGGTCACGGAAGCCCCAGATCCCCGACATCCTGACTCATTTTCCCCTTTGGGGGGGACTGGAGAGAGACACCCAGTAAGCGCGTGATTGAAAAAAGCCACCTTCGCCAGGGCTCGGCACAGCCTAAGCTGACCTCCTTCAGTAATAAAGAGAGCCACGCCCGTTAGCCCAGATCGGTACTTTGAGCTGGTTTGGGGTAGTGACATCCCAGTTCTAAGAGGTGTACATGCCCTGAAGTAAAGCATGCCTCCCTTCGTCTGTTTGGTCATGACAACCACCACGGTTACACCAATGAAGGCTCGACTCCGTCTCCGTTCCTGAGAGACTTTGTCTACTCAAAAGAGGTGTACTGGAGGCCACATCCGTTGCCCAGTTCTGAGAATGGGATTGGGTAGTGGGATCTCTCAGTTTTAAGGGACACACGCCTTGGAGTGTTCCCTTCACGGGTACGTGCACCCTAGGTATGGGGGCGGCCCGGACCCTATAGGGGACCGGAACTACCTCAATGTTAAAGGGGGCCACGCCCGTTCACCCAGAACCCAGTGGGCTGGTATTGGGTAGTGGACACCCCAGTTCTAGGGGAAGCACGCCTTGAAGTACAACGCAAACCCGCCGCGTCAACCATTTCTCATTTCTTTGCTTTGATCCATTCCAAGATCGAGGTCAAGGTTTTGGTCAAGGTTCCCACTCCTTACGGCGCCCGGTACCTACATTAGTCGGAACTCAAGATGGCTGTAGTGCCAGGTGAGCTACATCACATAAGAGCAATGGTGTCAGTTTCTGCGACATCCGCGGATGTCACCACAGAGTTTTTGTCGGTTAAAAAACCAAAATTTTACTCTTTGTTACCTGCAAGTGTTGCCAACGCTGCAGGAAAAAACAATCGTTCTCGTTTGCGTTGGAGATTTTTTTTTGTCTCAACTATTACTAAAATAAGGAATTTCAAATCAAACTAGGATAAAATTTATGGTTTTATATTTACCTTGATTAATAATTGTTAGTTTGGTCATTACCTAATGGTTTATTATTAACTAACTAATAATCCGAATGTAAAATAAAGTAATATGGTGTCGTTACGATAAATATCGTACCCGTGGCAAGACTACTTCATTCAATTTTTCAATCAGCTGTGTAATGGTAAATATTATAACGTAACTTGACTCCCGTTTTATAGTTTTGAAGCTTCAAATCCGGAACACAAAAAATAGCTATTCAGCAATTAATTCAGCTGACCTTAGGAAGAAGTTATGCTTTTTCCTCTACACTGGCTCGTATATAGACACTGGCATTAGAATTACACTAGTATATGTGTTGCTCGAAATCGAACAATTTATTTAAATACAGTACAAATGTTACTTTACCTCTAAATCAATGACATCCGACCAATCCAATATTGTGAAAATCTGTAATTACCAAAAACTACACGTATTTACAGCTGATTATTAACAGATGTTTAAAATGCTTTATTTGATTCCAATGTTATTTATATGGGAAATTTTGAGATTTCAATGGTGGATAGCGCCTTTATTTTCAGTCCGATTCTCATCAGTTTTTGGCGGAAACAACCAAGGTCTGTAAAGGAAGAAGCATAACTTCTTCCCAGGTCAGCGGAATAGCTTTTTTTGTGTTCCGGATATGAAGCGTCTAAACTAAAACGGAAGTCTAGTTACGTTATAACATTGAATATACATCTAAATAGAATAGCCAAGCAATGCTTTAATTTGAAGCCAAGCACGGCCATCTCTAGTACAAGGCCATGTCCTTCGACCTGGCAACGCCGCATCGGCCTCAACTCGTAGTAACGTTCTTGTCACTCGCGCTATTGTTTTCAATGGGACTTTCACCTATTATTTCCCGTTATTGCACTTTAGTATGAAATATTTGTAAAAAGCCTTTGTAAGTGGGTTGTAAGGTATAATAAAGAAACCATTAGTATCAAGATAACATATTTATTAAATGGAATTTTGCATAAAACAATACAATGTTTATTCAGCAACTTACGTTATATGGCTAAGACAAGATATTCAACTTACTCTTTTTGTTAGATGGTCTACTAATTGAATCATTAATTTTCTTTGAGTAGTTTTTTAACAAAATGTTTGCCATAATGGACACAATCTGAGAAACTATTACTTCGTATTGTTTGTTACATTTGTTACATTGCTTAGTAATTGATATAAATCGTTCGTTAATTACTATATTTTGAATGGGAAACAAGCAAAATTTATTCTGTATTCCTAAATTTACTCAAAATTTTTTGAATAAATATAATTTGGAAAAAAATACTCAAAAATTAATAGCCTTGACGGCAATCAAATTCTCTATTAGTATATTAAGAAATCACTTATACAACAATTAGACTTTAAAATAATATCAAAATTTGTAATAGTATTCTTTGTTTTTTTGCAAGTTACAATGTGTAATAAGATTATAATTAATAAATTATATTTATATAACTATAATGTAAATAAACTCAGATTTCAAATTATTGCATGTTTTAAATATAAAAGAATCCTGTAAAAGTTTTAGTTTAAAATATTACATTCTATAGTTAAACTAGATAAATTGGATGTTTTGAATTTTTATTCACTTATGTACTGGGAATTAATTTTTATGAAGATATAAAAATGATAATTTTTAGGTTATTTCAATATTTAAAAGATTATGACCGTTTCGGCTATGGATTGCTATCAATCACACACGCTAAATTGAATAATGATTCCTTTTTACTTTTATTTTCTGGTTAGTAAAATAATCGAAACTACAAAATTTATTCCTTATCTATTAAATTTGGATTTTTGTATAAAAAGAGTTTTATGTAACACACATAACACCGAGTAATCGTATATCGCGGCTTTATCCACTCCGTGCACTCACCATCAAGTCCGATATAATTTCATCTAGAAATGAAAATACCGCTTTTAACGAGTTATGGCTGCTATTTATAGTAAGTTTGACTCTTCCTCTAAATTACCATAGAGGCTAAAGCTATACTTTCCAATTAAACATTACAATATAGGCGATTAAAGTTAACGGCGCACGACTTCATCCATTTACTGCAATGCTACTGACAGAGCGCCGAATACTCTCTGTGCAACGTTGCCACTTCTCGCTCGCCATGGCCTTGTACTAGAGATGGCCGTGAGCCAAGCTTTTGAGAGCGCGACTAGCGAACCTGTTGGATTTTCAGCCAATCTCTGAGTTTTTTTCCCAATGCAGTGCTGCTTCCGTGGTCGTCCCTGGAACTAACGGCGCGCCGTGGCATCGTCTGCTTCCCGGCAGAGATATTTTGGTTTGGCAATGCTCCTCTCTACGGAAGCCCTGAAGGGCCAAAGAGTAAGAGATCATTTTTTACACCGCCGTGTTTGAAACACGGCGAGCCGTGTTTAGAAGACGGCGAGCCGTGTTTCAAAGACGGCGAGCCGTGTTTCAAAGACGGCGAGCCGCGTTTAAAAGTCGGCGAGCCGTGTTTGGAAGACGGCGGGCCGTGTTAGAAAGTCGGCGATCGCCGTGTTAGAAAGTCGGCGAGCCGTGTCTGAAAGTCGGCGAGAAGTATATGAAATTCGGCGAGCATTTTGATAAATTAACTAAGACTAATAATTAAAAGCTTTTTTATTGACTCTTAAACGGATTTTCATCCTCTTATAAAATTGAAAATAACCAAAACAATGAAATCTGTGGAGCAAAAATAGTCTGTGCATTTGTTATGATGACCATAACCAAACAGTTTTCTTTGTTTTTGGACCTCTGATTTCATAGAAATCTGGCATGAAAGTTGTAATATTTTCTAATTAGTTTGCAAATGAGATTATATCTAGTCATATACCTAATCTAATATCAGATATCTAATTATTACTCTTAATTACTTTATCAAAATACTCGCCGAATTTCAAATACATCTCGCCGACTTTAAAACACGGCTCGCCGCCTTTCAAACACGGCTCGCCGCCTTTCAAAAACGGCTCGCCGCCTTTCAAAAACGGCTCGCCGCCTTTCAAACACGGCTCGCCGCCTTTCAAACACGGCTCGCCGCCTTTCAAACACGGCTCGCCGCCTTCCAAACACGGCTCGCCGTCTTCCAAACACGGCGGTGTAAAAAATGACCGCTTACTCTTTGGCCCTTCAGGGCTTCCGTACCTCTCCTCACCCCACCTCACCACTACCGATGAGCCGGCCGGCGCAGCGAGCGGCACTTTTTCACCCGCCGCAGGGCAGAACAATGACGTCACTGTCAAGCCGATTACTATCGATATTGAACAACTTCGAAATCGATAATTTACCACGTAGTCACTGTTATCGGTGTTAGCCGAAAGCCGCTTCGGGCCGCTTGTATACCGACGTGTTGTTTTGGTTATGGATTCCAAAACAACTTGAAACTTACCAACAAAACTTATTAATCTTGAGTTAAAACTTAATTTCCGACAGAATTACATTCATTCCCGTGGTAAAATTAACTATTGAAACTTCTGATTTCTCTCAGCAATCAATTCTAAGTCTCAATGCTCCGATATAAATTGTTTGAGTTATATTTTAATACTCAAGTTTTCACATGTGATTTTTCACATGTAAGTTAGAAATTACAATAACTTACTTGATTGACGTTATAACGGCTTCTCATTCTACCCTTCACATCTTCGATCCAAAATAAAATTATTGAAATTAATGAATTAAGAACTTATTTTAGGCCTTACAACTTTGGCTGGACTTAGTCCTACGGTGATTCTAAATTAACTTAAGTCTTAAATTCAGTGTACCATTAGGCCAGGTTATCTTCATATGGTTATTTTTAATCTCCTTTTCAATTTACCATATAATACCGTTTGTAAACCCTTTGTTAAGTAATAAGTTATAAATATAAAAACAAAGTTATGTTTTAGATTGTTTATTCCGTTTCGGGACTTTTTATTCATTTCTATATAACCCTGAACACCCATTTTGCCAGCTATAAAGTTGCATCTTGCACCTTATGTGGAAATATTTAGAATAACATAAATAGTAGGCTCAGCTGAATTTTTGCTACGATATCTCATAAAATAAGTAGCCCATAATAGGCCTAACCCAACATAATTATTAAATGGCATTGGGTGGCTTCGTGTTTCAATGACAAGTACAAGCAAAATAAAGTAATTTTAGCATATTATCAAATCCCTGTTAATTTCAGGTATTTTTTACGCTAATTCCAATAAACTACATTTCACACACTATCTTTAAGTAGGCCTACCTTCCTCAAGGAAATCATACTTATGTTCCAGATATATGCTCTTGACCAGGATCACTTATTTCAGCCGTTTAACTATAGCCAAACTAAACATATTATTAGTGCTGCCACTGCTGCCCAACAATCAAATTCTCACAAAAGTTTTAATTGAAGGATTTGATATAAATACCAATGTGAGCAGGGCCGCCGAGAGAATTTTTGTGGCCCGGGGCAGAGTTCCATAGTGTGAGGCCCCCCCGTCAATCCGTGCCCGCCGCCGTCTGTGTTCAAACCAAATACAATATAGGCTACACATTTTTTTTATTTCTTTGGATATTTATTTTGTATTTATGCACACAATCTTCTTTCTTCTCTAAAGTGATTCATAACTATTTTATTTTAAGATATATATAATCTTATTAATTTTAAGATATAGATAGTAAATGTACTTAGGTATACAATAGGCCTACATGAAATATTTGATCAAACTTGCACTTTGGCTGGGTTCGAGAGTCCTTATTGGAGAGCTACCCCGCGGTTTTAGGCCTAACTTAAGTATTTTGAAATGGCTAAGCTTACGGGTAAAACTATAAAAAAGTAATTTATTTTAAAAGGTTAATTATTTACATTTTTTTACAACTGATCTAATCGCCTTTTGAGCTGTTGCTTTTGCTTTATAATTAATTTATAAACCTGAAAGAATTTCGCAAGGTTACAGTCCTATTTACTCGAGACTCAACTTCACTTCTAGGTCATTAGATGGTTCAGACATTCAGTGTTGGTTCTTAAGCAGAACTAAGCAGTGTTCACAAAAACTACCGACTTGCATACGTTTCATTCTCGCCTTCATTATGGCAAATTCATTTATGACAATTAAGACACTTTTATCTTATATATCTCTTCTATCTTATATACTTGGACCAACAAACACTGATACGACAATATTTTGTCGACGTCGGGAAGGATCGGTTGCAAAATAAATTTTTTGCAATGGTGTAGCTGTCAAATACCGGCACAGCATGAGGCAGCGCAGGGCCGCGCCGTCTGTTTACCGACTAAGAGCTTAAAACGCGGAGACTCATACAGGCTGATAGGCCTGTATAGACTCAGGTCATAGGCTATACTTTGTTACGGTTTAAAGATTTTTTTACAGGTCTTCAAAAATACATGCAAATGTTGAATTTTGCTTCCACAGATAAAAAAAAACCCCTGAAGATGAGGCCCCCTGTCTCTTGAGGCCCGGGGCAAACTGCCCCCCCTGCTCCCCCCTCTCGGCGGCCCTGAATGTGAGACCATTTAAGTACAACTTAATTCTGTAAAGCCGCGGCTGCACTGGCCGAAATTGTTTGGCGAACACAAGATTCAGCCTACATTCTAAAGGGTTAGCAATGAACAAACAAAAGTTAATAAAACTTTGTTCACCTAACATGTTTGGACAGTGAACACGGCTTAGAAACAAGATCATACCGTAGGTTGTCATAATCAATTAGTAAAACCCATTGAGTCGCAGGGATAAGCATGAACACAAGCGCATTTTCTGTTTCCAGGTATACTGTAAAATTATTTAAATTAAATTAATAATTTAAAAAATTAAGAAAACATTAGAAATTTGAAAACATTTCCATTTCAAGTGTTATAAATAATTTTAATCTTTTTAGCTGATATCTTATGCTTTTTCTTAATACAAAATTGTATGAAAAATAAATTTCTAAAGATGTTTATTGATTTATTTTCTTCTATTTTGTGTATTAGATCCAGTTAAATGTAAATGAGGTTGATTAAAATTACTAGAAGGTCCTAAAAGTTATCATTAATAACAAAATATAAAATTTTTGAACATTTAACTTATTTTTTTACATAGCCTAATCGGTAGCTATTTGCGTATGAAGAGCGCAAAGTACGTCATTGCCACTCGAGAATTGTAGAAGCGTCAGCTGCGTGCGGCAAAACATTTCGAGAGTGGCAATGACTATTTGTGCTTGTAATACACACAAGATTTTTTATACCTATTAGCAAAAAAAAAAAAAAAATAAATAAATAAATAAATGTTTTACTGTATACAAAATGTTATTTAGGTTATGTTTGATTTTTCCTGTTGGAACACAAGGTAAACTATGAAACCTCAAACTAAAAAAGCAGCAATTAATTACTAAACAACAACAATGCCCAACAAGCTGTGGCATGGTTTGTCACAACACTAACCTTAAATTGTTATTTGATTTAGTTTGCAGAAATGAACATTGCTGGTCTAGAGCGGGAATGAAACAGAAATCAGAAATTAACTGTTCTTGTCACATGTATGGCATGTAGGATGATTAGGTGAATGACGTTTAAACATGTTACTTTAAATAAATGGTATTAAATTTAATTATAAAATGCAATTTACGGGTACACACATCCAGGTACATCTCCTCTAGTCTACTACTTTGATGTGTGACGCAGACTTCATAATGTCTGCAACATAGCCAACTCTTCCACTTCAGTTTTCCTTTTTTGTACTTAAAAGTAATTTCTTATATTTTTTCTTAGGTTGATTTGCTGAGTCATCAATGGGATTATTTCTTGTAGGGCAAAGACGTTTTACCGGGGGCTTTGGCTCGACCGGAAGTCCACATCTGTAAAACAGCGTTTTATAAATTAATATCTAATTTTGATAAACAAGGAATGATGTTGTAGTGTTGACTTACATATTTCCCTTAACAACCAGCCTATGCTTAAAACTTCACTTGTATTTAAAAGTTTGCTTGTTATTTCTTGTTAATAAAATTTACTATTTATTTAGGCCTATAATAATATGAGAAAGGGATTTTTACTTTTTTTTTTACTTTTTTTATTTTTACTAAGCTACTTTTTGCTTCATTACGCAGGAAATTTTGTCTTTTGCATACTTCGAACATAATCCAGTTACCTGAAACCAATATTATGACACGTGTTGTAATAAAAAGAGGGTTAGGCCTGTTTCACATATACCCGGCTGTCGTGTGCCGGCAGTCGTTTAACCGGCTGTTGGGTGAAGCAGCATATGGGGCCGTTCATATTTGCACGACACTTGCCCGACTAGTGTCGTGGTCGGTTAATCACTACCCGGCTGCCGTGGTCTAGTCGAGGGATGCCGGGCGCCCCCTCAGCAAAGGCCGGCTGCCGGTGTCGGGTAAACGGCGCCGGCTTCAGTAGTGGGGATAGCGGTCAATGTGACTGTTCACATACAACCGGCACCTGTCGTCTGTCGTCCGCCTACGATTTGTTTACTTTTGGTTTGGAAGTGCGCAAAGTTGTGATTATGACGGAAGTAGACCTTGAAATAATAATTAGTTTAGTACAAGAGCATCCAGTTTTATGGGACAAGACATTATTCTAAAATAATTAAAGAATTTTTCACTATTATTTCTTAGATCGTCAAAAAGAATATAAAAAGCCCCAACTTCGTTTCTTCTCGCGTTTAAAGGGTGTACCCAGTAGACTCGATTCTTCCTTCTTCTTCGTTTCAACCGTCTATACAAAAGTAACATTGCAATTAATTGCTTGTTCACGATCCATTGCTACTCCCTGCTGGAGTGCCGGTGTCGGCGCAATGTGAACAGTGCACCCATGCAGGTGCCGGCCAGAAATCGGGTTAACGGCATGTCGGGTAGATGTCGGGTATATGTGAAACGAGCCTTACAATCTCTACAAGAACAAAAGGCCTACAACCAAGGTAAATATGTAATAATTAACGTTCTTGTCACTGGGTAAACATAAATAAGAATCATTTCATTATGGTACTTAGGTTTACAATTTTCTCTGTCTAAATTAAGTTTAGGCCTAGGCCTGACCTAGCTAAATGCTAGATTATGGCAAATGTGGCTATAAAATATGAAGTTAGCTATGCTAATTTTACTGATTGTTGAAACTTTTTTTATCAACTGGATCCAGCATAAATTCTTCACAAAAGCTATGTTAACTACGGTATGCTAACTTTTCTTAGGATCAAACTGGCAACCTTTGCGAACACTAAGTTAGCTCTGATTCAAATGCGAGCATCATGCCCTAACTTATTAACTATCACTAAGCTAGCTAGCCAGTTTATCTACAAAGATAATCATATGTGGTTTTCTTGATGTACACACAGAAATAACTTATAGGCTTCATGGGTTAGGCCTAAAAATTGAAAAGTAGGCCTTATCTATCTTATACTCTAAAACAAGCTCTGTTTGTACGCGCAAAGTTTTTATTTTTCGCTCCAAGGATTTTTTATTTTTTTATTGAATATGGGGGTTTTGGCCACCAGAAATCGATTGGAGCTGGTCCCATAGCTGAGAAAAATCTGGTTTTCAAGCTACGGAGAGCTTGGAGAGTTATGGAGAGTTTGTTAATTGAACAAAAATCAGCTTGAAAACTGTAGATATAGGCCTAAACCAATGTGTTATATCTTTAAAGGAAAATTATACCAAAGTGCAGCACCCTTCGGCCTGGCGAGTGACCGAATTGAACGAGCTCGTCTTCAAAATGGAAGAGGGCGAGTGAGCGGAGCGAACGAGCTTTGTGAGAAAGAAAGTAATAATTTTACCGGTCTCCATAGTAGTATCGGTCCCCCTGGTAGTACTTATTTAATACGCCAAGAGTTTTTTTATTTATTTATTTTTGTTTTTTTTTGTGTAAAGAACTCCTTTCACAATTCTCAGTCAATTTTAAAGTTTTTTGTGTCATTAAATAGGGCCTGGTCTGTAGTTGTTTCCGCCAAAAAATTATGAGAATTGGACGTAAAATAAGGGCGCTATCCACAAATAAATTTGAAATTTTCTCAAATATTAAAAAATATTCTCACATATTAACATTGAGATTGGTTTGAGCATTTTAAACATCTGATAACAACTGTAGTTTTGGGTGGCCACTGATATTCACAATAAGTTAGGCCTATTGATTTCTGATTGGGTTTTGAATTGACAACTATAGTTTAATATTGAAGTGATGAAATCCGATTTTGATTCCTGATAAACGGTAGACCTAGCTAAGCTAGGTCTACCCTTACCTTAACGGTACCGACCTTAAGCTTAAGGTAGGTCTAAACAAGTATTACAAGGTTTAACTTAAGTAAACTTACTTAGCTCTTTTAAGTAAGTTAATAGGATGCAAATTGATACAGCCATCCCCAATAAAACCTTAAATTACAATACTGTACTGATAATTACTTACTTTTTGCTGATGAAAATATCTCGCAAGAGTCTGTCAAAACAAATTTCGAAGTTGTCTTCACTTCATATTCCCTCAACTTAATTAAGGCTTCATTTAACGACTTCACTGTGATAGCATTTTCTTCTGATTCCATTATTCTTTTAATTATTCATCATCAATCAAAATCAAATAAAATTAATTACTTTCCTATCAAAGGAAACAATCACTCGGCATAGGTTATTCGACTGAGTTGAGAAATGGCAATATTATTGGTCTAGGTCAGAATCGGTATCGATACCATTGGTATCGAACCTCACATCACATCGGTATCGAACCATCGAATAAAGTCACGCTATTAGTAGTCATGACGTCACCTGACGTCATTACTCTGCCCTGCGGCGGGTGAAAAAGTGCTCTCCGGACTGGCACCGCACGAGTGCCACAACGGACCGGCTACGTAATAATGGTGTCTGTCTGCATGATGCGAAAAGGCCTTATGTTTCACATTCACTTAGTTGCTGATCATTATTATTGTGCTATTAAACACAACCATCTTGATTTTACATAAAAATTGCAACTATTAGTTGATATTTAAAATTGAAAATTTGTATTAACTATTTATGTTTGTATTCTCTGGTCCTTATGAGTAAATGAATATATTTTTTGCTTATTAATTTTGATGTAAAGTGTATGTATATTTATAAGATGATTATAGCTTATCGTCTTAAAATCTAAATTACAAAGAATGATCTGTAAATAATTATTATTTTGCTTTTCTCCATAACAGACAAGAGTAGCCTATATTAACATACTGTTTGACATTTCATTATTATTTGTCCTTTTTATCGATAGTTTGTCTGTCTCTCTCATGTTGCGCTAGCATTGTTGCGTCATTGTTGTGGCCCGTAAATTTGTATTATTAATTTAAGTACCTTTTTTCAAAATCGTAAATTATCCTTCTAAAATGTTATCCTAATGCACTCATAAAGCAGTGTAGTGTTTGCTTTTTTCTCTCACTACAGTATGTTATATTAAATATTATAGGGTCTATTTTTCTGAATACTTGTTTATTTTCCTTGTGACGTCCAATTAACTTATTCTTTTTATAAATATATGTGGAAATATATATGGGTGACCAATAGTGCAAATGCAAGTTTGTTGACTCTTCCTGACAAAACTTTGAATAACAAAGTTCTTCTTCACTTACCCAGATAGCACAAAAACGTTATTTTCACGTGAAAATAACGCTTCATTTTGAACATTTTCACGTTAAAAAAAGGAGGAAATCAAGTTATTTTCGCAGATGACATAAAAATTGCACTGAATTTCGCGTCAAAAACCCGTGAAAATAAAACGTGAAATTCAAATTTTAATTTCACCAAAATTTCACTCTCGCAAATTTATCACTGAATTTTTACCCTTTTTTACTCGATTTTCACATGAACTTCGCATTATTTTTACAATTTTTTTTGCTAATTTCACGTGAAAAAGACGTGAAATTCACGTTTTCAAATTACCAACATTTTACCTTTTCACTTAATTTTCACATTTTTTAGGCTACTTGCGAAATTCACATCAGTTAAAAAATTGTCTGCTTTGTTTTACGTTACATTCACAAAATATTTTACATTTTCAAATATAAGATATAAGAAAATCAAGTAATTTACATTAAAAAAACCTGAATTTTATTCGAATTTTATTTTTACCTGAATTTTATGAACCTAATTTTATTTTTTTAAACAGTTTACTAACTTCTTTTTTAAAAAGTACTATATCTTGCCAATTTGTTTTTGTTTTTGTTAAAAAAAAAATAAAATTATGACTGGCTTAAATGGATTTATGGATAATGGAAACTTTTAATTGCAAGAATGTCGTAATTTAATATAAACATTGCTTTAAGTTCTACCATATTTTGGTAAAGTTTTACAAAGCAATATTATTTGGTCTCTAGTCTACTAACCATTTTGTATGATTTTTTATTTTTTTTTTGTGTGTATCTAAATTTTTGTTATTTCAGTTACAATGGAACACATCTCTAAACCTGTAAATTTCATCGAATTTTACAAGACACAAACAGTTAAGACATTTTATCCATATAAATTTGTACGGATTAAAACAAATAACGTAGTTATTGCCATTTTACTGCAGAAAACATTGATTTTGAATTATACTTCCTGAAAATTAAGGTGATTTTATTAGAAAAAAATCGCAATAATTTGTTGTCAGATTCTAAAAATTTTCAATTAGTTTCAGAAATAAAAATTACTGGGTGTAATAAAGAAAATGGCGGCTAGTGCTATATATGTTCACATGAACTTTTTAGTTCATCTTGTTGCTTAGAGAAGGCAAGTTGGCTGCAAGTATACTGTCCATTACGTCTATTTTCCTAAATTAAGGAGAAAAGTACTTCTATAGACAAGGTTAGTTTGCAATAAGTGCAACAGGCAAGTACGTGCAGCCATCAACTTGCCTTCTCTACTTTCCCCGTCTCTAAGGAAAATTTCCTTTACGCCAGGTGAAATTTCATTACTAAAATAGTATTCAATAAAAACAAAAGAGTTTATAACTGTTGACAAAAAATTTATTTCTAAATAACAGTAAAATAATCAACTTAAAAATATAATGCTATTAAATATTTATTTTTTTTGTGAAAATCTTTGATTATTATAAATTTTTTATATATAAAAAATAAATAAATAACCAATGGAAATCGACGGAGTACTCAGGTCTCCTGTGACGCGTTTTTTTTTTTTTTTTTTTTTTTTTTTTTTTTTTTTTTTTTTTTTTTTTAAATCAAACTAAATTCAAGGATACACTGGCATTTTCAAGTCTCAAGGAATTTTCAAGGCCAATTCAAATTAAAGGCGTTTTCAAGGTTTTTTCAAGGTTGTAGACACCCTGTTCCCAAGTTATCAAGAATTCTAGGTTTTAAGGACTCTACTTTATCATTCAATAAAATGAATGTTCAAAAATATTCTGAAAAAAAAACGAGTGATCTAAAAAAACCTCAACTTACTCGAGTGCAATTAAGGAAAAGATGAAAAATATTCAACACATCACACTTTATTTTTATTTAAACTTTGAATAGGTAATATTTCCACATATTTGGTTATATATATGGTTGAATTGTTCATTGTAAGAATAAAAACAATTTTACAAAATGAATAATATAATACAAACAAAAAACACCAGCTTAATAATATTGAACATATGACACTAACACCGATTGAAACACAAATTTGCAATTCGAAGATTTACACATCATCAGCTTCTTCTTGTTCTTTTATCCTGGAAAAAAACAAGTATGATATAAATAGGCCAACGAAAAAAATCACAAAATAAATATAGGCTAATTCACAAGTTCCGTTCTTGACCATTTTGATGGTGTCAAGAAATACTAATTATCGATACATTGTGACTTGCTTTTCATCCAAAAATTGCGATGGAACGATATATCGGCTCGCCGTTGTCAATAAGGCAGACTTAATCGGGAATATCGGTTGTCTCGATTGTTATTTTAAAACACCGATGATTTACTTAGATTCTGTATATGATTGAGATCCAAAATATCGCTCTCTAGCACTTTTTTGTCGACAATTTATTATTTATAAATTTTTATCTCATGCTCTTTCCTCCACCTGCTTGGAAAAAGTTTCACTTTCAGGAAGTTATATATGGATAATAACCCAGGACTTTTCAAAAGTTGGGTGGTATTTTTCTAGCACTGAAATTTTAGAAAAGGTCCTTATATGAAAACGATATTCATTTTAGTATCAACACAAAGAAAAAAACATTCTTTCCCCATCTTAATATTTTTCAAGAACATTATTTGAAGCCTAAAATGCAAAGCTTGATAGCAATTTGACTTGGTTATTTAAATTAAGGTGGGTTTGTGGATCTAACTATGTCTTTACTAAGGCCAATGTACTATTGACATACCGGTAGCTATATGCTTAGGTATAAGAATCAAGACGTCATCAGTAAGCCGTTCCCTTAAAATGTGAAGTGATAAATTAAAACTTTCGACAAATTGTTCAGCTTGGGCAATCATGATATAAAAAATAGTTTACAATAAATTAAGAAATACTGTTAACCCTCAAGCAGCCGCTTCACCAGTAAAACGGCAGAGAGTGCATGCGGAGTTTTACTCTGCAACAGTAAATTGCACAAATTAAATCCATTTTACGTGTTTTATGACGAAATATTGTATTTAAATGTTGACTAACTTCATCAGGAACCACATTTCATCATTAGAACCATTAATTGTTTAACTTAATAGGTTAATATTTCAACCAAACATTGTAAGTAATTTTATAATATAAAATAGTTAAAATCACTGTGTTACATGAGAGGGGATTATGAGGAATTTTTCTTTGCATTAATCTAAAAATATAAAAGAGAAAACCCTCAATTACTCACCCACTGACTCACTCATCACTAATTCTCCAACTTCCCGACTAGAGAGTGCTGAAATTTGGTATACTCATTCTTTAGGCTTAAAATAGGAAAGTCTAACTCTTGTCATATTAATATTTACAATGGGCAACGCCCTAGATCTCCTCAAAGTTATCATGTTATTCTTATGGAGCAACATTTTTGTATTGTAACATATGATTACTAATTTTTGGCGATCATTAATTTAATAAACAGCTCTTCTCATTTATATTATTGAGGGAAGATTGGCAATAAAAAAACCAGACAATATTATAGACTTGCGGCGAGTGAGCGTAGCAAACGAACTAAGCCTGATGGGGAGTGAGCGCAGCGAACGACCTTACCTGAACGGCAACAAATTTCTCAGAGTTGGCACTGCGAAGTATGCCGGGTAAGCTAGTATAATTAAAATCAATGCAGACAAAATGTATTTGATAATAATTATAAATCAAATATACATAAACCATACTTATACACACATACTATAACCTATAACAAAGAAAGTTTCATGGGGAAATAAGCTCTGCACTGAGCATACTCGCGAGATAGGGCGCACACAGAGAAAATCTCCTCCCCCTCTCTTCCCCTCCAAACCCATGCTGGGCCTCAAAGAACAGTCCCTTGCTTTCAAAGTACCCAAAAATCTAGTTCTTCACGTGGGTCTCGTAAAATTTGCAAAAATAGGAATTAAAATTCATTTTGTATAGCCCCAGAATAATAATTAGGAATGACGGATATTTCTAGGCCTGTAGCTAGAACTGTAGCTTAACATGGCTTCAGGATTATTCTTTTTTTTTAACCGGAAGGATTTGGAGATTTACACCCCGTAAACTTTTTCCGAAAAAAATTTTATTATCAATTATTAACTATTATCAACCTTCAAACACAGGGCCAACAAGAGGTGACACCTTCTGGTTTTCCACCTCACATACAGTTTATAAGTGATTCTGGGGAAAATATGGGGGTTGCGAATTTGGAAAATAATCAGTTTGTTAAACATTGGTACAACAATACGGCCTATAGGGCAAACCATTAATCCGATTAACATACTTTAGGCCCAACAGTTATTTGTTATGAATTATGCTTACAAAGAACTACATTATATTTTTATTTTTACTAACTACCTGCATTATTAATAAATTAGCCTATTGTCTCTTTCAACAAAAATAAAATATAGGCCTACCCCCAAATATAAGTACCCTTCTTAACAACCTCAAAACTAAAAAGTAACTTGGTGCCGGGCTTAGGTCTTACCATGACTACTACCATAATAGCATAGGCCTATTCCCTATAGGAAAATTCACTAAATAAAACTTAAACAATCGTTTTTACAACGAAATACAACTCCAAAATCCTCCTGTATAGAAAATTAGTGTGAAATGAAAAGAGAATGAAACTTTGCTTTACTGACCTTTTGCCACAAGAGAACTTCATGATATGTCTCAGCTAATTCTTTGCTTCTGAGCATCCTTTGTTGGTCTCTTTAAAGGTAGGCTCCCTGCCGCTGAAAAAATAAGTAAAGCTGTAATTCATATAAGAACCAATAAATCATTATTGTAGTTTCATTGTGTGTTGTTTATTCTGAATCACGTTGACTTATATTGCTAAAAGGTTAAAATACCTGATACAGCCAGTGATCCTCTTACTCCAAGACTGGACTACGCGTTTCGATTTTAAATTACATCATCTTCTGGTCACACAAAAACTTGGTTTCAACACATCGTTATGATGGCCACGTCACAGTTTAAAAGATACACATAACACTAACACAGACAACTAACACGGACGAATAAAAACTGTAGGCCTACTCTTATTAAAACGTGAGCGCTCATGACGGGTGCCGAGTCTCGACTGCCAGTAAGCTATCAGGCGGGTTTACATGGGATGGGAATAAACTAGTTCTGCCTGTTTTCTAATTTGCGTTCTCGGTAGGCCTACTTCTTGTAACTGTGTAACGCCATTTTTCAAATTGAATTCATCTACCACATTGACAATATAGCCCAATCAAGAAAGAGCATATCTTTACAGTGTTGTTTTACACCGTTTGACAACAAATTTTATAATTTTCCAAAAGACAAAATGATTAGAAAAGGCTCCAATAAAAACTTAATAAACAACGGCATGTAAATTCCTTCCATATGTAGGCCTATCTTTCACAAGAATTGCACAATAAAATGCATTTTGGTCTACTACAGAGAAGTCAGAGATATTGGCATTAAATCAGGAAAGTCAGGGGAATCCATATAGGCTAAATAGGATCGTTTTATAAAATAGTATAGGCCTAAAAGTGTTCGACTAAACGTTATCCTTCAAATTCTTGTTTTTCTTGTTACAAAATTAACAATCTTTACAGTACGGTACCGTACCAAGCCTTTCAAAATTTTTTTCTCACAAATGATCATAGATTATCTGTTTGTATTTAATTTGTCACATAGAATTTTTTCATGATCTCATGTCCAGTCTCATTCTTTAATCAATTCAACCGCATCACATAGCCTATCTAGTCGTTTGTACATTCGTAATCATTATTGTTATCAATTCAGGTAGCCTACAGTTTCATATATCTTAGCGCCTACACAACTGTCGAATAAAAGTATGTATCGATATTTCAATTGAATGGGATAAAAAATTACTGTGAAATACAAAATTTAGCTTAACAACATTTATTCTATTCTAAAAAAACTACCGTACAGGGGTGCAGAAAATGTAATTGACTCCTAAAATTTCCCTTAATCCTACTGTTACGGATCACAGATTTCCCCCAAGATTCATCAGCATTCATATAGGCTACTACAGACACATATATTAATCCCTCTAGCTTACACGATTTAAAGCTCTTTGAGAACAAACCAGAATATATTAACCTCAAGCTCCTAGTTAAACTAGCTCAAAATCCTTGCAATGTAAATAAACCAAAATGGAATTAAAATTTTATTTAGGCCTATTACTTGAAGCTTTTGGCAGCTTCCATCCTATTTGCGAACCAGGAGGCCTAACCTCACCAAACAAGTAGGAATCAAACCACATCAAATAACCGTATTAAAACCAATCAGCATGACTTTTGTTTAAATCGGCCTACCACTTTGTGTGCTACTTTATCCAAGACAAACCACCGCACTAGTAAGCAATATTTATTGTCGTGAAGTATTACAATCATGCACTGGACATTGTCATCATTTATTTATTTATTTATTTATTTATTTATTTCCAACAGATCAACCATTTTATACAGAGTATTACAATGTCATGTACATGAATATAATGTTTAGCAGTCATTAGCAGACGCAGACAGACAAAAAAATTTAAGTCACATTACAATACATCCAATCACATCATCCAACTAGGCTATAGGATTAGAATTAATCCACTATTGAATGGGCTGGAAAACTACAATTTTTAGTAATGGTCTTAAGCCGCTGAATTTGTTGTTAATCTAGGTGAGGCAGGATGTACTATGTACCGGGTGTGTAGCCTATATGAAACTTAAGTTCCGTAAGTTTAGGCCCTACTATCCTACACACAACATTACCGTATTCTAAAGTAAATAGTGTTATAGTAATAGGCTAGTGTTCAATAAGAGGTAATACAAGCTATAAAATAATGTATAAGACTTTCACAATAGAAAGTAAGGACTATCAATGGACTATCAACTCACCTTGAAGTTTGTTGCATCTTGGATCAGGCTCTGCCATAGCACAGCTATTGAACGTTTCCTTCCAGGCAGAAATTTACAACAAATATTTTTTACTGCTTGAGTCACCACAACATATTTTATTAATTAGCCTGAAAGCTAAGCTGTTACAGGTTTGCTCCAAAACTCAATCTAAAGCCTAAGCTAAGCCTATGCCTTGATTAACTTATAAAAGAGTAATTAGTGATTGAAGTTCATTTCAATAATATATCTGAAGTAAATAAATTGTAATGTGGGATTATATAAGGACAAAAGTAATTCAAGGGGGTGAAAAGTAAAATTATAACTTATGTCTTGTATGCTGCTGTACAATAATAATAATATGTTCAATTATTAAATGACTAAATGAGGTTAGTTCTAATATGGCGGCGATCAAGTACAAATGTAAACAAACCAGCGCCAGCGCTCTCTAGCGTGACGAACATGAACTAATTTCACGAACAGGCACAAATTCGTCATAAGCTTGGTTCGTCTATTTGTATCCTTAGTCATTGGTTATAATCAAGGAGGTTATATCATTGACTAAGGATACCTAAATAGACGAACCAAGCTTATGACGAATTTGTGCCTGTTCGTGAAATTAGTTCATGTTCGTCACGCTAGAGAGCGCTGGCGCTGGTTTGTTTACATTTGTACTTGATCGCCGCCATATTAGAACTAACCTCATTTTTTAGTAATTTAATAATTGAACATATTATTATTATTGTACAGCAGCACACAAGACATAAGTTATAATTTTACTTTTCACCCCCTTGAATTACTTTTGTCTTTATATAATCCCACATTACAATTTATTTACTTCAGACATATTATTGAAATGAACTTCAATCACTAATTACTCTTTTATAAGTTAATCAAGGCATAGGCTTAGCTTAGGCTTTAGATTGAGTTTTGGAGCAAACCTGTAACAGCTTAGCTTTCAGGCTAATTAATAAAATATGTTGTGGTGACTCAAGCAGTAAAAAATATTTGTTGTAAATTTCTGCCTGGAAGGAAACGTTCAATAGCTGTGCTATGGCAGAGCCTGATCCAAGATGCAACAAACTTCAAGGTGAGTTGATAGTCCATTGATAGTCCTTACTTTCTATTGTGAAAGTCTTATTACATTATTTTATAGCTTGTATTACCTCTTATTGAACACTAGCCTATTACTATAACACTATTTACTTTAGAATACGGTAATGTTGTGTGTAGGATAGTAGGGCCTAAACTTACGGAACTTAAGTTTCATATAGGCTACACACCGGTACATAGTACATCCTGCCTCACCTAGATTAACAACAAATTCAGCGGCTTAAGACCATTACTAAAAATTGCTTACTAGTGCGGTGGTTGTCTTGGGATAAAGTAGCACACAAAGTGGTAGGCCGATTTAAACAAAAGTCATGCTGATTGGTTTTAATACGGTTATTTGATGTGGTTTGATTCCTACTTGTTTGGTGAGGTTAGGCCTCCTGGTTCGCAAATAGGATGGAAGCTGCCAAAAGCTTCAAGTAATAGGCCTAAATAAAATTTTAATTCCATTTTGGGTTTATTTACGTTGCAAGGATTTTGAGCTAGTTTAACTAGGAGCTTGAAGTTAATATATTCTGGTTTGTTCTCAAAGAGCTTTAAATCGTGTAAGCTAGAGGGATTAATTTATGTGTCTGTAGTAGCCTATATGAATGCTGATGAATCTTGAGGGAAATCTGTGATCCGTAACAGTAGGATTAAGGGAAATTTTAGGAGTCAATACATTTTCTGCACCCCTGTACGGTAGTTTTTTTAGAATAGAATAAATGTTGTTAAGCTAAATTTTGTATTTCACAGTAATTTTTTATCCCATTCAATCGAAATATCGATACATACTTTTATTCGACAGTTGTGTAGGCGCTAAGATATATGAAACTGTAGGCTACCTGAATTGATAACAATAATGATTACGAATGTTCAAACGACTAGATAGGCTATGTGATGCGGTTGAATTGATTAAAGAATGAGACTGGACATGAGATCATGAAAAAATTCTATGTGACAAATTAAATACCAACAGATAATCTATGATCATTTGCGAGAAAAAATTTTGAAAGGCTTGGTACAGTACCGTACTGTAAAGATTGTTAATTTTGTAACGAGAAAAACAAGAATTTGAAGGATAACATTTAGTCGAACACTTTTAGGCCTATACTATTTTATAAAACGATCCTATTTAGCCTCTAGGATTCCCCTGACTTTCCTGATTTAATGCCAATATCTCTGACTTCTATGTAGTAGACCAAATGCATTTTATTTTGCAATTCTTGTGAAAGATAGGCCTACATATGGAAGGAATTTACATGCCGTTGTTTATTAAGTTTTTATTGGAGCCTTTTCTAATCATTTTGTTTTTTGGAAAATTATAAAATTTGTTGTCAAACGGTGTAAAACAACACTGTAAAGATATGCTCTTTCTTGATTGGGCTATATTGTCAATGTGGTAGATGAATTCAATTTGAAAAATGGCGTTACACAGTTACAAGAAGTAGGCCTACCGAGAACGCAAATTAGAAAACAGGCAGAACTAGTTTATTCCCATCCCATGTAAACCCGCCTGATAGCTTACTGGCAGTCGAGACTCGGCACCCGTCATGAGCGCTCACGTTTTAATAAGAGTAGGCCTACAGTTTTTATTCGTCCGTATTAGTTGTCTGTGTTAGTGTTATGTGTATCTTTTAAACTGTGACGGGACCATCATAACGATGTGTTGAAAACAAGTTTTTGTGTGACCAGAAGATGATGTAATTTAAAATCGAAACGCGTAGTCCAGTCTTGGAGTAAGAGGATCACTGGCTGTATCAGGTATTTTAACCTTTTAGCAATATAAGTCAACGTGATTCAGAATAAACAACACACAATGAAACTACAATAATGATTTATTGGTTCTTATATGAATTACAGCTTTAATTATTTTTTCAGCGGCAGGGAGCCTACCTTTAAAGAGACCAACAAAGGATGCTCAGAAGCAAAGAATTAGCTGAGACATATCATGAAGTTCTCTTGTGGCAAAAGGTCAGTAAAGCAAAGTTTCATTCTCTTTTCATTTCACACTAATTTTCTATACAGGAGGATTTTGGAGTTGTATTTCGTTGTAAAAACGATTGTTTAAGTTTTATTTAGTGAATTTTCCTATAGGGAATAGGCCTATGCTATTATGGTAGTAGTCGTGGTAAGACCTAAGCCCGGCACCAAGTTACTTTTTAGTTTTGAGGTTGTTAAGAAGGGTACTTATATTTGGGGGTAGGCCTATATTTTATTTTTGTTGAAAGAGACAAATAGGCTAATTTATTAATAATGCAGGTAGTTAGTAAAAATAAAAATATAATGTAGTTCTTTGTAAGCATAATTCATAACAAATAACTGTTGGGCCTAAAGTATGTTAATCGGATTAATGGTTTGCCCTATAGGCCGTATTGTTGTACCAATGTTTAACCCTCCAACTGGCGAAGAGACTATAATAGTCGCGGTAGTTGGTGCCTGTAGTGGCAGAGACTATAATAGTCGCGTTTTGTAAGGGTTTCTTTAATTCAAAATAAACAGCTGAAACTGATTTCAAAATTAAATAAGTTATATACCAACTGAAAGACAAGTTTCCAAACTTCCATTTTATTACCTAAATAAACTTTAGAGCACCAACATATTATTGTAATTTTGTGAGAAAGTGAACGAAAATTTTGAAGAAAATCAGTTTCACTATGTACGAATCACAAAGACTGCAAACATAGTATGTTTCAAAAAATCATTACGGGGTATAATTTTTGTCCATGGAACAGCGGGTGGTACCACTGTAACCGGCAAGAAATTTACTATCTTATGTTGTAAATATAATTTTGTTATCTTAACATGTGATGATGTTGGGAAAATAACAAATCAGTCAGTTTTTACGTGTTCGTCAAGTGGCAACGCGACTATTATATTTGCGGTTGTAAAATACATTTTTCCACTAAAATATACAATTGCTCGTATATCATAATATATCATTATGAAGCCTATTAAATTCCGTGTAATGTGGAATTACGTTTTGCCAGATTTCATTATCTGTGTCATTGTAATCACCTGATGTTTCGATGAAATGTTTGCTTGTGTTGAATATAAAATATCGTTTATACTAAAAAAAAGAATGTATTTAAGTCTTGATGCGTTTTGGCGAGTCAGTGCCATAAAAGTTAAAACCTATCTAGAAAATAAAAAATTATAAATTTTTTTTTTTTTTTTGGTAATTTTTCCAAAAACTATATATATATATATATATATATATATATATATATATATATATTTATTTATCCATGTGGGGAAATACATTTTCAATCATTTTACATAGTTGGTTTTTGGATAACAAGTGTTTGTAAAATAATATATATATTTATAGATAAAAAAAATTTTCAACAAAAAAATAAAATTTTATAGTAATTACAGAACATAATGGTTTTGAGGGGGAAGAGAGGGGGAGGAGATTTTCTCTGTGTGCGCCCTATCTCGCGTATATGCTCAGTGCGGAGCTTATTTCCCCATGAAACTTTCTTTGTTATAGGTTATAGTATGTGTGTATAAGTATGGTTTACGTATATTTGATTTATAATTATTATCAAATACATTTTGTCTGCATTGATTTTTAATTATACTAGCTTACCCGGCATACTTCGCAGTGCTAACTTGAGAAATTTGTTGCCGTTCAGGTAAGGTCGTACGCTGCGCTCACTCCCCATCAGGCTTAGTTCGTTTGCTACGCTCACTCGCCGCAAGTCTATAATATCGTCTGGTTTTTTATTGCCAATCTTCCCTCAATAATATAAATGAGAAGAGCTGTTTATTAAATTAATGATCGCCAAAAATTAGTAATCATATGTTACAATACAAAAATGTTGCTTCCATAAGAATAACATGATAATTTTGAGGAGATCTAGGGCGTTGCCCATTGTAAATATTAATATGACAATAGTTAGACTTTTCTATTTTAAGCCTAAAGAATGAGTATACCAAATTTCAGCACTCTCTAGTCGGGAAGTTGGAGAATTAGTGATGATCGAGTCAGTGGGTGAGTAATTGAGGGTTTTCTCTTTTATATTTTTAGATTAATGCAAAGAAAAATTCCTCATAATCCCTCTCATGTAACACAGTGATTTTAACTATTTTATATTATAAAATTACTTACAATGTTTGGTTGAAATATTAAACCTATTAAGTTAAACAATTAATGGTTCTAATGATGAAATGTGGTTCCTGATGAAGTTAGTCAACATTTAAATACAATATTTCGTCATAAAACACGTAAAATGGATTTAATTTGTGCAATTTACTGTTGCAGAGTAAAACTCCGCATGCACTCTCTGCCGTTTTACTGGTGAAGCGGCTGCTTGAGGGTTAACAGTATTTCTTAATTTATTGTAAACTATTTTTTATATCATGATTGCCCAAGCTGAACAATTTTGTCGAAAGTTTTAATTTATCACTTCACATTTTAAGGGAACGGCTTACTGATGACGTCTTGATTCTTATACCTAAGCATATAGCTACCGAGCACCAACATATTATTGTAATTTTGTGAGAAAGTGAATGAAAATTTTGAAGAAAATCAGTTTCACTATGTACGAATCACAAAGACTGCAAACATAGTATGTTTCAAAAAATCATTACGGGGTATAATTTTTGTCCATGGAACAGCGGGTGGTACCACTGTAACCGGCAAGAAATTTACTATCTTATGTTGTAAATATAATTTTGTTATCTTAACATGTGATGATGTTGGGAAAATAACAAATCAGTCAGTTTTTACGTGTTCGTCAAGTGGCAACGCGACTATTATATTTGCGGTTGTAAAATACATTTTTCCACTAAAATATACAATTGCTCGTATATCATAATATATCATTATGAAGCCTATTAAATTCCGTGTAATGTGGAATTACGTTTTGCCAGATTTCATTATCTGTGTCATTGTAATCACCTGATGTTTCGATGAAATGTTTGCTTGTGTTGAATATAAAATATCGTTTATACTAAAAAAAAGAATGTATTTAAGTCTTGATGCGTTTTGGCGAGTCAGTGCCATAAAAGTTAAAACCTATCTAGAAAATAAAAAATTATAAATTTTTTTTTTTTTTTTTTTTTGGTAATTTTTCCAAAAACTATATATATATATAAGTAGATAGTATCATGTTACTTCTAGGACACTTTTGGAGACAATCAAAAATTAAACAAATTTCACAGTTTTTTAATACAATTATGCAATATTTTTGCCATTTTTTGGCCAATTTTCAGCTTTTATCAAATTGTCATAAAAAATATGCAATTTTAATGAAATTTTTAACAAATATGCCTAAATTTTCTACAAAATAAAATTTTTTTAAAACAAGTAAAATTATCACATTTTATAAGTATTTTTTCAATAAAATTAATAGTCGACTTTTCATAAGGTAATTTAAAATTTTAATAGTATTTTTTCAATAAATTTTACTAAAATAGTAATATTCTAATTAATTTCAGTAATATCATTTTTGATTATATTATATTCAAGTAATTTTTCAGATACAATAATAATATAACAATTTGTTTTACTAGTAGCTACTATATCATAATCAAAATCTGCATTAATAATAATATCATTTTTTGAACTTGAAATATTTGTTGGATTTTTTGTAGTATCAATTACATAAATTGGTCTATTTTCTAGAAATTCTGTTGGACTATAATACATTTTACTACTAATATAATAAACTTTTTTGTAATCTTGATACATTTCATACATAATTCTAAATTTTTCATTATTTATATCAAAATTTTCCAATTCATCAGGGTAATAATGACCATTTAGTTTTACTCTTATATTTTTTACATACATACTATCAAATTTAGAAGTATCAAATAACTGATCATTTGTTCTTGATTTTTGAAATCCAATTATAATAAATTTTGGATTATAAATATTTCTATAGATATTTGTTATATCAAAACTTAAATTCTTTCCTGTAATATTTTTTTGTTCAATGCATTGCCAATGATTAAAATGAAAATTTACTTTTTCAAATTTGCTTAGTTCATTAATTAATTGAATTTTACTTGTTGTTTTGTATTCAATTATAGGAACTCTAATAAAAAATTCATCAATTGTTATTTTACCTTCAGTTGGTAATGTAGCATTATCATAAGATCCATCAGCCTTTTTAGTTTTCCATCTAAAAATTGCATCATTATCTTCTGATCTAATAAATGTTATATTAAAACCACCTTTATATATTGGAATATTTACATTTTCAAAAAATCCTAATCCAAAATGAGATAAATTACCAATTGCTTCAAATTTATTTTTAAAATTTGATTCAAAACCATTATTTATTTGATTTATTTCTGATTTTGAATAAGTTATAGTACCTTTAATTGTACTTAATAGACCAGGGTATTCAATTTCATCAATCAATTTATTATGTTTTCTAACTTCAATTTTTGAAAATAAAAATGGAACAAAATTATCAATTAATTTTATATTAGCACCATTATCATATGCATTTCCATCAGATTTAGTCAATTTACCAGATATATAAAATTGAAATTTAGAAGTACAAAATCCATCTCCAAAATCTATATTAAATTCAGTTTTTTTATTAGGTTCATTTAAATGTAATTTAGATAATGGATAGAAATTTTTGTATTCAGCTCTTTCAATATCATTTACATATTTTTTGTAATCAGCCATTTATTAAGGATAAATTTTTTAAATCAAAAGCTTTTTCAAAACAAGTAAAATTTTTATAATTTTATGATGTCAAATTTTATTTATGTATCAATTTCATTTTTACTTTTAAAATATTCAATTTCAGTAGCATGATCAAGTATAAATTTTGCTGATATTTTTTGATGTTCTAAAATTAATTCCCAATTTAATGTAAATGCATAATCATGAATGAAATATTCAGTTAAATCTTGATATTTACAAATCAAATCAATATAATCTTTTAATTGATAATTTATGAATTCAGTAATAAAATCTATAGTTAAATTTTGATGTTGAGCAATTTTTTGCCAATTTAATTTATTTTGAAACAATCTCATCATATTAATACTCAACTCATATTTTTCAGAAATATCATCCCAATCATCTTTGTTTAATTGATTTTGGTTTCTGATAATGAATAAATCAAATGAACTGTATAGAGCCATTTATTAGGGAGAAAATTTTGTAAAACAACTTTTCTTTGAATTACAAATACAACATTTTGATTTAATTACATTTATATTTTTCAATTTTATTATCTGAATATCTTTAGAATTAGTTTTTTGTTTACATTTAAGACAATAAATCAACTCCATTTATATAAAATAATTATTGTAATTTATCTATATCATCTTTAATTAGTATTATTTCAGCATTTAATTCTTTTATGGATTCATTGACTCCATCAAATAGAAATTTTAGTTCTTTTTCTAATTTTTCTTCTAAATTTTCAACATATTTTCCAATATTAATTAAAAAGTCTGTAATTTTATTTAAATCCTTTTTAGTTTCTGAATGATCATTACCAATTTTAATAATTGAATCTAAAACTTCATCTAATTCTGATTTTATTACAACATCATATTTATTTATACTTGGTTTAACATTAACAATTCTTTTACCATTAATACTTATATAATTTTTTGATAAACCAATAGCATTTACTAGATTTTCAGTCTTTTTTACATGACTTTTAAAACTTTTACTAAAATTATTAAAAAATATATTTAATTTAGAATTTATATAATCTTCTTTAATATTAATTGGATGTTTTTTCTGTCTTCCAAACAGATCAAATATATTTTGTGAATCCATATTTATTAAGGATTAATTTATTTATTATATTATCAAATTTTTTATTATTATTTAATTCATTTAATATAAAAATACATAAATGACCACAAATTGGTGGATCATTATAATTTTGAATTTGATTATCATTATAAAATATATTATCTTTTCCTAAATATTTAACTAATTCTATTGGTGGTTTATTAACTATATTTCCATATGAATCAAAATAATATTTAATTTTATCTTTTTTATAATAACAAACCCAATGAGTTCCATTTCCATCAAATGAATCTAAATTTATAATTCCACATTCAAATTTATTAACTTTATTAGGTAATATATCTCTCATAAATACACGTAAAATGGATTTAATTTGTGCAATTTACTGTTGCAGAGTAAAACTCCGCATGCACTCTCTGCCGTTTTACTGGTGAAGCGGCTGCTTGAGGGTTAACAGTATTTCTTAATTTATTGTAAACTATTTTTTATATCATGATTGCCCAAGCTGAACAATTTTGTCGAAAGTTTTAATTTATCACTTCACATTTTAAGGGAACGGCTTACTGATGACGTCTTGATTCTTATACCTAAGCATATAGCTACCGGTATGTCAATAGTACATTGGCCTTAGTAAAGACATAGTTAGATCCAAAAACCCACCTTAATTTAAATAACCAAGTCAAATTGCTATCAAGCTTTGCATTTTAGGCTTCAAATAATGTTCTTGAAAAATATTAATATGGGGAAAGAATGTTTTTTTCTTTGTGTTGATACTAAATTGAATATCGTTTTCATATAAGGACCTTTTCTAAAATTTCAGTGCTAGAAAAATACCACCCAACTTTTGAAAAGTCCTGGGTTATTATCCATATATAACTTCCTGAAAGTGAAACTTTTTCCAAGCAGGTGGAGGAAAGAGCATGAGATAAAAATTTATAAATAATAAATTGTCGACAAAAAAATGCTAGAGAGCGATATTTTGGATCTCAATCATATACAGAATCTAAGTAAATCATCGGTGTTTTAAAATAACAATCGAGACAACCGATATTCCCGATTAAGTCTGCCTTATTGACATCGGCGAGCCGATATATCGTTCCATCGCAATTTTTGGATGAAGAGCAATTCACAATGTATCGATAATTAGTATTTTATGGGAAAACACGATAAATGATATGGTAGGCTATAGCATCAAAATGGTCAAGAACGGAACTTGTGAATTAGCCTATATTTATTTTGTGATTTTTTTCGTTGGCCTATTTATATCATACTTGTTTTTTTCCAGGATAAAAGAACAAGAAGAAGCTGATGATGTGTAAATCTTCGAATTGCAAATTTGTGTTTCAATCGGTGTTAGTGTCATATTTTCAACATTATTAAGCTGGTGTTTTTTGTTTGTATTATCTTATTCATTTTTGTAAAATTGTTTTTATTCTTACAATGAACAATTCAACCTTATATATAACCAAATATGTGGAAAAATTCAAAGTTTAAATAAAATTAAAGTGTGATGTGTTGAATATTTTTCATCTTTTCCTTAATTGCACTCGAGTAAGTTGAGGTTTTTTTAGATCACTCGTTTTTTTTTAGAATATTTTTGAACATTCATTTTATTGAATGATAAAGTAGAGTCCTTAAAACCTAGAATCCTTGATAACTTGGGAACAGGGTGTCTACAACCTTGAAAAAACCTTGAAAACACCTTTAATTTGAATTGGCCTTGAAAATTCCTTGAGACTTGAAAAAGCCAGTGTATCCTTGAATGTAGTTTGATTAAAAAAAAACGCGTCGCAGCAGACCTGAGTACTCCGTCAATTTCCATTGGTTATTTATTTATTTTTTATATATAAAAAATTTATAATAATCAAAGATTTTCACAAAAAAATAAATATTTAATAGCATTATATTTTTAAGTTGATTATTTTACTGTTATTTAGAAATAAATTTTTTGCCAACAGTTATAAACTCTTTTGTTTTTATTGAATACTATTTTAGTAATGAAATTTCACCTGGCGTAAAGGAAATTTTCCTTAGAGACGGGGAAAGTAGAGAAGGCAAGTTGATGGCTGCACGTACTTGCCTGTTGCACTTATTGCAAACTAACCTTGTCTATAGAAGTACTTTTCTCCTTAATTTAGGAAAATAGACGTAATGGACAGTATACTTACAGCCAACTTGCCTTCTCTAAGCAACAAGATTACTTTGATCTAACTAAATGAACTAAAAAGTTCATGTGAACATATATAGCACTAGCCACCATTTTCTTTATTACACCCAGTAATTTTTATTTCTGAAACTAATTGAAAATTCTTAGAATCTGATAACAAATTATTGCGATTTTTTTCTAATAAAATCACCTTAATATTCAGGAAGTATAATTCAAAATCAATGTTTTCTGCAGTAAAATGGCAATAACTACGTTATTTGTTTTCAAATCCGTACAAATTTATATGGATAAAATTTCTTAACTGTTTGTGTCTTGTAAAATTCGATGAAATTTACAGGTTTAGAGATGTGTTCCATTGTAACTGAAATAACAAAAATTTAGATACACAAAAAAAATAAAAAATCATACAAAATGGTTAGTAGACCAGAGACCAAATAATATTGCTTTGTTAAACTTTACCAAAATATGGTAGAACTTAAAGCAATGTTTATATTAAATTATGACATTCTTGCAATTAAAAGTTTCCATTATCCATAAATCCATTTAAGCCAGTCATAATTTTATTTTTTTTAACAAAAACAAATTGGCAAGATATAGTACTTTTTAAAAAAGAAGTTAGTAAACTGTTAAAAAAAATAAAATTAGGTTCATAAAATTCAGGTAAAAATAAAATTCAAATAAAATTCAGGTTTTTTTAATGTAAATTACTTGATTTTCTTATATCTTATATTTGAAAATGTAAAATATTTTGTGATGTAACGTAAAACAAAGCAGACAATTTTTTAAGTGATGTGAATTTCGCAAATAGCCTAAAAAATGTGAAAATTAAGTGAAAAGGTAAAATGTTGGTAATTTGAAAACGTGAATTTCACGTCTTTTTCACGTGAAATTAGCAAAAAAAATTGTAAAAATAATGCGAAATTCATGTGAAAATCGAGTAAAAAAGGGTGAAAATTCATTGATAAATTTGTGATAGAGTGAAATTTTGGTGAAATTAAAATTTGAATTTCACGTTTTATTTTCACGGGTTTTTGACGCGAAATTCAGTGCAATTTTTATGTCATTTGCGAAAATAACTTGATTTCCTCCTTTTTTTAACGTGAAAATGTTCAAAATGAAGCGTTATTTTCACTTGAAAATAACGTTTTTGTGCTATCTGGGTAAGTGAAGAAGAACTTTGTTATTCAAAGTTTTGTCAGGAAGAGTCAACAAACTTGCATTTGCACTATTGGTCACCCATATATATTTCCACATATATTTATAAAAAGAATAAGTTAATTGGACGTCACAAGGAAAATAAACAAGTATTCAGAAAAATAGACCCTATAATATTTAATATAACATACTGTAGTAAGAGAAAAAAGCAAACACTACACTGCTTTATGAGTGCATTAGGATAACATTTTAGAAGGATAATTTACGATTTTGAAAAAAGGTACTTAAATTAATAATACAAATTTACGGGCCACAACAATGACGCAACAATGCTGGCGCAACATGAGAGAGACAGACAAACTATCGATAAAAAGGACAAATAATAATGAAATGTCAAACAGTATGTTAATATAGGCTACTCTTGTCTGTTATGGAGAAAAGAAAAATAATAATTATTTACAGATCATTCTTTGTAATTTAGATTTTAAGACGATAAGATGATTATAATCTTATAAATATACATACAGTTTACATCAAAATTAATAAGCAAAAAATATATTCATTTACTCATAAGGACCAGAGAATACAAACATAAATAGTTAATAACAATTTTCAATTTTAAATATCAACTAATAGTTGCAATTTTTTATGTAAAATCAAGATGGTTGTGTTTAATAGCACAATAATAATGATCAGCAACTAAGTGAATGAGAAACATAAGGCCTTTTCGCATCATGCAGACAGACACCATCATTACGTAGCCGGTCCGTTGTGGCACTCGTGCCAGTCCGCTCGCTGCGCCGCGCCGCGCCGGCCGGCTCATCGGTAGCGGTGAGGTGGGGTGAGGAGAGGAGCATTGCCAAACCAAAATATCTCGGCCGGGAAGCAGACGATGCCACGGCGCGCCGTTAGTTCCAGGACGACCACGGGAAGCAGCACTGCATTGGGAAAAAAACTCAGAGATTGGCTGAAAATCCAACAGGTTCGCTAGTCGCGCTCTCAAAAGCTTGGCTTCAAATTAAAGCATTGCTTGGCTATTCTATTTAGATGTATATTCAATGGTTATATTCTAATACTGGAGGTAACACTGATAGGTTAATTTTGGCGAAAAAGCGCGCCGGTGATTTTGTTTGGTTGGCAATCCTGAAGTACCGTTTTGTCGTTCTTTGAACGGTAGCTAAAAGATATTCGAATCAACGAAATGGTTCGAATCTTCTGGGAACAATGAACGAATGAATAGGTACGCTAACCGGCAAACGGTAAAGGAATCAAGAGTCTTGAATAATAATTACGTGTGTGTTTCTAATTTCCTTGAATGTAACCAATTTTGAATTTGATTAGTTTGGTATTTAACAGAATAAGGGATTTTTATTTGATTTGTAGTTGTCAATAGTGGTTTCATAAATAGCCTAAGAAATATAATCATAATTAATAACTTATTTAGGCCACAAATTTTATGTTCTGAAATTTTATTTTATTGGGACTTTTCTGAAATATAACTTATATGATAGTTAATTATAATTGACACCTAGTAGAATTGGAGGAGAATTTTCTTTTAATACAAAAACTATCCTCTATATTATCTGCAATTAAAATAGTTTAATTTATTAAAATAGTTTTATCTTATTAAAAAAAATAAACATGTTTTCCATAACTTGAAACTAATTACCAAATTTTTTAAATAAATTTTTATATATAAAATTTATTTTCTGTTTTTGTTTGTTTTCCCCTTTTAATGCATATTTGCTTACCAATAATTGCCCATTAAAACCGATTCACCAGGCAATTGATTCACAATTCATTTGACTCCCTTAGCTGACTCGTTCATTTCGGCAAACAGTTCAAATTGGTACTTCAGGATTGCCAACCAAACAAAATCAGCGGCTCGCTTTTTTAGCATTGTGTGTTACCTCCAGTATTAGAATATAACCTCCTTGGTTATAATATTTACCATTACACAGCTGATTGAAAAAGAGAATGAAGCAGTCTTGCCACGAGTACGATATTTATCGTAACGACACCATATTACTCTATTTTAAATTTTGATTATTAGTTGATAACAATAAACCATTAGGTAATGACCAAATTACAAATTATCAATCAAGGCAAAATCTAAAACCATAAATTCTACCCTATTTTACTTTGAAATTCCTTATTTTAGTAATTGTTGAGACAAAAAATTCCCAACGCAAACGAGAACGATTGTTGTTTGCTGTTGCGTTGGCAACACTTGCCGGTAGGCGACATCTATGGATGTCGCAGAAAGTGACACCATTGCTCTTACGGGATGCGACTCACCTGGCCCTGGCCTACAATCACCTTGGGAAACAACTACAGACCAAGTCCTATCCAACGACACCAAAAACTTGAAAATCAGTTGAAAATTGTAGGAGTTCTCAAGACAAAAAACCTTTAGCGCATTAAATAAGTATAGATTCATCCAGTCGATGCGTTTTTAATGTCGCGCCGGAACGGCAGGACTAAAACCATTGACTATGGATACTACAGTCAAAGTAGTATGTAGTATCCATACTCAATGATAAAATGTCCGTATAGACCAAGATCGGCAGAGTAAAAACAATACTGATTTCTGATTTTCTGACCTACTGTTGTACATTACTTTGTCCGAAGATTCAAGATCACAAATATATCCCTTTAATGTCTTGTTTTCTGTAAAGATTTTGTTTGTAGAATACTGTTCTATTGACAATTCGGCGAAAGAAAATGTTTTGTTACTAATAGGATAACTAATTACTATATATATTGAAATACATAAAGAGTATATTTCTTTCAGATATTGCATTCTTGTAAAAAAAAACCAAAAAAACAATAATAATTCGACTTTTTGTTTTCAGCCACTAGCCAGTGCCAGAGCCAGCAGAGAGGTAATTACCCTTTTTTAGGGTAATTTACTGGTCTTAGGGTAATTGTTAGGGTAATGGAAAATCTAGGGTAATCTTAGGGTAAAATTACAAATGTTCCAAATAGTCAACATTTCAGTGATAAACATGAAAAACTATTGAAAAACGTGAAACATAAACAGTAAAAATCTAACATAATAATAAATTACAAAAATTTAAATACAAAAAAATGTTGGTACGGTAAGTTACAGCCCACCAGTGTAGGCTATTACAGTCAACCTTTTAAAAAGAATAAAATAAGTTAAAACATTGTTAGTTGTGTAGGCATAAGAATGGTGACTAGGCAAAGACATAATAATAATGAAATGAAACTGAAAGATAAAAAAAAATAAAAAAAACATAAGGCTACCTTATATTAAAGAGGGAAAAATTACTAGAGTAACACAGCCCATGCATTTACTGGTGAACCGGCCAGAAATACTGTGATAAAGATAAAACTTAAAAATACATAAAAGGTTTGTATTTTAGTAGGTCTACACAATACATACATTTAAATTTGGCCTATTTTTTTTTTAATTATTTTACTACATTTTTTAAAATTTATTTAAGCATTATTTAATTTATTTAACTGCCTTTCTCTTGTTTTAGCTGTTTTATAACAGTAGTATTGGTACCCCAAAGCACCAATTAAGCTTAAGGGTAATTTTTAGGGTAATGTAAAAAAGATTTAGGGTAATTTAGGGTAATTTTTCCTCTTGTTTAGGGTAAAACTATAGTTACGAGGTGGCAACACTGCAGAGAGCTTTAAAGTCAACATGGCGTGTTGTGTTGTGAATGTCGTGATGTGATTGAAGTGGTGTCTACTTTGGTTTGACTGACTTGAATTGCAAAGTTTTAGAAGTATAAATTATCTTCGAATCCTAACTTTACTTTTCTTTTTGACATGTTTAAGAAAGTCTCATTCATTTGTCTTGTGCCAAAAGAATAATCTGCTATAGTGGTTTTACGAAATTGTAAGTTGGATTGGATCCGTCTTTTAGGCTAGGAAACATATTTTGACACTTCCCTTTTCAAACCACTAATCAGTGTTATTTAATCACCGCTATTAAATAATATGCTTAATATGTTCACTATACCTTAAATAATTCACATGAGTAGTCTTCCATTTACCGTATACCTAGCAATGTGGTAAACACTAGCAATATTTAGCCTAACTTTTTAGGGGTAAATGAACATAAACTTTGTGCTAGGCCCTTAAAGTAAAAATCGAATCAGATCAAACAATATAAAATTTAGCTTGCCATATATTCTAATAATCTGCTTTCATAATTAACCACTAATAGGCTTGCCTAAATTTAACTTGGCCTGCCTAGCCTATCTGAATTTTTAAGCCTTGTCATCACATTTTTAATTCCTACCCAAATCATCAGAGTAGCCAAATAACCTAGCTTATATTCATTAATAACCACTGTACTATACTTATTAATTAATTTTATAATGATTGTTATAGGCTGAATGATTATCACATTTGTTTTATTTAAGTTTACCTAGAGTGTACGAATGTTACATGTTCCCCACACTCAAATTAGGATAATATATGACTATCGTTAATCACTTAGGATATCTAGAACAATTTTCCCTTTCATTTAAGGTTTCTTAAGATAAATAGGCCAATAGCCTACTCATTTTTACAAGGCCTAAGTTAATTTAAGATGAATGTATTTAAATCTTCCATTAATAGGCTAGTTAAAATGGTAAATCACATCAACTTATTCATTTGGAGTAATGTGATTGTAGTAAATCTTTCCAATTAGGTTATAAGATTAAGAGGTTTTAGGTCTAGTGTTCCTTATGTTGTCTATTTTTTAATCTCTCTACAGTAATAATTATGACTGATGTAGATATATTTTACAATATGATTGTTCCAATAAACTATAAACCTATAAACTACATTAAAAAATATACAACAAATATTCTTATTATTAATATGAAAGAGTTGTTAGCTCCCCTCTTCTAAAAGAAGACCAGAAGCTTAAAAATTTGCAATCTTATATTTGGCCAATTCTAATCTATCCCTTGCAGACTGCCCCGCTTTTGCAGATTGCGGTGAGCTTCCTTACCGATCTTGACAAACTAATTAAATAAGCTTACAAGGAAATTATAAAGCTCCCTCGGGATATTCCTGACTCGGCTATCTACACCCCAAAATCGGCCAGAGGCCTGGAAACCTTTCGTGCACAGTGGGAGGCAAGAATTCAACATTTCAATATTATTAGGAGACTTCAAAACACAAATGACGAATTGGTGAAGGCGGCCAGAAATCTACAAATGGAACAGAAGAAATGCCTCAGAGAAAGACTCTACATCAATGACGAATTGCGCCTGTCCGCTACCAAAATTAGACAAACAATGAGGAAAAGGGAGCTGGAAAAATGGCAGAGTTTGCCTTTCAAGGGGTCAGGTGTTGAGCTTATGGCAAAAGCGAGAAGACGAATAAATTCCTCACAATCAAGGCAAGGCCTTTCCACTTCAGATTTCAGCGAATCGGTTAAGTTGATCACCAATTCCATTGCTGCGAGAGCAGTGCCCGGTAGATCGAGAGACGTATTCCAGTGCCGCAGATGTAGCACTGAGACATACCCAACATCTGAGACCGTCCCTTACATCTTGGGCAAATGCGAATTTGGTGAACTCTTGCGTTATGAAAGACACCAATGGATTCGACGCACACTGGCTGATGCTCTGAGAGTACAGGGGATTGAAGTCTTTGAGGAAGTACACTGTCTAGAGGAAAACGGGTCCCATCGTCGTGCTGATATTTTGGCCTTCCTCAAAATAACCAGAAAGGGGGTGATAATTGATCCAACCGTTCGGTTCGAAGACATGGCGGATCAACCCGAGATAGGCCTAGTACATCAAGAAAAACTAGCCATCTACAAACCCACGGTACCCTATTTCAAAAAACAGTACGGTCTTAGAGAGCATCGGCCTGATGGTGGGGGCACGGGGAACGGTCCCGGAATTTTTCTTGAAGACTATGAAATCACTAAACATCCCCATAGGCATTGCTAAGGATGTAGCCCAGCATACCCTCCGAATTTCGATAAGGATTGTAAGTTTACTGGATTGTAGTGTTTACTGGAGGGGCTCACCGCAGAGGTGTTTACTATCTAATTGATATAGGTCTATTCTATATATCAATGAAGTTACATTTAGCCCATGATAGGCAATACAATTTATTTATTTTGTTTTACCTCTGGATTACTGTTGGAATTTTAATCAAGAGGCTAAATTACTGTTGGCTACCTTATTTTTTTAAGCCTATTTATTTATCAACAGCATCAACCAATTTACAGAATTAAAACATAATAGACAAGGATAAATATATACAAGGTCAATACAAACACAAATGATGATGGCCTATAAGTTAAGAAAAAACAAATTTCTTAATATTCTCCCTATATAGAGAAATTCAAAATGAAATTTTAAAGTCAAATATTCTTTGAGCAGGAAAAGAGTGACTGAAAAATGTAGATAAACTGGAGAATCGCCCAATACAATACAAATATACTGTAGAAAATTAACAATTTAACTGCAATCATTAATATTTTGTCGGGTGATCAATAAAATAAAGTAACAGAACATTGAATCACCCCGACTTCATTATTAAGAAAGTAGGTCCAATTATTTTTGTGGGCCCATGTAATAAGGCCTCATTGTGTTCCTTGTATGGTTGTGACAATTTTAATGTTTTGTTATAGGACGGGATGTTGCCTGGAGCTCCATTGTGGCTTGCAGGGCTCTCGGTTTTGATTCTTATCTCTGTCGTTGTGGCTCTTTTGGGGTGTGTTTGTGGTTGCCGTAAAACAGTGCCTAAGTAAGTAACAAATTATGGAATCTTGTTGCATGTTAAAAATTAAAATTCTGTGCTTTACATGTTTTATCTTCAAGTGCTTGATAGGAATTTTATGTTTTGTTCACCTGTGGCAATTTTAAGAGAAGGTCCATTATGATACGTTTAGTAATCTCCATCCATTGTTAGTAATCTGGTAATCATTTGGCCCTACTTTATATCAGACGATTAAAATATTTCAGCTTTCTGTTTTTGGAACACATTTTTGTTGAATCTTACCTACTTTGCTCACCTATGAAAACCTGTTTCTTGAATTAATCAATCAATCAATGGAATCTCCATTTATAATTTATACAAATATTTTTAGAAAGTTCATAGGCCTACTGGTACATATGTAGAATAGCGTTAGTTATATTTTATTTCTTTTTAATAAAGAGAATAAACAAATTATGTTACACTTTCCAAATAATATTTGCATGGGTACCATAAAACACATTGCAGCTATTACGCCTACATTTTTACTATTCTTAAAAAAATTCATCAAATGTGTTTGTAAATCTTGTGTGTTGTGCCAATAAATCTATACATATTTAATATACCATGACATGGTTTTTTTGCACGAGGAACTCCTCCCACAGTTTTCAACTGATTTTAAAGATTTTGGTGTCATAGGACAGAACTTGGCGTGAAATTGTTTCTAAATTAAGTAGGTAAATATCAATTTAAAAGGAAGGGCTCTACAAGCCCTAAAAGTTCGTCATTTCCCCATTTGATTAACATTGGTGAGGAAATTGATTGATTTTCAAATTAACAGCTAGCTGTAAAGCATAAACACTGGACATCAACGAAAGTACAATAAGTGCTATTTACGTGTTCATATGACAGAGGTTAAGTTTATGTTATACCACAAATTGTACCTGGTTATCAAACTGCATTCAGTATGCATGCAGAAATATTTGCAGCAAAATTGTGAGCGTTTGAAAATTGTAGAATAATTTGATGGATTAAAATTAAAGTTTTTGACCAAATAGACTCGGGTAAATTAACGGCATGTTAAAAAAAGCTCCAAAGAAATGATAAATAATGTAAAATGTTCTCGAGAAGAAAAGCATCGAGATAAAGAATAGACTCAGACTCTACCGTTCATATGCTTTGTTTTCATTAACATCACAACGTGAGTTTTAGAATAGCTATTGACAAAAACCTGCAGAAGTACCACTGTTTGTTCAACTTATAATTGATTCATTATCTATAATTGGCCAATTAAGACAATTGAAAAGTTTTTATAATCGGCGGTGTAAATGTTACTGAACTCTATTGAAAGAGGTTTAATTGTAATACGGGTGCCGGTTGCCAGACACGTTATCTACCTCATTGCCATTATAATGGTTATATTAATTAATTATTGTCTCTCAAATATTATGATGCGATGATTTTTACTTTCTAAAACTTGTGTTTCACTTTGAGATTTGGAGGTAAGTATTTGAGATTAATGAGTTCACAATATATTAAAATTGATGACATGGAATCATTGGGCGAACCATGGGCATTCAGCTAGGGTCTAATCAGGGCCTACTTATCTAATTCATACTATTTGATTAATTTGTAAAGGCAGCTGCGTAGGGGCTTCGGCCCATTTAAGCCACTATAGGTACTACAGTAGAACCTCTTTTATGGGAAATTTTAATACAGGAAGCTTAAAAAATCATGAATTTAATTTAGGAAACAATATATTTTTATGAAAAATGACTAGATTGGACTATAACTTGACCAAAATTAAAATCATTTACCACTTTGTTTATATTTTTACTTTTGTCAGTCTCCAACATCCGGACAAAATCAGTCGTTAGTGACATGCTAAGTTGTCACAGAACATGTCGAACTATAAGGAGTGTCAAACTATCGAGGTTCTACTGTACTAAGCTACCTAAATACGTGGAAGACCAAGATCATCTTGGCAAAGATGACAAAGTATGGTGGACCTACAAAAAACATTGAAAAAGATTTGTCATAAAAAATGAAAATTTCTGTGTAACTTATAGTAGGTCTAAATGAAGTTTTCGTCAGTATATATAATAAATTGTATGATTCCGAGCAAAGGGTACACTAGTAATGTTTTAATTTAGCTTTAAACGAATCTGCATATCTTTAATACTCACCAACTCCTGTTGGATTTAAAATAAATTTAGTCCTAGCTCTTCTGGGCTTTTCCTGCAAAAAGCTAATGAATGTGGTTGAATGGCCAATTTGTTTTGATTTCTTGTGCCACATCATATGAGTGGTAGTCTACCAGATTAGGCATTGAGTTTTTGGAAGATTTAAGAGTCATAATTGTTTCTAAGCTGTATTTACATCGCATAGACAGTCATTATGCCCAAGTCAGAAAATTGCTTTCCAGCCGAGTCCTGATTTTTGGGATTTGATATCATTGTGAGCGCTTTTTCTGAAGTAATAATATATTATTCAGATTTGAGTCACTAGTTGCATGTATAATACAATACCAAATGATATGTGAGAATGTATATGGGTAAAATATATCACCTTAAAGGCCAACTCACACAGCAAGAGACGGACGGAGGAAATATCCCTCCTCAGGTTATTAAATGTTGTAACGCACATAGACGTCCGTCTCTTAGACGTTCAGACAGACAGACATCTGTCTTGTATTGTTAGATATTGTCTTTGTATTGTTACATTTAATAACCTGGGGAGAGATTTTTCATCCGTCTGTCTGCATAGTCCGTCCGTCTGTTGCTGTGTGCACCGGCCTTAAGGATTTCGGTTGAACAGAATTTAGCCAAAGTTCTTAATACAAAAAAAAAGAAGAAGAATAAACACACCAAAACCAAAAAGCTGAAACTGAAATAATTCAAAGAAAACTATGGTTCATAGTCTCTTGAAACTAAATATTGGTCTGCTTAAAAATTTAATTATTTCAGCCAATCTACTATATATTTGTCAAATACCACTCACTCACGTATCAACGCACAGCCTAAACTACTAGACCTAGAACCTTGAAATTTTGTATGGACGTTCCTTTTAGGGTGTAGGCATCCACTAAGAAACGGTTTTTGAAAATTCCTTCAGGGCTCCGCCCCACACGTCTTCAAAGTTACCATGTTATTCTTATGGAAGCAACATTTTTATATTGGAACATATGATTACATTAAGGAATATTAATTTTGTAAACAGCTGTTCTGATTCAAATTATTGAGGGGAGATTGGTAATAAGAAACTAGAGGATAGTTGCGGCGAGTGAGCTTAGCGACCAAGCTAAACCTGACGGGGAGTGATTACTGACTGACTCATCATGAAATCTCAGGAACTACCAAACGTATTTACTTGAAACATTAAACACAGGTTCGTCTTGCCTCTTAGGTGCTCACTAAGAAATGATTTAACAAAATTCCTTCAGGGCTCCGCCCCACAGGCCTTCGAAATTTTAATATAACGCTATCCGCATGGCCAATTTTAAATACGAATTAGGAAACCTGCACGGTTGAAATTTGGAGTGATCTTTTTTCTTAGGTGCTCAAAAAAGTGCTTTAAACATCCCTTTTAGGGCTCCGCCCCACAGGACTTCAGAATTACTTTAGGGCCTCCGGGGTCGATATTTGACATGGACGTTTCTCTTTGCTCATGGGTGCTCACTAAAAAACGGTTTTCAAATACAGTTTTCAAAGTTCTTTAGGACTCCGCCCTACAGGACTTTAAATTACTTTAGGGCTTCCGGGGTCGTTATTTGACATGGACGTTTCTCTTTGCTCATGGGTGCTAAGAAAACGGTTTTGCAAACACAGTTTTCGAAGTTCTTTAGGGCTCCGCCCCACAGGACTTCAAAATTACTTTTGGGCCTCCGGGGTCGATATTTAACATGGACGTTTCTCTTTGCTCACGGGTGCTCGCTCACTAAGAAACAGTTTTTCAAATACAGTTTTCCAAGTTCTTTAGGGCTCCGCCCCACAGGACTTCAAAATTACTTTTGGGCCTCCGGGGTCGATATTTAACATGGACGTTTCTCTTTGCTCACGGGTGCTCGCTCACTAAGAAACAGTTTTTCAAATACAGTTTTCCAAGTTCTTTAGGGCTCCGCCCCACAGGACTTCAAAATTACTGTTGGGCCTCCGGGGTTTAAATTTGAATCGGACGTTCCTCTTTGCTCATAGTTACTTACTAAGAAATAATTTTGAAAAATTTCGTTTAGGGCTCCACCCCATAGAACCTCAAGATTACCATGGATTCTAGGGGGTATAAATTTAACGTGGATGTTCCATTTTGCTCACAGGTGCTCACTACGAAATGGTTTTGTAAATATAGTTTTTGTAGTTCTTTAGGGCTCCACCTCACCTGACTTCAAAATTAATCAAAGGCCAACGTGTTTTAAATTTGACATGGACGTTCCTTTTTGTTCATAGGTGATCAATAAGAAACAATTTTGCAAATTTTTTTTAGGGCTCCTCCCCACAAATTCTCAAATCTACTATAGATTTTACGGGTTGAAATTTAACGTAAAGGTTCCGGTTTGCTAATAGGTGTTCACTAAGAAACAGTTTTGCAAAAGTACTGTTTAATGTTCTTAAGGGCTCCGACCCACATGTCTTCAATATGACTGTAGAGCCTACGGGGTTGAAATTTGATATGGTCGTTCCTATTTGCTCATAGGTTAGGGCCTTTTCTTTTAAGAAACCTTTTCTCTCTAAGAACAGGTTTTGCGAAATTCCTTCAGAGCTCCACTCACATTACTTCATTGTTCCAATGTCATTCTCAAGGAAGTAGATTTCCTACCTATAACGATTGTATTACCTATAAAATAAATTCAATCACGGGCGAAGCCGTGACGGGCAACAGCTAGTAATATATATATGACATAAAGAGGCTACTGTCCAATCATATCTTGTAAAAGGCTGCTTACTTGTTGGCAAAAGGTTTTGGTATATAGTAAAATCCAACAATTATACAGGGTAAGTTTTAAGTGTTCCACCCCCAATTTTTTTTGCATTTCTTAAAATATCGACGCCCAACCACCTCCGAACATTATTGAAGTTAGAAATTTTAACTGTCATCTTGGATGTCACGCCAAATGCTTGTTTTAAGTTAAATGTGATGATGTGACACATTATGATGTAAACAAGCAAATCCCATAAGGGGGATTGATTGCTAAGTTTGCACCATTGGGCCAAAATTTGGGGGGTAGTTTATTGATTTAATGGGCATTTGTTAGGTTTTTTGGGAGGGGGAGGGGAATAAAGAGGAATAGAACTATTCTAAGATTTGTAAGGCAGAATAAGAGGGATAATGATTCAAAAATTTGATTTAAAACTACAGTAGACCTATATAAGAAGTATTAAAAATGAGCCCTTAGTTTATTTTTATTGCTATTTAACCCCACCAAATTATCGTGTGTGATGTAACACTGAAAACAGACTAAATCATAAATTAGGCATACCGGTACTCCCCAAGGGAGTAAGATTAAGGGATATGTCTTTGCTAAAATCCCCTAAATCATTAGCACGCTCTGCAAGTAAACAAGCAACTTCGGCGACAGTTTCAAATTGGTATTCGGGACCTTTAATATTTAATTTAATTTACCTTTAAGTTTATCTTTAATTTTTTTTTAAAATGTTAACAGAGGAATATTTTGTGTTTGAGGTGTTGGGATTTGACTCTACCTGTAAAAAATGAAAATTTTTATTTTATTTATTTTTACCATACCTGTGGTATGGTTTCTGTGTTGTGGTAGGTCTAAGAATAAACAAGTTTTACTTTTTACGTAAAATTTTTACTACAAGTTACTTTACGTTTCAAAATTAAAGAGTATACAGACAAACTTTAATTAATAATTTCATACAAGTGCGGTCTAAAACCTTAAAACAATTTGATTTTAATACGGTTTTTATTCTTTTTTATAGGAGCCCTGAGCAAGTGTTTCTGCTGTACACTTTTATAAGACGACGAAAAATAATAAGCAATATTCATTGTCGTCAAGCATTAACCTACAAGCATGCAAGAGTCATAAGAGTCATTTTCGAGAATTAGAATTATTGACTGTTTATAGCCTTTACATTTACAAAACAATATTGTATGTTAATAACCGTGAAGCAGAATTACCAAGACAGCAAGACATACATAATTACAACACTAGAAACAAACTAAATTTTACAACCAAAAAACATAATAAAGAAAACTTTAAAAAAAGCCCTAATTATATCGGACTTATTTTTTTGCATTCTCTCCTATGTGGCATTAGGAATGAGGAAAACAACAACAAATTAAAAAATCAACTTAAGATTTTTCTTATTGACCGTGAATTTTATAGTGTAGAAGAATTTATAAAACCATAACAATCAACATGGAATAGTGACAATGAATAAAACACCATTGTAAATATTAGGTTTAGTAGTAGGAAATAGACTATTTTAGAACAAGGACGCATTCATGTACATATTTTTGTATGTGTTGAATAAAGATTCATTTCATTTGATTTGATTTGCACTGGACATCATCATCATCCTTAAATCTACAGTAACTAATCTAAAGTTTGCAAATGTGCAAAATTCAAGAAAAGAAATGCACACCTTGCAATTTCAAGCAAATGCCGACTTTGCAGACTAATAACCGGACAAAAAAGCGCTATTGCATATATTATGATGAAAATTTTATTTACCAACCCAAGTAGGACTAAAACTAATATTTTATTTAATGAATTTAGTTTATTTCGACCTAGGCCTATATACTCACTCTACTGTGTGAAAATATGTATGGCTGCCGTAAGACCCACCGTACCAATTTTTTGTCAAAGGAAAGAAGAAAGAAGTGAAACTCCATATAGGCCTTAGTCACATTATTCATTATTTCATAGTTCGTATGCCTTTGTATTCCATTTGATTTGCTGTAAACTCAACCTTCAAAGATTCAATAGTTCTAAAACTATTACATTTTAAATTAAGTAAGTTTAACTGTGGAACTGAGACATTTACTGGCAAAATTCCTCCAGGAAAAATCATTTAAGTCTCCATTATTTATTTCAAATTTTTAGTAAGTTGGGTAAAACTAGATTGATTGTTAATAGGCATAACCTTTTTCAAGTTGTTCTAAGTATGTAAAATTTAAGTATATTCAACTAAATGGTAAAAAGTATAATAGAGTATATTGTGAGGTTTTGGGAGAGCTCCCCTAAACGTCAAATTGTGCATTTTTTTAAGGGGGGGGGGGTCATTTACATTAGCATTTTTTGGGTTCACACTATGACCTTTAGGAGGGATGGACCACCCCTGAGTAGTAAAGAGAAAATATTGTCCCTGGGCAAGTACGTAGTATAGGTTTGATCTGAGAAAGGCTGAACCTAATAACTAAATATGACAACCATGGAAGCAAAACTTAAAAATACTCTTAGGTTTTTTAAAAAACTCCATGCAACATTGCTCTAAGTTCAGGCTCACAATTTTGTGAACACATTTGTGAAGCTTACTATTTATTTATTTATTTATTTATTTAGCCGTGACAATAAAATTGCATAGGCTTAATTTACATTATACTATTACAATTTCTATAAATCTTAACTAATTACTAAAAAACTTATTACTATAGTAGGTACTATAAGCCATAAACATTTTCGTTTTGGTGTTTGTTATCATTATTTATAATTTGCTGATATTAATCACAATGAACAGAAGGGAGTTTCTATTTGAAATTTCAGATTGAAGAATGCTCACGTTGAGTATAGATAGGTCAGTGATGTTCAGCTATGACTCATCGGTCATTTGAACATGAATAGCTTGGCTGTGCGTAAAGTTGTAACTTAACGAGTGGACAATAACAGTGAGTCACTCATTAGGCTCAAGGTCAGTACACCATGAGTCACTGTCGACACTATATTCTAATTGTGAAAATGCTCGATTACCATCTTTGCTTCCATGACTCATTAGGACCCAGTCTGATATAAAAACATAAATATGTAAGTAGTACAAAATTTCAAATCAGCCATGAAATGAATGTGCCTTGTCAAACGGGACTATTGATACTTTCGTGCTGACGAAAGCTGATAAATTAAATACGTATCCTTTATTAAAATACTATTATCATTTATTGTTTCGCACATGTGACTATGGTTAATTTGCATGCAGATATATATTGCTGTGGAAGCATGGCATGTAAATAGATGTATGTTGTATTGTCCTAACACTGTGAGCTTAGATGTTGTGCGTGTGTCTGTGTGTAGGAATGAGTTGATGGGACTCGCTGGCATGGTCAAACTGACAAACCCGGATGAGAATGTTAATTTCAGCAGTCCTCCACCTGTCGTTCAGCTCAACTCTGTGTCTGAGGCTGCCGAACACATTGTCGCTCAAGCACAAGATATCAACAAAAGGTTTTATTTTTTAAGTTTCTCTTTATTTATCCCTACTGGGTTTTCTATCTGCTTGCTGTTAATGTATTATTTTGCTCAAGCACAAGATATCAACAAAAGGTTTTATTTTTTAAGTTTCTCTTTCTTTATCCTGTAATTATTTTTAAATTTGAACATATTTTGTTTCATGAATTGTTACTGTTAGGTAAATTGCAAAGTTTGGAATTTAAAAAACGGGATTCTACTGGGTTTTCTATCTGCTTGCTGTTAATGTATTATTTTGCTTGGTGACCTATTTGTAATTTAGCCAGATGTCTTTTTGTGTTTCATTACTAACTGGTTGTCTGGATGTGTACCTCGTTATTTAAAGACGTTTTTTCAACTTGCATTAGGTAAGTTGCAATGTTGTTTCGGTCAAAGATGGGGATTTAATTTTATCAAAATTGGTTATCTCTACAGAACTTATAATTTTGTGTTTGATTGACATTTACTAGCGTAGGCTAATACGTTTTCAGAAATTATCTGAAATACTTTATACATATGCAAATTATAAATGATAGTTAATCAGTATCGCTCTGTGAACAATTATATTTTATTATACTCTAAAACAAGTACTGTTTGCACCGGCAAAAATGTTTTTTTGGCCATAATTTTGTTTTGTTTTGGTTGAATATGGGGCTTTGGCCACCAGGAATAATAATAACCTTTATTCCGCCGACAAAGTCTTACATTGCATGGGAATTTACATCAGAGATTTAAAGTTTTTGCACTTACAATTGGAGTTGGTTCCGTGGCTGGGAAAAATCCGGTTTCTGTCATAGAGCCCTTCAAATTTCCTATATATAAACGTGTGAAAACAAGTTGGAAACCCTGGCTCTCGAGTGGCTATTTTCTCGTATGTGATGTGTGTGTTGGTATGGGGATTTTTTAGCTACCGTACTAAACTGAACAAACATCAACTGATAATTGTAGATATATAAACCAATGTGTTACATCTTTAACCGGTGGTTCACCAGATTTATACAAAATTGCAGCACACTTTGGTCTGGCAAGTGAGCGGAGTGAACGAGCTTTGTTTGGGAAAGAAAAGTGACGCTTAATTATTTTACCGAGCATTAGCGTAAGACTTAATACTTGAAGTAGGTAATAATGACTGTAATTTTGACAATGTCACCTGTTTTTATAGCTTTTCTATAGTTTAAAACGTTTTGTGACAATAAAGAATTATTTATTTATTTATTTATTTATTTATTTATTGAGTAATAGTCTGAGAGTAGTTTAAAATTTTTAGTGTGTATGTTTGGTTAGAACATCCTAACTAAACATGGCTATTTCACCAAATAGTTTTACGACACTTGCATTGTGGATGTCAATTTGTAAAATATTCATATGTGCAAGAAAAGTATATATTTTTGTAAAATTATGTTAGATAAGTATTTTTTAATTTAGAATATTAGGGTTTTGAAGTACGGTACTATTATTACTTTTTTGCTGGTTCAAATAAAGATACATTAATAACGGTACTACTTAATTGAGTATTAAATTCATTACATATTTTATTTAAAAAATATATTATTTTTTATCAATTTATTAACGAGCATCTATTTTTGTACTGAAAGTACCATGTGAAATGGTTGCACTCATTTTTATTTTACCGCGTTGGTTTTCCTTTTGCAACATTTTATATATTTTCAACTTACAAACATAAAATTATAAAGAAGTTACAACCAGGTGATATACTTGTGAACACTGGCTCTCTAGTGGCCATTTTCTCGTATGTGATGTGTGTGTTGGTGCTCACAGGCCAAACCAGGCGGCGTCGGCGGCGTCCGCCACCCGCAGTCTGCCAGACCTGCCGGTGGAGTCACAGCGTCTGCAGGGCAGCCGCAGCGTCGACGGGCTGTACGAAACCGCGGACGCCGGCAACGGCGACACCAGTTCCGACTTGTACGCCACCGTCGATGACAACAAGGCCGCAGGTCAGTGACTAAATAACCTATATTAACTTTAACCTTAAAACCCAACTGGAAGTTTTATTAGGCCATAAAATAAAAGATGTTAAATATTCATAAATAGGTACACAATATTTTCTTTATATGTTAGTATTTTGTTTCTTTTAAAATCATTACACTGAATTCTTATACAGTGGAAACTCTATATATATCAAACCTGAAGGGGAGTGTAAAAACTTTGTAATATCAAGGTCTTTGATATACTGAGGTTCGTTACATCAAGGTTATATTTTACCAACCTCGATATATTTTGCTATTGCACAAAAGAATATAATATCAAGGTCTTTGATATACTGAGGTTCGTTACATCAAGGTTATATTTTACCAACCTCGATATATTTTGCTATTGCACAAAAGAATATAACAGACCACTGTAACTTTTTAAGTTGTTTACTAACCCTTCCATGTAATATTTATCACAAGCTGATCAGGGCAAAGATTATAATGGTGGCATAAAAACTAATCAGTGCTGCAAACAAACAAAGAAGCATCGATTGGGACCAGAAGATGTTTGCACTCTTAAACATGCAATAAACATGGGGTTGTAAAATTAATACTCAAGAAAATAATGTAAAATGCATATAAACAAAATGCTATTGGCCGCTTAACCAACTCTTTGGTTTATGAATGGAACAACACAAACACAATTCATTAGGGGCCTGTGGCCACTTTTTTCAGTTCGGGTCGGGTCGGGCCGGGCCAGTCCTATAATTTTGACCCTCGGGCCAAAATCAGGCCGGGACAAAAATCATTAATTGGTATCACCGGGTTTTTAACAGAAACAAAATTGCAGCTTATGATATTAAGTAGTATGAATAACAAAAAATTGTTGAGTGGTTTTTAGCGAAAACATTAGTTAACACACAAAACCAGATTAGAAAATAGTTGATGATTGTTTTGTTTTCCCCTTAGGAACAAGGGGTGGAGGGCAGAAACCAGAACTGCCTAGAGACTCAACAATCGAGAGCAGTTATGACTCACCGAGTCAGACCGACAACAGCCTCTCTCCATACGCAAGAGTCAAGCGGGAACATCCTTATGACCAAGTCAAACAGAGTGAGTTTGATGATTTGTTACATGGTGTATAATATAATTAATCTTATTTTGGAAATGGTTGAGTTTCAACGGTGAGTATGCCAGATTCAATAACTATGTGTTGACTGGTTAACTGTTTTTATTCTATTTCTATTTATTTATTTATTTATTTATTTTCAATGATATATTAATGTGTATGGCGCTTGACCTCTGTCGAGATCAATTTTCAGGAATAAGTGCTGAGAACATTATTTGCATGAAGTGAGACTAGATCAACACAACAAAATCTATTTACTGACTAATACTAATATTACTTGCTATATTTCATATGAACTTTCATAATTTTTCAGGCAATGAAGAAGTAATTATGTCTTTTTAGCGAATTTCCCTAATGGGAATATGCCATTACGGTTAGGGATGTGTCAATTCTCTCTACCGATTCTCGAAACCATTGATTCTTAGGCATTGGTATCGGTACCAGGAATCAATCGCCTTAAGTTGATACCGATACCAGTCAGTAGAAAAACACAATTTTTTTTGTTGTTTGAAGTAGGAGGCCTATTTAATTACTATAGCAAAAAATCATATTTTAATTTCTGAAGTTGAATTCCTACTTACACATGTTCAATTCTCATTTATGGGATAGTCATGAAAACAAAATAGGCCCAGTAATAAGTAAAGTCTTTGTTTAACAATCAACTGTACAACACAGACGCGTTGATGCGATCCTTGGGAAAAGTAGACCCCTATTTTCTTTTTTATCAGAAGTGTTGAAATATATTGTATCCTTTAGTAATTTACTGTAATGATTTTTGTAAGAAAGCAGACTTGCCTAATCTTGAATATTAATGTGTGTATTTGTTTTGGCCGCGAACGCGTTAGAGCGTCAACTTGCGTTTCTTTTAGCGAATTTCCCATAGGGAATATTAGCGAATTTCCCATAGGGAATAAGCTATTACCGTAGGTCTCATGGTAAGACCTAAGCCCGGGACCATGTTACTTTTTCGTTTTTAGGTGCCCAGAGACCAAAAATAATAGTCATTAAAAATTTTATATATATATATATATATATATGTATGTGTCCCTAGACACGATAACTCTCGTAAAAACGGTCCGATCGTCACCAAATTTGGTAGAGATGTGTAATCCTACGTTTATTCGGATGAGTTCGAAAACCAGACATATTGACCTACCGGAAGGGATAGTTTTGGGGGGTTTTGTACCCCAAAAATGGGTTTTTTGCATTTTTCATATGTAAAATTTAAATATTTTAAATTTTTATTTTGATCATTGGATTTAGCTCAAAAAAACACACAATTTAGTACTTTGAAGCTTTGCTCTATCTCCATTGGTTAACGAGATATTACAAAGTCTAAAGACAGTACATTGTCTTTTAGGGCTCCAATGTTAATCTTATGGAGAATAAGGATGTGTTAATATTTCACTTATTAACCAATATTTTTGGATGAAACTTGGTATTTAGCTTCATTTGGTTGAGATTCATCCATTTAAGGTAAAAAATCTTGGTATTTGTACTTATCATGGCAGCAAACCTGCATACTCTTTTCCCATGTTAATCATATGGAGAATAGGCAAACTCTTTTATTTATGTACAGATATTGATGAAACTTACTATATGTCTTTATATGGTCAAAATAAATTTTTTCTATGCTAAAAACCTACTTTTAGTGTCCCCCATGGCAGCATACCTGCATACTCTTTCCCTATATTTATCTTAAGGAGAATAGACATTTATTTCCCTATTTATGAGCACGTGATGAAATTTTGTTTACAAGTTTAGCTGGTCAAAATTAATATTACTAATTTGGAAATTCGCTGAGTACGCAGGTCTGCTGCGACGGGGGTATTTTTTATCCTATTAAATATTCAGTTTTTGTTTGTCAAAATGCACTGTTTCTACATTGTTTTGTGTTTCCTTTTAAGTTTAATGTCAACAACTGTGGGGTTTTAAACTAAAAGTAAAAATGATTTTTCCTTCGATTGAAGTGGACCACCAGATGTTTTAGGCTCTGGAAAACCTTGAAAAATTGAAAATAAATAGAGTGGAAAAAAATTATAATGTGAGATTAATAACAAATGGATATTAATATTACATTTAACAGTATTTAGTTAGAAGGATAAAACTGATTGTTCGTGACACTATTGTAACAGATAGAGTTCCACCAACCTTTTAACTTTTTATGCATTTTCTTGAATAATCTTCATGTTATGTCCATATTCATAGACCATCTTATATGTCCATTTAGTCACTCATCTTCCACTTCATAAATTGTTCACATTTATACAAGGTTTTATTTCAATTTTTGATCTCACATTCATTTTCTTGGAAATTGATTTTGGGAACAATTAGATTTTTTTTAAATATAGGCGTCATTTCAGCATTCTGATTGGGGGGCAAGATTTTCATAAGGTCATACCCCCTCCCCCCTTCCCACAAATACGCCAAACCTCTTAAATTTCGCTAAAAACTGTCAATAAAAGCTAATTAAGTTTACATTGTGACACTAAGCTGTCCATAAAATGTGAACTTATAATATCATCTCACAAACCCATTAAAACAATACCCCAATGCATGTAAAATTTGATTATATAACATGTTTCTATTTATAGAAAGTCATTATTCTTCTGGAACTGCCAGTGGTTACTGTGATGTAAAACACCTTTAGAAATTTAATGGATTTAATTGGATAATGGATACTAAATCGTTAAAATAAAAAAAAAAAACATCATTTTATAACTATTTAGTTATTTTTATTGTATATTATTTACAACTCTAAAGTTTTACAGTCGGATACATAGACTAAAACTAAATAGGTTTGTATGGTAAAACACATTGTTTTATCTTTATCAAAAATTAGTTTTTGACACAGCACCTTTGCAGTCTGCCGTATAAGGGACAAAAAAATCATTTAACATTTAACTATTGTAGGTTAGGATCAGCACAGCTACGGTATATTGCCCATTAAATTACCTAAAAAAATTAAATTGTTATTGAGGAGAATAAAGGTAAAAAATTACTAAGTGATTAAAAAAGATAAATAATGATTTACAAAAACCTCTATACATATTTAATACGTGATACGGGTTTTTGTACAAGAAACTCCTCCCACAATTTGCAATAGATTTAATGATTTTAAAGCCATTGTATAGAGCTCGGCGTGAAGTTGTTTCTAAAGTGAATTGGTAAATTGTCCATTAAAAAGAGGGGACCTACAAGTCCTTAAAGTTTGTAATTTTCCCATTTGATTACCCATCAGTAAGGAAATTGATTGATTTTCAAGTTAACGACAGTAAAATGTAAACATCGGACATCAGCGAAAGTACTATATCTACCTTTTCACACGAAAGAGGTTATGTTACCAAGGCAAGGCTCCGGTCTACCTGAGCCCGAACGACGTTACCAAATGCCGCCTCGCGGCCGTAGCGCTAGGCGAGTTTGATGGCTGCAGACAGTGCAGAGGTTTACGGGAATCGTGTTTTAAAGTTAACTAATTAAGATAGAGATTGACTCTTAACTTTTTCTAAAAGTAGAGAGACGGATCTTGTCTTATATGGTTTTAGAATTTTTAAATACAATTTCTAGTTTCAGTTATAACTGTCTAAAATCATCTGTTTTTAGTGGCAAAAAGTTTTATAGATGCAGAGGTTCACGGGGATTGTGTTTTAAAACTAACCAATTAAGATAGAGATTGGATCTTAACTTTTCTAAAATTAAAGAGACGGGTCTCTTCGGCTCTGTATTTAGAATTTTTAAATAAAATTTTTAATTTCAGCTATAACTGTCTAAAATCATCTGTTTTTCTCGATGCAAATGAAAGGGTTTTTAGAACCCTGTTATCTTTTGCTAAATGCAGCCTAGAGCTACAACTAATGTGTCATATTAAAGAAGAATAACGGTCTTAAATTTCCTTTCTTACACTTTGGTAAGCTCACTTTGGTAGTGTTATCAAAACTAATGAAAAACTTAAGTTAAAAATCGAGAAAAACAGATTATTTTAGACAATTATAGCTAAAATTAGAAATTGCATTTAAAAATTCTAAAAACAGAGCCGACGAGATCAGTCTTTTTACTTTTAGAAAAAGTTAAGAGCCAATCTCTATCTTAATTGGTTAGTTTTAAAACACGATCCCCATAAACCTCTGCATCTATAAAACTTGCCCCTAGAAAAAACAGACAATTTTAGACAGTTATAACTGAAATTATAAATTTTATAAAAAAAATTCTAAAACCAAAGAAGATGAGATCCGTCTTTCTACTTTTACAAAAAGTTAAGAGTTAATCTCTATCATAATTAGTTAATTTTAAAACCCGATTCCCGTAAACCTCTGCAGCCATCAAACTCGCGAAACTCGCCTAGCGCTACGGCCGAGAGGCGGCATTCGGTAACGTCGTTCGTGCAGGTAGACCGGAGCCACAATTCAACAGACGTGAGATGGGACTTTCTGCTACAGATGACGATTACAAAATGAGTCAATTTAAGAGTTTTGTGTAAATAATACAAAGTAGACATTTTTTTAAAGTCTGATTCAGAAGTTTATAAATTGTTATATACAAATATTCCACCATATTACATAACCTAACATTTTAATTTCCAATTTTAAAAAAATCACCGAAATTATTGGGGGGGCAACTGCCCCCCCCCCCTCCAAATGACGCCTATGTTTTTAAATAACATGTGAAATATAAAACATATGATTGAAAAAATAATTAAATTATGAATACAGGGTGAAGATAACTTTATTGAGAGTCAATATATATATGAAATGAAAGAAAGAAATAAAGAATGAGAGAAATAAGATATTATAAGATAAGGCAAGGGTTTAAAAGGAGAAAATTATTGTGAATAATTGGGGGAAAATTATTAGTGTGATGGGCCTTGTCTAATTTGTACCAAACAACAACAAATTTAAAAATAGGATTTTGTACTGAAAACGCTTGAAAATGGGTCATAAAGACCTGAAACTGAATATATAAAGCTTATTAATAAAAGTCCAGCTATCAAGTTTTCCCTTATGAGTCATTTTTCTTTCCCAGGAAAAGTGATCTTTCACTTTATTTGTCCATTTGATATTTTTATTGCTTTAAACTTTACATTTCAATACTAAACTTTTTGATTGCTGTAATGATATTGACCACGATAACGAGATAAATATAGATTTAGATGATGTTATTTCAGGTCAAAATAAAATATTGATTTGTAGCATTTTAAAGCAAATATTTTATGTCTTAACTCTCAAAAATCTGTGCTCTATATATGTCACTTTGTCAACAGCTGATGAACACCCATATGCTCAAGTGAGGGCCAATGGAAAAGCAGGGCCTAGCCATGCACTCGATGTCACCATGCACCAGTCTGCTTCTTCAAGGTACAGTACCTGGGGGCCGAGCATTTGCTCGGTGTACTCAAACATTAATATTCTTTATAGTAATATCAGTTACAGACACTATGCTAAATTGCTCAGTGAAAAAAGGCTTATTCCTTGTTCAATACAAGCTCATTTGCCTTCATGACGAGCTCGTTTGCCCCCCTCACTTGCCTTTAAAACTGTTTTGATGACTACAAGTTTTGCACTGGTGTATATTTGTTGAAACACATGTTAAATCTGTAACACGTGGATTCAAATTATTTAGTTAACAGCTGCTTTCATAATTCTTACTACCGTAATGTTTTGATTTTTAATTTCAAATGCAATTCTACAAATTTATTAGTGGTTTTATACTTTTACCATAGAAAAACTAATAAGGTACAGAAGTCTCATGTGGACTACACTTTGACAGTTGAATCAGCTGTTTTCATTATTTCTTTTTTTTAACTTCATAAGACCAATGTTAAAAAAATTTTAAATTTCAACCAAAGATTAAAAAGAAAAAAAAATTTACTGTCATAGAGACCTTTATTTATATTACAACTAAGTTATATGCAAAGTTTAAAAAAAATCGTTCAACCGTTTTTGAGATCCGTGTGCACACATCTTCCTCGTATTAGAGTATAGGATTTTTTTCTCAGCAGAAAAAAGTTCATTAGACCACTGGTGTTTTGGAATAAATCTCTTTCTGTATTTCCTTTTAAGAGGTCCAAGTAATTAAACTAAATTAGTAGTTTTTTTTTTTTTTTTTTTTTTTTTTGTGGATGTGGATTTCCATGGAAGAAACATACATGGAAGAAGCAAATAATTAACAACTACTTTTAAATTCATTTTTTAAAATAAATTTTTCATACCAAAATGAAAAATTGTATTGTCTAGTAAACAATCACTCATCAAAATTTCAGCTCTGTAGACCGCACAGAGAGTCCGATAGCACCACCTCGCACCCGCAAGTCTATATCTCTCTCACAGAGCTCTCTGTCGTCCAACATTGGCGTGGACATCCCAGCAGCCACTGCCATCGCAGGAGGGATACCGGCCAATCAGGAACTTCCGTACATGACGCCCCCTCTCCCCCTGCCCGCCAGCCCCCCTGCCCATCCAGCCACATCGCATGCCCAACAGCACTTCAGTGGCGACTCCCAAGACAGCAGCAGTGAGTACATCATGGATCAGAACTAACTGAAAATTATAAAATTTTTTAAGACTATCCAAGTGTTTCTAAAAAGTACCATTTCAATATATTTTTCTTGCAGATGAGCTAAAGAAATGAATTTTCAAGGTTCGATCATTATGTATTAATGAAGGAAAACTAATTTGTAAACTAAAAATGTTCATATTTTAAATTGTAGAAAGATTAATACCAGGGTTAAAATGCAAATTGCACTGCTATGATTGGAAAATGTTTTATCTCTCAAATAATTAGCCTAAAATTTAGTACTAAGGATGAAATCCACATTTTGTGTATTTTGCCCAAATCAATAATACAGTAAACTTCCCCTAATCCGGCACGTCCGGGACTTGACATGTGCCGGATTACGAAATATGCCGGATTACATGATGAGTATCAGGAAAAATGTAAATTTAACAAAAAAATACTATAAAACACGTATTTAATTATTAAAACAGCTTTAAAAAAATCAAAACTATTTCATAACGTACTCTACTGTAATGAAAAATACAGTGCACGATTATGAAACTCAAAAGCCTACGTAGACGATCGAATATCGAGGTGTAGTTATTGAGACTGAGGCCACCTCAGACACGGAGAAAACTCGGATACAGTAATACGGAGGTTATGTATTCAAATCAAATCAAATCAAAATATTCTTTATTCATCAGTATTACATGAATACAATTGAATGTTGCCAACAAAAAAAAAAACTTACAAATTAAAATCATGTATTTATAATATTTTACTAAATTAAACTAGAGTATATAACAATACCTTAAGCCTTAAAGTATTTTCATAGCTAATTGAATGAATAAAGGGTTTTATTTATTAAGTATATTTTTAGTTTGTTTTTAAATTTTGAAAAAGAAGTTTCTGCTCTTATATTTTCAGGTAATTTATTGTAGTAGGTGATTCCAGCATATTGTGGTTTTTTTTCATAAAGAGCCAATCGATGAGAAGGAGTATCCAATTCATCTCTTTTCCTTGTATTATATTGGTGGTTAGTACCATTGAGCATTTGCTCTCCGATTCTTGATCTTACTGACAGTATTACTTCATAGACATAGAGTCCATAAACAGTAAGGATATTTAATTCTGCAAATTTTTCTTTCACTGAGGTTCGTGGCTTTAGGTTCAATATTATTCTTACTGCCTTTTTTTGTACTTTTAAAATTGAATCAAGGTTTTTAAAAGTTGTTGCTCCATATAAAGAAATGCCAAAATTAATTATGGAATGTATATAAGAAAAATAAATCAGTTTTAAAGTTTTATAGTCACATAGATATTTTAGTTTACTCATAGCATATAAACCGGAGGATAATTTTGAAAGAACCTTATCAATGTGATTGTCCCAGTTCAGATTCTTATCCACAGTTAATCCCAAAAAATTTACCTCTTCGACTTGTGATATTTTAAACTCGCCTGTACTAATTGGTGGATCATTAATGTTACAGTTTTTTGTTTGGAAAAACATACAATTAGTCTTATCTAAATTCAAAAGCAAATTGTTTTCAGTGAAATAGTCAGCAAGACTTATTAAATTACTATTCATTTTGATTTCGACACTGTCCCATGAGGATCCATTAATACTTAAACTTGTATCGTCTGCATACAAGCATGATTTACTTGAGCAGCATAATTTTGGAAAATCATTTACATAACAAATAAATAAAATTGGACCTAGAATAGAGCCTTGCGGGACCCCATATTTAATTGTTTTTACTGAAGATCTGTAATGATTCCTGATATTTTTACCATCAAGGTGAGTTAATTGAACAAATTGTTTTCGATTTTCCAGGTAAGATTGAAGCCAATCATATGCCTTGCCCTTTATGCCCAAATTTTGTAACTTTTTTAGAAGGGATGAGTGGGATATAGAGTAAAACGCTTTGCTTAGGTCCATAAAAACCCCCATTGTTTTCTTTTTATCATCCAATAAATTGATTACTGATTCAATAAATTCTGTTGCTGCGGTAGTAGCGGATTTTCCCTTTCGAAAACCATGCTGGCAATCTTGGATTAAATTGTTTGTTTCTAAGAAATCAACTAATTTTACAAAAAGTTACAGATTGGTTACAGATTACAGTAAGATTGGTTACAAAAAGCCTTTCAAATATTTTGGATATTGCCGGAAGCAACGAAACTGGTCTGTAATTTTTAATATTAGTTCTTACTCCCTTTTTAAAGATCGGCAAGACTTTAGAAATTTTAAGTTTGCTTGGGAACACCCCAGTTATAAAAGATGAATTGATTAGATGAGTTAAAGGTTTTACCAGCTGAAATTTGACATTTTTTATTAAATTCATTGGTATTTCATCAAAGCTTGAACTTGTTTTGTTCTTTAAATCACTAATTATTTTTAAAGTTTCCTTCTCATCAATTAGATTACATCTAAAGATTTTACAACTAGTGGTAGATACATTATTATACATTATATTGTTGTAACTAATCAAATAATTTAGTTTAGAGGGTATCTTATTGACTTTTGTTGTTATTTAACTAAGTTTTTGAAATGTACAAACAGCGTCACATTAAAGAGACGCTCACTAGCAGACTGAACACGAATACAAAATGTAAACAAAGCTAAAGTGACGCAAAGCCTATTCCGATATTACACAATGTCACCCGATGTCGGCCGAAGACGACTCGTCTACCCAGCAGCATGCATGCCAATACGGAATACGCCACAGTCAAATATGTTATTGGGAGACAGTCACGAGACTCGTATCGAAGCTCCATGTTGTGTTGTCCGCGGGGCAATTAGCGATTTTAGCGGATTGAACCGGCTTGACTGCAAGTCCCGGCCGTTCTCACTATGAGCGGGAACTGAGACAGGAAATGAAGTTTTGTACTTCATTTTAACTTGTTTCCTTTTTGCTCTAATTTTTCATGTAAAGATTTTCCCCTTATGTCTGTGATATTTTGAATAATTGTGTATCTTTTAGTTGCTGTGTTTTCAATTTTCATCTCAGGAAGTTAAATGGTTGGTGACTAAATATAACTTCTTTCAGCTCATGTTTTCTGTGTCATATGAAGTTGATGTGTTTCCAGAGGGCTACACCAGCATCAGTGTAAGGGAACCGCTGTCCAACATCTTGAGCCAAGTGCCCCGGAGACAGGAGCTCATCGACTCTCACTACGCCACAGTGTCCGACGACTCTGGTAAATTTGAATATTTTTCTTTAAGTTTAGTGCTTGTACAATTTTTATTTCCCTTGCTACTCTAATATCAGTAACTTAGTTTTTGTTGTTACAGGTACTGTGCAGCTAGGTTTAAATCTTCACAAAATATAAAAAAAATATTTAACAGTAGAGTCTTGCCAATCCGATCTAAGTGGGGCTGAACTCTGTTCGGTTTAGTGAATTTTGGAATATCGTCTAATGACCGTATATTCAATGAAATATTGACAACTTGGATTTTCTCCGGTTTTAAGTAAGAAAAAAATCGGTATTTTCTGACAAAATGTGTTTAATAGTAGGGTTCAAAATAGCAATGGGTATTTATTCATTCAATATATTAGACTACCCAGACTTACTCCTCAATTTTGCCTCTTGTGCTACCCGCATTTTCCGAATCAAAGGGGCAATTTCAAACTACTTATCATACTTGAACTTGACATAAAGGAGTCATTTGAACAGACATTTCGGGGAGGATATAATGGGATACCAGCTGTTTCACCTTGAGATGAAAAGATGAGTTGGATATAAACACTTGAACACAAAGGAAATAGTTGTTTTGGCTGTCAGTGTAACATTTTCCAAACACGACCAGGGGACCAGGGGGGTTCTCTTTGGGTGTGAAAATACAGCTATGTGGCAGAAAGGGACAAAATAAAGGACTTATTTTAGATATCTGTGAAAATAACAGCTTGGTCAGAAACGAAGCGACATCTCACTTGATCCTATACAATCATCACACTTACCCTTCAGTCATACTCACTTTAGAATACGCACCATAGTGTTTTAACAAATGCATGTAAATTCAAAAGCAGTTCAATAAACACAGTTTTTCCCTTGATAAGAAAAATCACACAGGAAAAATTTAAATTGATAATTTAATGATAAACAAAAATAAGTAGGCCTATAAAATATAAATTTTTTATGTAATACATTGAGTTAGAACCATAGGCTATTTTGTACAGAAGTTACCAACAAACAGTAAAGCTGGATGAAGTAGAATTTTGGTCCAAACAAATCGCAGTATCATAAATCTCAGTTATATATTTTTCTTCTTCCACCAAAAGTGTTGAAGTAATTTTGAAACGTCAATGGTACCTAATAGGTTTTCCAATTTTCGCATAAAGGTTCTAATTTAAATTTCCTATGTAGATCTTTGTCTTTATAGAGGGATTTTGTCAAACAACATTTCATTACTAAGGTTTTTTCCACAGTAAACTTGAAAGGTGAGTGTCCGAAATCACAATTTCAATATCATAAATTTCGGCTGCCAAATTTTCTTTCTTCTCAAAAGGTGTGGTTCACTTTGAATTTTCAGTAATTTTGGATAGGATACCTCACTTTCACCAATAAGTATCGTCATTATAATTTCCTTGGTAGTATTTTATTTGTCTTCTACTAGGGGTTCAATTTGATTTACTTCTTACAATATTCCTCTTCAATGTTGTGAAAATTCAGGCTACAATTTGATTCCCTTAAATATTTACAGCAACAATTTTATTTTCTACCTAAAATTTTCCTCTTTAAATTTTGTTGAAAATCATAAGTTACTTTGGCTCCATTTGATATGTACACAGCGAAAATTTTATTTCATACTCACATAACAATTTAATTTACTCTGTATAAGTCTGTCTTGTTCGATGTGTACAGTGATAATTTTCCCAATAAAGAAATTCTGTAAGAAGTCACCATACAATTTTACTTTTGTATTAATATGAAAATGTTTCTTGAACATTAGAATTGTCCACAAGCGCTGTTTACTATTTAGCAAAAATTTTAACAAGGTACATTAGATTTTACAGTAGAATTCAGACTTTAAATTTAGGTTACTGTGGTCGCTATGGATATAGAAAACTATATTGTTATTAAATAAAATTACTACCAAAGCATGTTCCACAATAACGTGGGAAAACAAGATTAATTTACTGATGATTCAGTCATCTTGTCAAGCTTCCAGTTTAAAGCGAGAACTGACTTTAGGAGTTTGCAGTACCGGCTGCTTTGGATTTTTATGCCCATAAGACTAATGTTTAATTTCAAACATGCGCTCAATCGCCTTTAATATTGGTCGAAAATGATTAACCTTTATGTCATTATAAAGGAAATTATAATACCAAAGGCCCTATGAAATCTAAAGTTTTGTGTTATCTATTGTTTGATTAATAAACAACAAAGTTTTCTCAATATTTTTGTTTGAATATAAACATGTTTTTTCAGTAATTTGATTTCTTAAATCGCTCTATAATGGTGATTTTTATTTTACAGTGTTCTGGATATTAAAATTTCCTTTAAAGTGACATAAAGATGAATCTTTTTCGGCGAATATTAAAGGTGTAGTGGATGTTTGAAATTTAACATTAGCCTTATGGGAATAAAATTTTAGGGCGCCCGGTAATGCAGACTCTGCAGTAACAATAATAACACAAAAACATAGGGGGGCTTTCTATCAAATATGTTTCTTTAGTTTTTAACTTCATATACAGTATTCAGTAAAGAATTAAAGGTTATGAATTTAAGACTATACTTGATTGATAAAAAAAAAACCTACACTATCCTGGTTTTTGACAAATTGTCACACAGTCTATATCTTTGTAATAGAACTAAGTTTTCTGATGTTACCCGTTTCACCATCTGTGTTAAAAAAAGTTGTGTGGCCAATAATTTGGGTTTTATTTTATCTATCTTCTTATTTCTATAAGGGTTTCGTCGTTACTTCCCTTTTTCTCTTGACCTACTGAACCGATTTTTAAGATTCAGGTTGTCATTTTAAAGCTTAGGATGCAGCGCGTGGACGAATCATAATTAAAAAGGTCATATGGTTTCGAGCTTCGCCCCCCTCGCCTTTGATTTATTTCTACAGTGCGCTTTAAAATATTGACCAGCTATCATTGTATGATATTTATAAATATGAATTGTAACTTAACAGCTGATTACTTTCAGACGAATTTTTAAGTCAGATTCTTAACAAAAATAGATCTCTGTCACTTCATAACCAACATACATGTACTTTAGGTTAGTTTCTCTCATACAGAATCATAAAATGCGCAATTTGCGCACGGGCCACCTCGTTCTATTCTTATTTCATTAAAATATATAGATGTACTGTTGGAATTCAATCCTTCAAATAGTAGGATACCAAACAATGAGCCACATATTTTGCTACCTACATAAATAAAAATAGTATTAAACCAATTTCTTTTAGACATTGGATGAAAGTTTGGAATCTCATGTTTACAATGGTACAAAATTGGATCGAATTCAAACTGAACTAGAGTGAGCTCAAAACAATTTTATTTTTGAGCTCAATGAATAGCGCTCAGAGGGTTAAGTTTTGTCTGTATATGCATTTTAATACATTTTTTTATTATGTAATAACATGGACTCTACCACTGTGTCAACAGACTCCTCATCCAATGCATATTAATGATACCGACATGTGGAACAGGCTCATGTATGCTGGGTGAAATTTACTGTGCCACTTTAAGTCAGTCAAATGCACCTATTTCTACCTTACCTAGAAAGTCTTTCTAATTGTATGCATTGTCAACTTTACTAGTGTGTTTTCATTTGTATTTAAAAGGCAAATTTTATAAAATATTGATTTAATCAATCTGATTGTAACTAATAAATTTGTTTTTTTAGATGAAATGTATGCTGCGATTGAAGAGCCAAACCAAGCAGTCTACACGAGCGGCAGTGAGACGTACGCGCAGATACGGCCGATGGCGATCACCGTAGCTGCCACGGTCAACCCAGTACCGGCACCCGCCAGGGTGGAGAGTCTCCAGCCTCCGCCTCCGTCCACCTCCTCGGTCAAGAACCACACCCGCCAAGGTACACCATGTCTTGTACAGTACACTATGTCTCAAGTTGAACACAGACAGACTCCTCATCATATTAACTACAAACATGTATTAAATTCAACTCAAAATGTCATAATACTTACCCATGAGTCTTAATATTAATAACTTACCGAGGTTATATATGCCTTTTAGTTACGTCTCACCATTGCAAAACTAATTTCAAACTGAGTCTGTTTGGTTAAGCACGATTTCGCATTAGGCAAAGTTCTTGAATGATACAAAATGAATTTATTTACTCAATCAATACATATACAGGTAAAAGTTGCCCAAGACGTGAGAGAGTCTACGCATGGGGGAGGGGAGCAAGTGGGCTGGAAGGGATATGGAGTAAGGGTGGGAGAGGCGGTCGACGGTGTACTAGCCAACTTCGCCAACTTGCCCATTTAAAGTTGTACTACCTGTTCGCTATTTAAAGAGCGTAGCTGGTTTAAATAAATATTTAAATATTAATGTTTGGAATATAAACAGTAGTATCATTGACTATTGAACACTACTCTATAGACAATGGTAGTATTATAGTTTTAAATGTATTTATTTCCTGTAGAATGTCCAAATTAAGTAGTCTAATGAAACTCTTTAAGGCATACGTTTCAATGAATTTTTATGCCGGTCGTCATGGCTTCAGGCCCTTTTAATTTATTTAAGAAGATATAAATTAAATCCTTGACTGTAAAAACAGGTCAATTTGTTTTACAAGGTATTTGAAATAAAAATAAAAATTATTATATGTAATCAGTATAGTCTATGCCTATTAAACACTTTTAAATAAAGTGTACATACTTTTTATACTACTGGTATACATTAGCAATGAAAGCTCTTGCCTGTCTGCGAACAACAGGTTTCTTTTTTGGAGAAGGTCCACTACTTTTTAAGGTCTTGCTGAAGTTTCCATTCTTTGTGAAATAATTAAAACTAGAGATCGCCTCCTGATCGAAATTCGATCAAAATTTTTGTTGATCTAGACCCAAGAAGCTTAAAAACATTTAAAAACCAAAACATCTGTTCTTCCTAATTTTCTAGCAGTTGTTTTTACAACAGCTGTCTTATGATTCATTCTTGATTCTATTCTCCTTTCTCCATAAGATTAACATTGGAACTTTGAAAGCCTGTGGGGCGTAGCCATGGAGTCCGACGTGAATTAGAATGTGATTCTGCTCATCTACAGGACTATACCTTTCTAACGGTATGCGCGGATTTATCCAACGATCCACACGAGCTGAGAAAAAAGGAGGAAATGAAACATGCTTGCGTATTAATATATAGATTTTGGTAACAAAATAACTATTAACAATACTAAAAAATCACAAATAATGTAATACACAGTACAGCTCAACCACCACTAAAAACTATAAACAGTTATTGTTTTACAGTTTATTCAAATTCAATGTTTTACTGACTACTTCTATTGATCTGATACACTGTCTCACGTCTCGTGCAACCCCCTCTAAAACACTTCATGATCGGACACAGAAAATTGGTCGATATTTATAGAGAACTCTTAAAAGGTGGTAAAACATTGTTTAAAAAAACAATGATTAAAGTACAGTAGAGTCCCAGAAACCTGAGCTTTGATAACTCGGAAAGCCTGCTAGAGCAGTAAAGTGCACCTTGATTCAAGACGCCAAGCACAATGGCATTGGCCGGAGCACGATAAAATGCTTTTAAGTTTGTTTTAATAAATGAGGTTTAAGTTTTCATTTTTTTATGTACATTACAGTATGTAATAAATACATGTTTTTTATATAAATGACATAAAATATTCATACTTTTTGTTAAGTTTTTTCTTTCCCCGATAACCCGGAAAAATCAAAACCCAGTCTTTGTTCGGTACACATTAGTCCAGGTTTGCGAGACTACTGTATAGAAAAGTGACCAAATTAGTGATTGAATCTTGACTAAAGACTATAAATTCCATGTGACAGAAGACGAATAGGCTTTGCTCTTGTGGGAAACCAACTTGGCAAAACTATTAAAACTGTGTTGTTCCCACTATATTACTATCAACTTGTTTTGAGCTGATTAATTCTTTGTCTAAAATACACATTACTTACTGGTATCAACGCAAATAAAGGCTTAAACACGATTAAACAAGAGCCAATATTTTATTCCTACAACAAGCAGTTACATTATTTACATCACAACTAAATTTACTCCAAAAAATAAACAATATCATATGTCAGCTGATTATAACTTTTACAATATAATTTCTGATACAGTCTGTCAGCTATGAACTTCTTTTAACATCCTCCCACCAAGTTCATTGAAACTGAATAAGTTGAAATGAACTTCCATATAATCTCTTGTTTTAACATTTTAAAGGTTGGATGTCCGATGAGAGATTTTCTTCCAGCTTAGTTCCCCTTTCATACAACGAGTCAAAGTTTCCTCCAAATGTAGTTTTATAGAAGCCTCGAGTAAAAAAGGGCTTGAGCACACACCAAATACTACCCGACAGTGTCTATAAACCTTTGATTCTCCATCCTTAGTGGTCCATAAGAATCTTAAAAAATCTCTATCTCTTTGGTTCAAAACTATCTGTAAAAACGCCTTTCGTATGTCCCCTATGACTCCTATCGCTTTTAGCCGAAAACGTGCCATTACTGAGGGAATCTTTTCAATGAAGTTAGGACCTTTAACCAAACATTGGTTAAGAGAGGGACTCTTCAATTCATGTGCACTTGCATCAAAAACCGGTCTAACAGGAGTTGTACTTCCTAACTTTACAACGTGTCTGTGTGGAAGATAATGAGCATTGTTATCCATTTCTGAGACGGGAACCTCTTCTGTTATTTCTTCCTTTAACCAATCGTCAAAAACTCCCTGATATGTGTCATATAAACCTTCACTCTTTAATTTCTTTATAGTTGAAGCCAATCTTCTACTAGCTAACTGATTGTTATCCGGAAGAGGAGGGTGGTTATCAATCCATGGTAAACAAACTTCGAACCGCCCTTCGTCTGTTACTTTCACGGTTTCCAAGAAATGTTTATGGGTCTCAGCCTCTAATTCACGTTTAGAACTTTTCTCAGAGGGGTCATGGATACCTAAGGAGTCTAAACTCCAGAGTTCACTAATTTTAGCTTCGGTGGTAAACATTGTCGTCACTAGAACCGCTAAATTATCTTTCTTCTGAGGTCCCGCTGGAAGTTTGCCCATCAAAGTCCAACCCAATTTTGTTTCAACAGATACCAAACCACAACTAAGTTGTAAATGTCCTCCAGTCAAGAGCTTACCACCAACGTCCGCTCCTATCAATATTTCTATAGGTCCTCTAGCATCAAGATCACTAAGTTTAATGTTGTGACTGGCCAACTCGTCAATCCAAGGTCCATAACTAACAGATGATACATCACCACAGATTTTAACCTGGTCCAGGACTTCGAAACTACAACTATAATTATTGTCCATGGATGAAAGTTGAATTTCATAAACATTGTGACAGATAACATCTGTACTACTACCTCCAAACAATGAATGTCGAACATTTTCTTGATTTTTAGGAGAGTAACCCATATTGACTGCTGTTTTACATAAAATATACGAACGTTGAGAAGCCGAATCGATTAAAGCTCTGACTGTACGTACACCATTAGGACCTCTTACATTTACACAAAGAGTTTGCAACAAAACATTACAACAATTTAAGTTTGATAATACCTCATCCTTCTTTGATGGAATGCTAGCTGGTTCGGAAGCTACCTTGGTCTTTTTTAGGACGTTACTAGTCTCGCACTGACTTTTATCCAACGAATCACACATAATGACAAAATGTGCCTTCTTGCATACCATACACCTAGGTCTATTCTTACATTTACTAGCAACATGACCTACTTTTAAACAACAAAAACAAGCTCTTTTATCATTTACAATAGATTTTCTTTCTTTTAAAGACATTGATTGTGCCTTAATACATTCTTGAGGTTTGTGTGACAAAGAACAAAAGATACAACCCAAAGAAGTCTCATTTTTGACTGTAGAATACAGTCCAGCAGCTGTAGATGTATCATTAGTTTTATTTACAGCCTTGTTGGTTTTATCTTTTGCTACAATGTTTTTAGAAGAGAGACCAAAACCTGACATTGCCAATTTAACTTTTTGCTCCCCCTCAATTTCCCCCTTTAAGAAAACCATCAAGTTGTCAAGAAAATCTTTAGATGTTTTGTTTGGTTCATTAGAGCTAGAACAAAATTTAGAGCTTGACCTTTCCCAAAGTTTCAAAACTTCTTCTGGCAAACATGAGGAGACTAAAGGTAAGAGAATTGGAGCACAGGTACTGGAAGACACGCCTAAAGTTTCCAAGTTTCTTAAGTGACATTGTAGTTTGTCATACAGTTCTGATATGGAACACTTTTTAGAACAGGAAGCATTAGAGATAATAATCTTAAGTAGTTCCCTAATGTAGAATTCAGTTAGCAAGTCTTCCCTACCAAAACGAGATTTTAAAGCTTTAATTACTTCTGGATACATTTCCCCTGTGGCTGGATAACTGTCCACCACTTCTCTAGCAACTGAATTGGGAAATGTAGCCATAATTAAGTACTGCATTTTGTCACTTGGGTTAATTGACTCGTCGTTGTCAATCTTTGAAAATTGTGACCAAAATGGTAACCAGTCTTTAAGTTCTCCTCCAAACTCTTTAAACTTTAATTTAGGGAGTTTATAAGTGTGACTTGCCACATTTAAACCTACACCTACCTGGTTCATGCCTTGTGATTCTGAACTTACAGAACTTGACTGGTTTTTGTCTAAGTCGTGATCCCTTTGCTTCGCTAGAAGATGTTCAACCCTTTCCTTGATTAGTTGAAAAGCTGTAGAGTATTCTGTTTGGCCTTCCATCTCCTCATCTATGGTGTTATCTGTTGCGTTTTCATCATCTATTAGAAGTTCGTAAATTGACGCATCTTCTTTGATCAACGACCGATGGTGTGATTCTAGTACCTTCATCAAAGCTTTAATTTTGGTTACATCAATATTCTCCTCATTATCTATCAAGCTCTCAATTTCATTCTTGGTTTTTGTCAATATTCTTCTTCTTGCAGATCTTGACTTTTTTATCTTCAAAATATCCATCTTTGATGTTTGTTCCAGACAAAATCAATCCTCTATAGTATTTTTTTTTTTTCAAAGAAAATCAGCCCAAATTCAGTTAGGTATAGTCCTGTCACGGTCGCCACAATGTGGGAAACCAACTTGGCAAAACTATTAAAACTGTGTTGTTCCCACTATATTACTATCAACTTGTTTTGAGCTGATTAATTCTTTGTCTAAAATACACATTACTTACTGGTATCAACGCAAATAAAGGCTTAAACACGATTAAACAAGAGCCAATATTTTATTCCTACAACAAGCAGTTACATTATTTACATCACAACTAAATTTACTCCAAAAAATAAACAATATCATATGTCAGCTGATTATAACTTTTACAATATAATTTCTGATACAGTCTGTCAGCTATGAACTTCTTTTAACAGCTCTGTTCTTAAATAAAGAAAGACAGTATTTACTTGGCACAATCTATATATTAATAGGTAAGCATGATTCTTTTGAACCTCCTTTTTTCTCAGCTTTTGTGTATTGTAGTAGAAATCTGCACATCCAGTTAGAAAGGTAGGATCCTGTAGATGAGCAGAATCCCATTATAATTTTAATCAACAATCAGGGCTACACCCTTCAGCCTTTAAAAATTACAATGTTGAGATTATAGAGGAAGGGTAATTGCTTCAAACATTAGACAGCTGTTGTATTAACAAGGTCTTAGTAAATCGCGAAGAACAGATGTTCAGTTATCAAATATATTTTTAAATAATCGGGTGCAGATTAACTGACATTTTGCTTGAATTTCGGCCAGGAGGTGATCTCTAGTACCTTTGTTAAAAATAGGCAAAATAGTGAGAATTTACTGTATAACTTTTGTAGGTTAACAGTTCATATTAAAGCAACAACATCAAATTAAATAGTCATTTTTTATGGCATTCTCATTGTATCACATCAGTTTTATTTTATGAAAATATCAATTTAAAAAGTATTTTTTTTGTTTACCTTATTTTTATTATTATAGAAATGGATACCAAAGCTGAACTAATATTTTTTCCTGCAGAGTCGTCATCAAGTGCCTGCAGTTCTATAGCCAACCCATCTTCGCCCAAACCGGAGAAGCGGCAGGCCAACTCACCGCTGCCGCGACCCCCCGACCCTGCGACCGCCGTGGATGAGATGTATGCCAAGGTGATGAAGAAGCGACGCTCCAGCCACTCGGTCAGTAGTGTGGACCACGACACCGGCCCTGCGTCCCTACCCGGCTACGAGACTGTGCGCAGGTAAACTCTAATCCTAACCTAACCTAACCCACCAGTGCATGGACATGATGTATGCCAAGGTGATGAGAAGCGGCGCTCCAGCCATTTGGTCAGTGGTGTGGAGAAAAATGATTTGATTTTATCATTTCATCTGCTTTTTAAATTTTTTCCTTTAACAGCAAGGAATTGAAAATATACTTTGTACAGTAATAAAATTGATTAATTTATGATTACGATATATATTTTGTGTGGCTTCCTCATTAACAATAATAAAAAATCTAAATGTAACCCTGCAATGCTTAGCACCTTTGTCAGTGTATATGTAAATAAGCTTTAAAATAAATATTCTGATTTCTTTTTACAAAGCCATATCCAGATATATAAATAAGCTTTAAAATAAATATTCTGATTTCTTTTTACAAAGCCATATCCAGGGCCCTAAACCTTTGCAGCCCAGCGTCACATGCTCTATGAAGACTGCTTAATCCTTGGGGATAGACACTCAGTGGCTATGTGATCCATAGTTGGAAACTTTCCTTCGCAGCCACAAGACTGGTTTTGTGTCATTCCCCATTTGGATTTCCATTTACAATAATTACATCCTCCTACTCCAGTGTGGAAACGATTGAGACTAATTAATCAAATGACTCAACTCTTATTTTGTCTAGGAGCCATAGCCCTCACTCTGGGGGAACAGCTTCTGGTTACGAGACTGTAGCCAACCACTGCAACAGCGAGGGAGATGTGTTCTGCTCCGGTTACGAAACTGTGGCTGGCGAACACGACAGTCTGGTCCCTGGATACGAGAGAGTGGCTGGTAAGATGTTGTTGCAGTGAATGGTAGTTTAATGTGTCAATATGAAATTTCCATACCAATTTTATGATGCAAAGCTATGAAGTTATGTTTCTATTTCATTTCAAAAACTCTTTTAAAATGTTCATAATTTAAAATACAAATGATTCTGAGCCTGAAAAATTTATATTTGGTTTGTTAAGACTTTTATAACAAACTGTAGTGTAACAGCTAAAATCCACTTGAACAGAAGCCATGATAAATGTAATGGTTGGTAATTATTTATTAAAATTTTGAGGAAGGTCCTGAAGAGGCCCTTATTCATCAGGCAGGATTTTATTTAGTGCAGGCATTTGGAATTATTACGCACGATAAAACACATCCTACATGAAAGTCTTAAGGCTGTGCAAGGGCTAGTAGGGACAAACTTCTGCCGGTAGAATGCAGCACTGTCACTCAAAAAAGAGAAAGTGGTTGGCCCGTGCGCGTGCGAGTTCTCCAACCCCTCTGCATCCCATGACCACTGAAGCGTAAAGGGACTCACAACTCGCTTCCTCTCATTCTCTCTCTCTCACCCCTCTTTGTCGAGCGCTGGCCTTTCTCAAGTTTTACAAATTTCAGTGGTTGGCGTCTCTTGGCTGCCGTGAGCCGAGCCGATTGTTTTTCAAACGCTAGCAAAATTCGCACGGCCTGTCTGCCACGCCTCGCACTGGAGGTGTGCTCGAGCGGTAAAACACTACCAACAATTACTCATACAGACAACACTAAAAAACTTATATTAGTGGCACCAAATACAGTTAGGCTATATTAAACAGAAAATTCGGTCTTCCATATATTGAATAATCACAAAAGTTATTTATAAAAAATAAAACAATAATTTTATTTAGTTTATCAAAATAAATTGTTGCATAAAACTTTAAAAAATAAATGTTATTCCAACCCATAATAATATTCTTCGGAAAATATTACGAAAAGTACCAGCAGAAATCAAATAGTATTAACAAAATTAAACTATTATTGAAAAATTGTTCAATAACATTCCTATATTTTCTTTGGTTGATTCTACAAAGAACTTTAAAACATGCCGGTTCGTAGGCCATACTTCCGTACAATACGCATGTACCACACTGTACACATTAAGGACAAATACATTTATAATTTAGTTTCAATTAATGAATATGCACAGCTTAACTTCCGGAAAGTATTAAGAGTCTATAAAAGGGTTAAGCTTATACCACTAAGAGTCTATAAAAAGGTTTTAAGACAAAACAGCTTTGTGGCTTTGTATTTAATAGTTATGCCGCGGATATCAAATATATATTTTTTATAAAAAATGTTTCTTTTGGGGAATATATTTTTCAAAGTTCATCGACATAATGTTTCACTTTTATTCCTGACATAAAGCTACACCAACGTAGTCAGGACTTGTTTCTTTTTCTTTCTAGTCCGCATTAAGACATAATAATTAACTAAATCGAATAATATACATAGGCCTATATAGTTGATATACAACTAATGTGATTCTTTGATTTGGATTTTATTTAATTTTAAACTAAAAAGCTCTAGGAAATTTCTAAAATTGTAAAAATTTTATGTTATCCGTATACATCCTATGTGTTCTGCGAATAATAAGAAAACCTACCTACCGCAAATTTATCGGATACCTTCGGCCTGCAAATTCCAAAAGGAAAAGGCGCATAACAAAATACAGTTCCCAAAGAATCGGGTACCCTTGCTAATTCTCGTACACCCCCAAACAGCTACTTTGTAAAGGTTGTCGAGCTGGCGTTTACAACATCCGTAGAAAGAAAAATCAATCATTTCGTTGGTGTGCTTTACGTCAGAAGTAAAATGTCGATGAACTTTGAAAAATATATTCCCCCAAAGCAACATTTTTTATAAAAAACATAGAGTATATTTGATATCCGGCAACCATTAAATGTCCTGCTCTATTTATCCTCTTAAACCTTATTACAACTAGTGGTTTGAAGGGTTGAAAGCCCCTGCTACTGTTTTTATCATTGCACTTCATCAATATCACCTGTTTTTTGTCAACCATTTTTAACAACGAAAATCATGCTTTTGAGGTCTGGGTTGGAAGTTTTTATTTCTATGTATTTTTTATTTTTATAGAGTTTATTGCATAGTGTACGATAATATGATGAAAAATATAAATCATAACTCGGCCTAAAACGTTTTGCCTACTCACGTTCTCGAAGTCTTGAGCTTGAAACATGTTCTCGAGGCCGATGAAATGCCGGCCTTTGTAACGAAATATAATATTACCCACATGTTATTTTCCTGCCCTCTGGGTTTTAGACATTTTAATAAACAGAAGTACCTCAAATTTTGTGATTTAAGACCCTATGAAAATTTTTGTCTGATGTAAAGAGTATAAAAAGTTCATATTACATTTTCACTTCCAACTGCCTTTCATAGTACAATATAACATACAAAGACACCAATTTCCATGTCATTTCTAAAGCCCGGACTCTCCTTTCGGCTACCCCTTTTCCTATGTCTTAGGACACAGCAAAGCCACATTCTTTAATGAAGACAGCATCATTTCTAAATGAGAAGAAATTTAACATAATGAGTATCATGGTAGATTCGCCAGGCCCGGCTGTTTCGCCGTTGTCTTGCATTCGGACTCCCAAAATACAGCCTGCGGCTGCGAAACGGAACATCCTTCCGGGAGTTTTGCCGTCCCGTGTGTCCCCACCTTTAGCGGTGTTTAGACACACACTAACAAATTAAAGGTTACACGATTGTTAAGGCGTTATTTTTTAACTATCAAATAACACCGTCATTTTAATCAGGCCGGTGCTCCATGCGGCCGCATGGATCGCGTGACCCTTGTATTTGAACTGCTCTTACTACCTGAGTTGCGTTCCTCAACCCTTGTAAATTTTTTGTCATGACAAAATGTTACCTCATTAGCTGATTTAACTAACTGTAAATAAGCGAGTGGGACAAAGTGTTTCATAGAAATTTGAGTTGGGACAATATGCTACTGTGACAAAGTATTTTGTTTGCAGGCTACTTTAACACAATAAAGGTTGTTTTTATTACATTGGGAATGCACTTGAGCTGAGTGAAAATAGCATATTGAGTAACAATCTATGAATAATTCAGAAGAAGTATGTGCTATGCCTAATTATACGACACTATCAAATTCCATGTAGATAATAGAATGATCTAAGAGAAACCCAAATCTATTCAGTTTCAATTACAGTAATAATTTGTTTGACAATATATTTTTTAATTTGAGTAATGCACAAATAAACAAATTGAATAACACCACTCTGGATATATTAGATCTTTCCCTATATGAAATTCTTATATGGCAAAGCAAAGTATAATGAGCATATAATTTTCTTTCTAAGGTCGCCACGACGCCACGCCACAGCTCAGTTGCAAATATATTAATTTCTATAGTAATAAATTAAACTCTTACATAGATTGACAAGATGCACTGGTGAGGTAGTCATTTTTTGATTCATTGTGATAGAATACTTCACTTTAGAGCTCTTTGAAGCAATTGTTGAAGCTTTCTTTCTTGCGTGAAACATTCCCTTGCTTTTAGATAGATAGTACATTTACGCGGACCGTTTTTGTAGAAATTTTGGTACTAACACTAACACTTAAACTGTAACAAAAAACAAAATATTGTCCACAAATAGTAAAACTGATTAAATTAATAATAGAAGTATTAAAGTACACCACTGTCGCTTTGTATAGCCCCAAGGGTTTGTATGAGTAAATTTTTGATGGAGTATGAATTTATTTGTGTGTCTTGGATATACTTTTCGTTCGTGTATTACTGATTTATTTCTTTTAGAGAATTTACTTATGGGTTCATCTTTAGCCTGTACATTCCAATGCGTGCAGAATAAGCATATGAATTCCAGTACTAATAATGGATACTAACAAGCCTATTTTAGTTGCCCTTATATTTTCCAATGACAAATTGGAATGTTTTTCCCCAATATAGATAGTAGGAAAATTCATATAAAACCCTGACCATGAGCAAATGCGCCGAAATTCTGTAAATGATATTTGCCATGAGTCTTCCCTATCAAATAGTTTCTGAAGGGTGGATTTACGGCGTGGACCGACACAACGGTGGCGAGGGGCAGGTAGCCCGCGCGTGTGCTCGTGTGTGCGCAGCGGGCGAGTGCGCGGAGACGAGCGGGTTGCAGCTGTCAGCTATTAGGCGTAATAAAACTCAAAATTATTATATTTGGGCTTGCCTCCTGCTTACAAAAATTTTTTTTAAAGTATGATAGTTATATTTTTTTAAAGTGCATTTTTGGCCAAAGAAATTGAAACCAATTTTATTCCTATTTAAAGGATATATTCTTTTAGGTCATAAATTTAAGTCGTCATATAAAATTGAAATAATTTTGTGGATGTTTTGTAATAGTTTGTTTTAATCTACATAATTAATTATTAACATTGGCAAAATATGGGTCCTTAGACTCTAGTGGTTTTTATGAAAGGCAAGCACCAATGTGACGTAAAACCACCACTTTATGTGACAATAAGTCATAAAATAATTGTGTCAAATTTTTTAAAATATTTTTCCATTATTAGAAAATATTTGTATAGTCGAATTAAACACTTAAAACGGTATAATTATCAACTACGAAAAACCCCTTGCACCACCTACGAGAGAGTGGCTGGTAAGATGTTGTTGCAGTGAATGGTAGTTTAATGTGTAGTCAATATGAAATTTCCATACCAATTTTATGATGCAAAGCTATGAAGTTATGTTTCTATTTCATTTCAAAAACTCTTTTAAAATGTTCATAATTTAAACTACAAATGATTCTGAGCCTGAAAAATTTATATTTGGTTTGTTAAGACTTTTATAACAAACTGTAGTGTAACAGCTAAAATCCACTTGAACAGAAGCCATGATAAATGTAATGGTTAGTAATTATTTATTAAAATTTTGAGGAAGGTCCTGAAGAGGCCCTTATTCATCAGGCAGGATTTTATTTAGTGTTGGTATTTTGAATTATTACGCACGATAAAACACATCCTACATGAAAGTCTTAGGGTTTGTAGCGGGGAGGAATGAAGTTAAACTGATTTTTACTGCAGTGCACAGTGTGGCCAATAAACACATTTTGGTTTATTAATTTTTTGTAAAACACTTAAAATTTACATTTTTCCTCAGGAACTAAAGTAATACAGAGCTGTGGGGTCAAAGGCTACTGAAAGACACGAGGTTAATATTCTAAGAATTAGCTGTAAGGTGAAGTTTAACCTCCAATTCTATTTACCTTTAGATTTGTTATATTTTTTTGAGAGGCAATTAAAAGTAGTTGTACTCCTTTTGATATTTTTGTTATAATTTAAAAAAAAAGATTAATTATTTTACAAATGTCTCAGGGGGTCGAGAAGGGAACACTTCTGATTCAGAGCCAAATTATGAGGAGCTGAAACCACAAAGTTCGACTTATGCGATGGTTAACAAGAAGAGAAAAACATCAAAGCTGTCAAACTGTGAGCCAGACTATGCGAGTCTATCGAGGAAAGACTCGGGCTACGAACGAGTGGAAGGGTTTGACCCCAACTACGAGAGTGTTTGTCGTGATACGGATCCAAACTATGAGAGTGTTGGAAGACAAGAACCGCCTTATGAAAAAGTCCAGGCGACATCGAGTTACGAGCCCGTGTACAAAGACAACGGAATTCCCGAGGATATGTACTCGCAAGTGAACAAACACCGAACAGTTAGGTGAAACCTACGGTAAGCCCCAGTGTCTTCATTATTGTTATTGTTAATTATATATGTATTATAAGTAAAGAGGCATTATAACATTTATATATTTAAAATATTGTTATAAAACCAGTGGTATATTTTGTAATACAAATGTAATAAAGAGTTTTATTGTTTGTGGGAAAAGATAAATGGATTTGTATTTGAATATTGACACACTGTATAACACGTCAAAGTCAATGCTGAAATAAACAAATAATCGTAATTTGATTTTTAATGTACCTTTAAATTTCCAAATACAGTGTGTACACCAATTGGAAAATCCGCGAAAATCCCGAAAAAGTTGGGAATTTCACGACCAATTCATTATTTTTAATCGGGTGCTTATGCCCGCTGATCAGGGATGTTCGTTTCTGCTGATCGGAGATGCTCGTGTCTGCTAATTGTTGGAAAGCTCACACAAATGAAAGCCCAGTACAAATTAACAGACAGTCACATTAAGGGAAGTTATTAATGGTAGCCTAAATAGTATTTTTTAAATGTAATCTTAAATGTGTCCTTTATCTTTTTCCACAAACCAACCAGCCTCTGGCTATTCCTAACAATAGTAATTTAACAATCGTTTAAGTATTATATTTAATATATAAAAAGGCAAGCTTAGTGATAAATATATATAATTTATTTTAAATGAAGTTTTCTTTTATTGCTGAAGTTTATTTGTTATTTTTCATCAATATAATTTGTATTGATTTTGTTATCAAATAGTACTTTTATTGATTATTGCTTGTAACCTTGAACATCAAGACAGATCTTTTTCTTTTTCAGCTTATCATAAGACCAATATGTATTACTTTTCATAATTATTAAAATGAGTTCACAAACAAGTAGATTAAAATATATAACGAAACGTTAGGACAATTGTGATTTTTTTCACAAAAACTTTTAAAGTGAATAAATATTTTTAAGGATATGAAAAGATAAAGATCAAGGCTTAAGTTTGAAATTTTGACAATTTCAATGAAAGTGATCACTAAAAGTGACAGTCACAGTTATTAAATATATATTTTATATCTCAACCAAAATTATACCTGGTAACACAATGATTCTAAATTAATTGATTCATAGGAGATGTTTTTTTTTTTTTTTTTTTTTTTTTTTTTTTTAACAAAGTTCATGTTAACTGCTTGTTTCAATTAAATATATAATGTAGAACCATTGTGTGCCCATAAGACGGCCAGAATTACCTCGTGATTCTTTAAATGTGGAAGTTTCTTTTGGTGTGTGATACAATCATAGATGTAATCTAGAACAACTGGATTGCAGCAAAACATGAAGTATTGTTTTTGGAACTAAATGTACGAAGTTAAGAGTAGTTTAGTGTGGTAATGTTTCAAATTTTAAACACTATCATAACCTAAAAAGCAAGAAGTTATTTTAACACGCTGATACTAAGTTAATAATAATAATAATAGGTAATGGTGGATGCTATTGTTTTAAGAAGGTTTTGGTCTGGAATTTGTTTTTAAATGTTATTATTGTATCAGAGGCAAGTTAAAGATTCAAAAGGTCTCGCTGACAATTTGAATTTATTAATTAGCCAATTAGAAATCATAATTTTACAAGGTGGGCTAAAGAAGAAAATTATCGAGTAGAAACAAAATTTCATATGTAAATTCATCTAAACTGTAGTTAGGCTATATAAAAACACAATTTTTGTGTTGCTATTTTTTTCAATCAATAATTTACCTATCCAACTAGAAATGGTAAGTAATAACAATGTGATGGTACCACTCAACCATTGTTATTGATATTGGTCTACGTTCTGCCTAGCTTATTTCCCTTTACAATTGTATTTCCATAATTATTTTTTAAACAGTTTACAAAAACTGAGGTGAATACTTTTGCTATCAGTTTTCCATCAATACACCCGTAAAACATAATTATTACTCAATAATTGTTTTTTTTCGCACCAACAATTGTGCAATGAAAGTTTTTTTTAGTAAACAAGTGCAACTAAATATGCAATTTTTCTTTCCAACCTATTATTTATGAATTAAGTGCTTATATTGTTTAAGAACTAATCTGTCTCTAGGAGAAATTTATTTTGCATTGGCAATATGGTTTTATATGGCAATGCTAATTTGTTTCTAATTATTATGTTAGTTAACAAATATGTTAAACTAAAATTAAAAAAAGACAAAACAATGTGGAAAATATTGTTAATAGTTTTAAAATTTAAAGCAAACAGATTTAAACTCCTCTCTTGTTCTAATATGATAACAAACGATAGTATGATATTACTATACAGACTGTCATTTCATCGTCTTACATTGAATAAAAATTCCACTATTATTACCTAGAGTTTGTTTAACTCTATTACTTGCTTTGCATTAAATATTTTATTTTGTTACTTGCTAAGGTGTCCTAAGTTTCGTATAACTATTTAGTAAAAAAAATCATATATTATCAATAGAAGTCAATTAGAGAACAGGACATGTATGTAGTCTAGCCTTACATTTATTATTGCTCATAATAATATTACATCATCCAGATCATGGCAATTTAGAGTACCTCAAGTTGAAATGATAAATCGTCTTTCAACACTACTCGATATATTAACACTTACTCTGTAACTGTATACAAGACAGTAAATATATATATGTTATAATGGCTATCAATTTCAACCAGTCACACCGGTCATCATCAAGCCCTATCTCTTGGTTGGTGTGACTGGCCTAAATTGATTGCCATTATAACGTTTTTTACATTTATCACCTTGTATACAATTACGGTGTAAGTGTAAATATATCGAGTAGTTTTGGAAGATGTTTTATTATTTCAACCTAAGTAACAGCACCAAAACGTCTAATGCTAATCAAAAAGTTGTTTAATTTGGAATAAAATTTAAATTATTTGTATGCATATTGGTGTCTATAATAATGTCCACTTCTTATAATTCTGTATTACTTTTTTAGCCAATATGGAAGGTTTGTTAAGGTGTATACATTTATTGAGGTGTACAATTTTGAGCAATAAAATTCCCGCTCAAAAATGTTATGTTTGCTCAAGAATTTGCTCAAAATTGGGAATTTGAAGTATGCATTTAATTTGATTTATTTGCACTTTAATTTGTTATAATATTACAACTAATCTAAATTGAAAAGTTCGTTAAAATGTTCTACGGGCTTGAAATAGTTTTGTACAGTTTAGTTTTACAAAATACCAATCATTGTCCAGTCAGGTTATTTATTTGGAAATAATTCACCTAAGACCATGTTAGAGTGCCCTTTTCACCATCATATTTTCCAATTGATCTAACTAACAAACCTAACTAATTACGTTATTAGGACATATTTGTTTTCTTTTTTATTGCTCAGTACCCTCCCAATAGTAAAAATTGAGATGAACAAGTTTGTTCAAATAGCTTATTGTTTTAAAATGTTTAATATTGTGTAATAGCTTACTGGTTGTAGTATTATTATATCTTAGTCAAGTGGAGAGGGGATTTAAACTACGTTGTTCATTCTTTAGGAATATTGATCAACTTTGATTGATAAAAAATCATATTTTTGCTTGTATATTAATTTTCACAAGGGGTTTACATTATCAGTCTCTAGTTTTAATTTTGGAAAAAAATAATGACTTCACATTGCATTTTTTACTTTACTTTTAATATTATTTTTTAGGCAATATTGCCCAATAACTTTTTAATGTTACCTACTTATTATTATATCCTATATTTATATGATTCATTTTTTCAAGTTGAATTTACAAAGTTCTAACTGGTAAAGGGTTTTCCAAATTTAGATACTTCATCTATGTTTGAAATTGGTATATTTTTTATCCGCTTAGAAATTGGTGGAAAAACTCTTGAGAAATTTGTTTTATTTTAATTCAGAAAAAAAGTTTTTCAATACAGCCCAGTGTGTATGCACTGTTTAACTCAATTTTTATTCCTTCTAACTGCACAGTTGTATTTGAGGAAAAATGTCAGTAGGTCTTATAAGATTGGAATTTGGAAACCCCTGGTTATTGTATACAACTTGCTGCTTACCAATTGTTTAAAATAAATAACTATTATTATTTTTACAAATAGAATTATATTATTATAAAGAACTGCATTTGTGATATGGATTTTTAAGAATTATAGAAATTGTACAACTAACATTTTTACTTTAAATGAAATATGCTTCACTATATTTACATTAAATTGTATGGAGTTCTTATCTAAGTCTGACACCAATATAGTTTTTTTTCTATTTGCTAAATAAATTAAAGGAAATACTTTTTATATATTTTTTAAATTTTGTCATGAAACTGGTAAATGACCTTATAGAAAACTATGAATGATTGTAAGTTATCTCATTAGTTTAATATTGGTTAGCTCCGAAAGTGTCAGATACTTGCAGTTCCTAGATTTTCATACCTTGAAAAATATTGCAATGATGAAGAATGAATTTATTTCATTGGGAAATACAAGTTTGAACGTTACGAAAGTCCTGAGTAGTCATTGCAATATATTTTCAATGTTGAAAATAAAAATTTAGTATTCTTGGCCAGTGATCTACAATCTGTTAGAAATGAGTAGTGTCTTACGATAAACTAGTAATAGTGTAAACACTACTTATATTTTATGAAATATTAACTTTACTTTAACGCTGTTAACAATTATAGTTCGGTGGTTTTCCATGCACTGAACATTAAATATGGCTGTGATAACCATTGTACATAGACTTATCAAACTACTTTGTTATTCTATGTAATATTACTGTTCAACAGTATTTTAAGTTAGTCAGTTTTATAAGTTGTATATTTTTTGATTAATTAAACTACTTATAAAATAAAAAAATATCTTGAAATTAAAAAAATAGTTACAAAGACTATTTTTTATTCTATTGAACCCAAATTGAATTGTGTGTCTGGAATTACCTGATTAATGCAGTAGAGTCCCTCAAACCCGTACCACAATAGCCTGGAATTCTGGATTACAGTACTCAGAAAGCACGCCAAAGCATTAAAGTGCACAGTTTCCAAGGCGCTAAGCACCATTGCATCGGTGAGAGGCTACAGAACAGTTTTGGTTTTTTCCTCAATTTTTTTTTTAACAGATTAGGTTTAATACTTTAAGATTTGATTGCAGGCAGGGCCGCCCCGAGGGCGGGGCGACCTGGCGGCGGCCCCCGGGCGCCACGGCCGTGGGAAAATCCCGGTTTTATAAAGGCTTAAATTTCACAAAAATTGTAAAAACCAGAAAACTTAAAATAATCAAAATAATGATACATATAAATTAGAATGACTGGTCATAGAAATAATATATTACATTTGTTATTTTAAAATTTTATTTGTCTTTGACAACACCATTCTATATTAACAGTGCTGCGTGTTAGGTTTACTTGTACTCTGAGATCACGATATTGTTATTGTTACATTGATGGACTCCAGGTAAACATTATTCTTGACAATCGTTTTAGTAAAAATCATTATGCTTTTTTTTAAATATAGTACTCAATCAACAGTTAGGATTTTTGAGGTGCAGGTTGTCTTTGGTTAAAGCGTGTGACCCAGACCATGTGTTGTCAACAAATGGATATTTCAACAAAGCTTTCTAGTGCGCCTACAAGTCTATTTTTTTAATCAGTTTATTCAAACTAACAGCATTTAAATTTAGCCATGCACAGATGAAAACCTCGCTCCGGGCGCCTATTACCCTGGGGGCGGCCTTGATTGCAGGTTACTTACAATAGTATATCACAACAAAAGGCAATGTGATCCATAAAAGAGAAGTGGGGAGTGAAGGTAATTCTAGGACAAACTGAAACAGTTACATTTATAAACTTTTTTTCTCTGTTCCCTTTCGAAAACCTCTAATATTAAAAAATAATATACCAATAACTCAAAGTGTTTTTGATGCAAATTAGAATATAGAATTTGAATTTTCTTACACTATCCTCTAGATCTATAACTACCTTGCTTTAATTTGGATCGTTACCTCTAAAATTAGAAGTCAACCTCTGTAGTTCAAACTTCAATGCCTCTGCCCTCTGAAATTTTTTATTTTGCACAATAAATAAGCCTATTGAAACATGAACAGCTGTAATGTGTATTGTTGATTTTATTTATGTGTATTGGGATGTGTATTCATTGGCTGAGAGGGATAATGTGACAGATGCCGACACAAAGTCGGAAATGAATACAGAAGTATTTGACTCGTCATTACAGAGGACACTCGGTGTGTAATTGAAACTACCTAAATGTTTGTGAAGCAGTCAAATTTTATTAAGGGTAGTTTGTTTTTTTTTCAGCTTTTGTCACTTCTGTATTGATTATTATTTGCAAATATAGACAGTATTTGTATTGCAGCAGTCAAGAAATTTTCTTGTTAAGAAAAACATTGTCTTAAAAACAAAGTCATTCAGTAATAAATTACTATCATCTTTAAAATTGCAATTTTTCAGCAAATTGTTTTTGCTCTTATTATTTTTTTATCCTATACTGTAATACGAGCAATGTCTGAAGGGATGTGTGTTCCACGATCTCAAAATCTAGCAAGTAGGTTTTGCTTAAACTTTGCATTTAAGAGTGTTTTGGCCCAAAAATAAGTTTAGAAACAGCCTCAATCCCAGGAAAAATCTAATTTTGTCTAAATTTAAGTTTAAAAATCGTAATTTTTACCATGGGTCTTATAGGTTGCTATTTTGGTAACGAAATAACAACGAAAGGTATACAAAAATAAAGGGAAATTAATGTTAAGCAGTCTTTTTGAAACAGCTGTTAACTGCGAAGAGGTAGACGGTTGTTGGTGGAAATTTAATAGCTTTATTACCATGACACTGTAACAAAAGTGAATTCAAACCAACGAGCAAGGCTTGGTTAACCTGGTACGGTACTTTTTATTTATACACAGTCTAATCACTCATCTTTTATTATTAGACTTTTTATTTTTAAATATTAGTCCTTAAGAACACATTAAACATTTATATGATCTAATCATTTCTTGTATCAACTAATCAGTTAAAAAATAATAAAGTGAGGCCTTTGTTATTAAAATTTAATTTATATTAAACTCTATGATTCAAACGTTCTGTATTTCAAACTTCCTCTAATATGAAATTATTTGGCTGTGACTGATACACTGATATGTATGGGTGATACTTCAGTTATCAGCTGTGTTCAGCAATTCTTTTCTTTTGGTTTTTAACTCCATGATACCAATGAGAAAAATGTAGAATTTCAATACAGTGACAGTGTTTTATTCAATAAATATTTTCTAACATAGGGAGCTGTATTTGTATTTAAACGTTGTTTATTTCAGAACTAAGTTATTAGCAAAGTGCGGAGAAAATCTTTTTTAAGTCTTTAAGATAAATTCGCAAACATGCGTGGAAACAAACCTCACTCAAATTAGACTATCCCCCCGATATCTAGCTCCCACCACATGATCCACCCTCTAACGGTGTTAGTGCGGGGGAACGCAATTCCACTAACAGCTGATGTACAATCATCCGGATCGATGGGTATAAATCAGTGAGCGGGGACGAGGGTGAGGCGAGGCCCGCGGCGGGATAACGAAATGACCCGGGTGATCGGTGGCGCGGGGGGAGGGCCCGTCGGGAGTCGCAGCCGCGGCCGCCAGTGTAGTCACTAGTGGTGGTGGTGGTAGCACTGTAACCGTGAGGTCCCTAGCGACCGTGCCCGCGCCGCGCCTACCTGATATGGATTAACTATTTTAATGCAGGTAAACATTTTGTACCATGTAGCTTTATAGTTAAAAATAATTATGACTCGTTGATAATGCATTTTTAAGAGAGCTACACTGCACGTTTGTACAAATATGTTATTTTTAATTTTGTGAAACTACGTTTGTAATTATCAGATATGCAAGATTTATTTTGAAATTCCACTAACACCAAAGGTGTAATAGCTAAAAGTAATCTATTAATTAAAAGCTAAATTTTATTTATTTTTTATGAAGATATTTTGTCATAATTTATTCTTATAGCAACAGAAAATCATTTTTATCAGCTAACATAATTATAATTAAATGCTGCTTGCAAAATTTGTATTAAAAAAAATATTAGAATCGACTGTTGATTTTTCTTAATGCGAACATTTTCCTCTTTTGTAACCAATTACAACTTAGAGTGAAATTATATTAAATGTCTCCTTAAACTGTGCTGAATATTTTTTTCAAACTATTGAAAAACAAAATACTTCTTTATAGTAGTTTTAAGAGCGAATTGCGACTACTAAAACAATATTTACTGCGATACTGGTAATTTTATACTGTCTAAAAATTAAGACCATTAATTTAACCATACTAAAAACTTCAAAAAGACACACACAATCAGTGAAGGCCTACGAACTGCCTTTACGTTCCATGGCAAAAACATCGGCAATGTGTTTGATTGTTGCAACACTTGTGCGTGTCAAACACGAAATTCCGTTTCCTTAAGCGCCTCATTCTCATTCTACACGTCTCCTCATGCAGTGGATACAGTTTTATATTCAGAGTATCGCACGGGTTTGACGGAACATAATAAAGAGCTGAAAGTTAGATGCATCATGTTATAAAACATGTTGTTTTGTTGTATGAGATACGGTATGTTGTATCATCCTTTAGAATTTCGAAAAAACTCTTTGCTGTACTGAAATGATAATAAAAATAATTTAGCACTAGATCAAAGGTAATTAATGACAATTAGTAATAAACTGTAAACACCCCATGCATTTGCAATTCATTTTAGACATAAATACTCGTAGGTAGACATAATACAGTGAACTTCACTTCATTACCTTCATTACTTCACTGAAGTAATAAAATCAATTCTTTCACCTACATTTTTTTACTATTTGTGCAGCAATAGCCCTAAACAAAATATTTACTTTATCGACATTTATTAATAAAATATATTGTACAATATATTGTATTTTGTAACATGATACTTGGTATGAGTTCGAAAAACGAATGTTGATCAAAGTAAACAGTTTATGACATTTGGAATGAAAACTACAACAAATTTGTTTCCAATATCCGTGGGGCATACAATAAAACGGTTTTACGGTTTGATTGACGAATACTGTTTCTACATTAAATTTTATATTGCTACACTGTTATAAATGCATGGTTAATTTTCCAATATAAATTTCTCTAGTCACATATTTCTTCAGCCGAATAAAGGTGTTCAGTCATTGTGAGCGAGAGCGAATACCTATGCGTACTCTGTCAACAATGGGCCAAATATCTCCGACCGTTGGGAATTAGAGCAGTTAGGACGCGTTCATTCATAATGAACTAGCTTATTATCTCAGGCGACCAACAAGGTTAAACTTTATGTATTTTCTTGACCGTTAAAGTTGTGCCTACCTATCAGGATAGTTTAATTAAGGAAGCCAAACCATCGGTGGATTAAAAAGTTAGTTTCACAATCAAATGTGATCATGTTTTAAATGTTGGGTTTTGCGAGGTGATTTTTATTCCATGTGAGGTTTGTCAATTTGATCAAGTTCAATCGTGTGGCCAGGTCACAGTTTAACTGCTTAATCATTGTATTTTGACATCTAATGTAATAAAAAATGCTAGCAAAAAAGTAGGAACAGATTCTCTAATTATAAAATACTAAACAAATTCTGTGAAAGCCAGCTGAATGTTTGGTCCGATTTCTATCAGTGATCAATCACTAGTGACTGATTACTACTAGTGAACTCAACTAGTGATCAATCACTAGTTGAGTTACGAAAATAATTCCTAATCTGTGTTTGTTTCGCGTTGCTGAAATTTAAAGAAAATGATTATTCTTTAATATGAGATGAGAGACAAAAACTGTTCTGTTTTTAACCTCTACTGCCTGGGTTTTTTTATAGTCAATGATAACTTGATCACACATCAGTCCATACACCCGTTATACACTCTGGAAATTATCTCAAGAGAATAAAATCTAGGATTATTAATTTAGGGCCATTTGCACAAATACATGATAAACCGGATTAAATGTAATCTATATTAATTCCGTTCAAAACAGATGGATCGATGGAGGTCTAAGATTAAACATGTGCAACTGACTTTTAGATTAAACTTAGGTTTAAACTGAAGATCACGTTTAACCTAAAATGATACTTAAATGTCAAAGACGCTTTAAAAATGTACACAACGTAATTAAAAATTAAAAATCATAGAAGCTAGCTGACTGAGTTGATTATGTGTAGCCCACAAAGAGTCGATCAATACTTGCATTGTTCATTAAAATAACTAAACTCATATTGGTTTGATAATTACGCATTAGGTTTATTAATGACTATGGCATGTGTTTGATGTTAGTGTATGCTGGTAGCCTACTTTGTTATGAGACATGACTTTATTAAATCAGAATTCTTTTTAGCCAAAGCCTAATATCAAATTGTAGATAGTTGGGATTTTAAAAACTTATACAATATTTTTGTTTTGGATCGATCTGTTCAAATTGAAATGACATGATATGCGATATGGTCACGCCGATCACTTTCAACGTGCACCTTAAGAGTCATCTTCACCTTTGGGCTAGTAGCACGTTGTTGCGCAGTTGGCAATGTTAACTATACGGCTTTAATGCAAAACATAGTATTTTATTTCCTTGTTTCGGACGCCGTTTTTCAACCAATTTTCTTTAAACTTGGTAAGTGTTTAGTTGAATAGTTATTTTACTAGGTTACATACCTTTCCGTCCAAACAGTTCCTGTTTTTTCTCTTGACTATACATACATTTCAGGATTAAAATCCCATCTTCAGGTAATACAAAAAAGTTAAAATTCATCAATAGGTAGTGAATCGTCAAAGATTAAAAATTTAAAAAACACATCCGTACAGTTCAACATATGACATTTCACAATTCAATATTGAATAGTTATATTACGCCCCTCATACCTCGAAATTTTGAAAATTTAACAAATATTACTCTCTGTGACGTGGCAAAGTAACACGATTTCCCTTAGTAATATTAGTTAAATTTTCAAAATTTCGAGGTATGAGGGGCTTAATATAACTATTTAACTAAACACTTACCAAGTTTCAAGAAAATCAGTTGAAAAACGGCGTCCGAAACAGGGGAATAAAATGCCATGTTTTGCATTAAAAGCCGTATGTTTAACATTGCCGACTGCGCAACAATGGGCTACTGGCCCAAAGGTGAAGAGTGCTCTTAAGAGGCTGTTTGGCCCAACAATGTCGCATCCCACATCCGCGTCAGCTTTACGCACGCAGCACGCACGGCCCAGCGACCTGCGTGAGACCGCGGGTTGCATATCCTCGTCCGTGCCGCGTTTCAGCGACCGCTTGCGGCAGCAAGTTGTGTGTTTGTTGGCTAGTTTTTGCAACAGTGTGTCGTGACGGCGGAAAGGTTAGGTTAGTGTGTGACGAACCGCGATGACGATCCGAGCCGCCGAGTACCGTAACTGAAACGCCGCATTCCCGCAATCTTCTTTCACTCCGTGAAAAACTGCCGTCAGATGACTTTGAGGTTGTTTGTTAATCTCGAAACCAAATTTACAGTGATAACCTAAGCTGGTTTTTATGTAGTGCCAAAATCGCATTACTTTAGATACTTTCCGAAAAAGGGCGAAATAAAATAAGTTTGCTTATTTATGAATATGTACGTTACACGTTGAAATATATAAAAGTTTTATCGTAACAAACTATTTTATCATTTATATTTTGTTACTTAAACTATTTCGATTTCTACAAAATGTGAAACAATATTTGCCAAATAATTTTTGACCCTCCGCTAGTTTCAATAATTAATTATCTTTCAAATTACTAATCAACTCTACCAGACAATTTAAATGAGTTTTATATAAATTGTTTTGCCTTAAAAAATAATTGCGTTCGTTACATAATCTGGTAAACTTTCAATATTCATAATTCATGATTTATGTCTGCAATTTAATTTTACGAAATATAAACCTAAGCACTCAACATTTAATAAAGTTGTTTATATATAAACCATAATAAATGAAAACCAGTCTTTTCCATCACAGTTGCTGAGCGCTTGGTCATGAATCGTGAAGCTACTTCATCCTCAAAAGTTGTTATCATACTAGCATACCAGTATAACTAATACTGGAGAGACACTTTATTTGGTTTATCGTGATCTGGAGTACGGTGATTTGGGATTAGTTGGATTGAAGAAGAAGGAAAATTCGATAGATTTTGGACGCAGCCCCAGAAAATAAATCATATGTCCAGTGGTCGTTCATCCGGTCTTTTAGACTTATCACTTGGGCTAGTTGTAATTTGTTACAACATTTCACAGGAAAAATACATCTTCGCGTGGGTTTATGTTTTTCAATAGTTAGAAAAAACCTCTGTTGTCCAATATATTTATCCACGAGGTTTAGACAGTAATTTTACTTACTATTTCCGCTCAACCGAGCCAGGCGGAAGGGAAAAGTCGATTCGCTCGTTTCCTGCGCTGCGTCCGTGTTTATACGAGACGAGACTCGGAAGTAGGTTCCAGGGCAGCCTTGACCCGGCGGGGAGGCGACAGTGAGAGGAGAGGCGCAAGTAGGCCCGGAATCTAGGCTGAAGCACACTTTTAATATCGACGCGCTCTTCATCTCGATATTCTATAGAGTACGTTTCAATCAGGAGTTTTACTCGTAGTTTATATCAGTTGAGTCTTGAAGATTATACTCTTCACGCTTCACGTAGCAGTGAAAATTAATGTGTGGTTTGGTTCAGTTCCCATATGTTGAGATCGATGCCTCTCAGGTTTCCAATAGGTTTAAATACCTGGTGGCCGTCCACTATGAGGCGCGTTCTATAAAGGAGGTCTCAAGACATTTGAGTCTATACTCACAATAATAGATAGGGTTACATTACAAGTTTAACATGATTAATCAACTGAGAAATACATCGTGTAAGTAAGTACACTATAACCTAGACAAAAATAACAGCATGCTGGATTCATGACGAAATATGTTATACACAAATTTATATTTGAACGTTTAACGATACAATATTTTTAAACCTTCCATTTTGAACCAATTGTTCAATCAATATCAGCATAGGTGACATATTCAGATGAGTTGAAATTGCCCAAAGGAACTCTTTTTTTCGTGATTAACACAAAAAAGTGGGGTTTGGCCAAATCTAGTTGTTTGAAACAAGTTAATTGTCTCAAGTTTTTATAAAACTTAGTGTATCTGGCGTTTGTACGGCAGAGGACGTAGACATAACTCTATCATTCACTCTCGAAAAGAACCAGCTCTTAATCAGGTCTCACACTCATTTCCCCATGGAAGTATGACCGGTACAAAAGATAATATTTCCAAACACTTGATCGCTCCAGCCTCTCCATCCAAGCCCCCTGTGTCCGTCAGCCCCATCAGGAGCCGAGCGCCGCGGCGTCCAACTTCCAACGGAACACATCGGACGGTTCCATGACCGTGACATCGGATGTCCAGCGCAGCCTCCACGCCGAGCGGCGGCCAGTGACACCGGAAGTGGCCCAGTGCGAACCGGAAGTGCTAGGGCGTGACGATAACCTTCACGGGGACTTTCGTTAAATGGAGACCGATTAATTAACTCATCAGCCTTTATACCAGCAAACTTCCCCCTGAAGTCTGAAGCATCGTGTAAAGTCTTTCCTATCATGTACGTACAGTATATTATATAATTTTAAATAATTATCATTAGTTTTTGGTGTTATAAACTTACATGCTGTTATGTAAATGCTACTAAACACATAAAGTAAATAAATCGCGGTTGTAACCCAAGAAATCATCTTCAACATCTGTGTTACCCAGCGTTGAAGTCTCTAGTTCTTGCTGCGACTTTATTACCTTCTCTTCACCTTCTCGCATACATTATCGTTGGTATTTTGTATGAAAAAATTACTCTTACTTGTCTATATATTTATAGACCCTATTATGTTACAAATTATTTTTAATATGAATTAGATTGCAGCTTGTTACTTAATAATATCAGAAGTACTCAATTTCCTCAATGCACAATACTAAAATTCCTCAATTGCAAATTTCTTTTCTGCAAGTACTACGTTCTCCCCGTTCACCCATCGCCATCAGGAATGTGCCCGCGGCCGCTGTGGCGGGAGGTCCACTGCCGCCCAAAATAAAACGACGCCGCCCAGCGCTCAGTCTCAGCCCCGTGACCTTGAGATTCCTCCCGGGGACGCCCTGCGGCGCTTCCATTTCCGGGGCCACCCGCCACCTTCCCCCCCGCCCACTGCTACCACTGCCTAATAACAATAATACTATGTACTGATGAATAATTTGATCTAGTCATATCAAATCCGCGGACAATCGAACAATGCTTCGAGTAGATATCCTTTAGGATAGTATTTTGCAGTTTTACAGTGTACCATCAGACTCTCTCAGCAATGCGGTACCTAAATTTGCCATTTGGCACAAAATGCATTTCTATGTATAGTAAATTTATTTGCAACGCTGAGAAATGTCCAAACATAACTTCGCTCGTAATTTCAATATACGCTTCCAGCACGGATTTCGTAGTAATAGATCTTTGTATGGTATAAAACATTATTTAAGCAAAATTTAATGAATATAACTGAAAAATTCAATGAAAATAATTTACTTCCCGTCATTTATGACTCATGTTTGTAAAACAGGTTTAGTGATTCAATACAATATTGCTCATACGATAAGTTATTGTTTCTAAGTTAACTAATATTTTGGGGATTCATTTTATATCCACCTGTGATATCATTTTATATTTAATCGTAAAAAAAAAAAAAAAAAAAAAAAAAAAAACTATACTATCCAACTAATTTTTGAGTAGACAATAATGATCATCATTCATTAAATGTCACAAGATATGTGTTACAGCATAAAATTAATTCAACTCATTAATCTTCAACGCCCATAGAATGCGATCCCATCGTGAGAAGAATGCTGTCATGGCGCCATAACAACGTTGCCACACACCTGTTCTTCTTGAACTTCCAACTCTCGCCTTGGCAGCTCCCCAGCGGTCGCAGGACATGTGACTGTCGGTGTAGGGCTCCGCCCCGCGGGTCACGGCCGGGGTCACGGTACCGTGTCTGATGAACTGCAACGCTTGCCGGATATTAACGATCAGAAAAACACGGCAATCACTAGCGCTGCTAGCGGTAGCCAGTGCAATCACGTTTAAAGGTTATGTTTGTAATTCGTTCCGCAATCACGTAAGGGCTCTGTTACGATCTGACATGTTAAAAAAAAAAAACTTGGATTAATTACAGGTTTAAGTTGTTAAATTGTAACTTTCATTTTAGCTAAATTTAGCAAATCGTCCGAAAAAATATTCAATTGGAAATCCACAGAAATACTTCATTTCCAGACTAGCTCATTTGCATCGCTACCTTGCCTCTAGTATTGCTGCAATACACACCCGTTTTAAAATGCTTCTTCCTCTTGCATAATTAATTGACTAACTTACTAGATAAAAAACATTAGCTTAGGTTACTATTTGGCTTGTTGAACCTAGTGTACGTACAGTGAAAAATTGACAATATTAAACTTTATACGGTGGAGCCCTGAAAGAAATATAATATTTTTATTCACCAGTATTTGTAATTATTGATAATACATGAATACAGAATAGATCCCGGTTTTGTACGGGCAAAATCGTAATTGACATTGTCAGGCAACTTTGTTCAAATAAGAGAAATATCCATTAACAAGCACAACCATGAGAAGAACAAAACTAGTTTTTAAATTGTGTCTATATCGTCTCAACCATAAATTATTATTACAATTAGGATTTTTGTCATAAATAACAAAATAAAGTGTAGGCTTTAAATAAAGTTTAAATCGGCTAGTCAACCAATTAACATTAGGCCGTCACTTCTCAGGAAACAATTGGACGTATTTGTCATAGAGTGTTAAATCGTTACAACATATAGGCCTACTTGACACTCGCCTATGGCTCGATGGGGACTCTGACCCCATGCCCACTAGCTGGTCTATCAAAATTGGTTAAGATTTTTAAGGCTAAAAATGTAAATGATGTATACTTTAAAGAGAGCAGGTTATACATGTTTAGCTTCTATGTACTATATCAGAGTATTTGTGTTTGTTTAGCTTATTTGGGTAACTTAACAGTAGCAAACAAATCAACAAATCGTCGGGGAAGTAACATTTCCTACCTCACAATCCTATCACAAAGATAAATTATGAATAAATCAAATCTCAGATTGTTATACGACTAATAATTCGGCCACTAGGGCTGAAAAATGTAAAATATTTTTACAGTATATAAATTACTTATATATAAATAAAATTGCTGCAATAAATCAGTGAACACTAAGATAACATCAAAACGTTTTTAACATAAAACCATAGAAAAACTAATTTTTACCCTCATACGTAGTGCAATAAACCAAGTAGAAGAAATATGAATATTTTAAGTAAATGCATCATGATGAATTTAAAATTACGCTTATCCTGATGATAGGAAGGAAGATTATTGATGCAAGTGGTCGCTGTGGTGGGGGAGCGAGGAGCTGCTTAGTAGGCCGCTATCGGCCGCGGCGGCCATGTGGCCTCCTTGGGACCAAAACAGGAAAAAACTCTTAGCGGTCCCCGACCCCGCGCGTTCTCCTGCCTTATCACTGATAACACCGGCGTTCTCACTAGTGGGAAACCATATTCATATCTGGACGTGGTAGCGATGCTGATGCTATTTAAATCCCAGCATCCCTTCCATAAAAAAAAACCTCACTCGAACTTGGCTATGAGGAATTATTATAGAGTAGGCCTACTGTACATAATATCATGTTAAATATTGAAGAAATTTGTTATTACACTTGTGGAAATGGAATAATTTTTTGTTATGAAATCTTTGCCTGATAAAACAAGAATGAGAATTCCAATTATTAAACCCCTCTTAGATAATTCGGTGTAGGCCCATGTAAAAAAGTAGAGCAACTGCAGATGAAAGCCAAATACTCGGGGCCTTCAAGCGCTAGAAGAGAGTCTGGCACTATCAATCAACCCGTCACGTTGTTCTGACCATCGGGGTATAACTACAGCATATGATTGATCTCTGTACTACTCCTGTATACTCCGTAAAACGAGTGTACATCGAAGGTTCTGACATGCATCAAGATTACTTTATCGTCAGAAAAAATACAAAAATTCTTCTTTGAAAACTTTTATCCAATTTTGACCATATACTCAAGTGCTAAAATTATTGCACAGTTTCTTCTGGTCTATTTATTATGAAAAGATACAATGAGGAATATAGTATTAGTTCTACCGTTCTACCAAGCAATTAAAATCCAATATAGAGAACAATAATCTCTATTCATTGAAAATTGGGAACGTATTGTGAGTGGAACTTGCAAAACAGAGAAGGCGCGGGAATTATTGTAAGTAGGACTGTGGATGGCATAACCGGCGGCAACGACGGACTAGAAAGCAGTGTTAGCCGGTCCAGCTCGGGCTTAGCCTGAATACTTCGTCACGGCTGGGGCTGTGCAGTGAAACCGATGTAGGATATATCGACTCTGCTGGCAGATCCCAGTTTAGTTTGCTGTTAAGCTTTGGCTAAATACTTCGTCACGGCTCGGGCTGAGTAGTGAAACCAACGTAGGATATATCGGCTCTGCTGGCAGTTCCCAGTTTAGTTTGCTGTTAAGCTTTGGCTAAATACTTCGTCACGGCTCGGGCTGAGTAGTGAAACCGACGTAGGATATATCGACTCTGCTGGCAGATCCCAGTTTAGTTTGCTGTTAAGCTTTGGCTAAATACTTCGTCATCCCATATGGAAATTTTACATTTGAAATATATAAAAAAAAATATATTTGGAATATATAGTCATATATTTTCGGTTATATATAATTACTATATTTCATATAGTAGAATTATGGGACGGAGAAATATATTGCTATATATTTATTTTGTGTTGATTATGTATTTTATATATATACAAAATGTATACCTTAAAATATATTATAAATATAAATCTAGTAAATATATTCGTAATATGGTTTAATTATACTGTTAATATATTTTTAATGTATCTGAAATGTATAATACATATATATAGCACAGTGGTTTTAATATATTTAAAATATATTTGAAATGTGGTAAATATACTTAAACATACTTCAACATACTTAAAATTATATATTTGTTATATATTGGATAAACAGTAAAACTATATTTCAAATAGATTGAATATGTATTTTAAATGCATTTAAAATTAAATGGAGATATATTGTTAATATAATTTAAATATATTCACGATACATTTAAAATAGACTTGAAATATATACATGAAATATAAACTAATTACATTCATAATGTATTTAAAATACACTTGAAATGTAATAATTAATAAATTTGAAATATACTGTAAGTATATAAATTATGTATTTTAAATGCCCTAGTAATATATACATAGCAATGTATTTTATAGGCCATGGAAATATATACTGGTACAGGGTGAACAACTGTGCCACAATTGTATATCCTAAACCATGAGGTTTAGAGAAACCTTTAAGTGGGGAACAAAGGCAATTAAAAATATGAAATCCATTGTCTTGTAAATGGCCGCCATTTTCCAATATGGCGGCCAAATTTAAAATTTCTTATGGAACACTCTACATTTGATGTTTTTGAAATTTTCATGTAATTTTAAGACTTTTTTATTCTTTAACATGTTTCTCTAAATCTAACGGATACGGAGCAGCAGGCCATTAAAGCTCATTTTAGTCCCATATAAGAATAACATGGGTCAAACTTGATCTGCTCATATCTCCGAGACCATTCAGTAAAATAAGAAATACTCAAGAATAAAAATTTCTTAAACTGATGTTCTAATATCATTTTTTCATAATAACATCAATTGTAGGCCTATAAACATTTTATTTTTGACCGCCATATTAGAAATAACTTAATTTATGCGTAAATGATCATTTTTATGAATGAAGTGTCCTTGAAACATAATTTTAAGACATTTTTATTCTTGAGTATTTTTTATTTTACTGAATGGTTTTGGAGATATGGGCAGATAAAGTTTTTCCTATGTTATTCTTATGGAACTAAAAATGAAATTTAATTACCTGTAGCTCCTTAACCGTTAGGCTTACAGAAAAATGTCAAAGAATAAAAATGTCTTACAATTATATTGACATTTAAAAAACACCATGAAATGTAGGGTGTTCCATAAGAAAATTTTAAGTTGGCCGCCATATTGGAAATGGCGGCCATTTAGAAGAAAATGGAATTAATATTTTTTATTGCCTCAAAAAATAAGTGGTGTTCCCCATTTAAAGTTTTCTCTAAATCTCATAGTTTAATATATATGCCAATGGTGGCTCAGTTAAGTTGTTCACCAGTATATCATGAACTTGTAATATTATAATGTGATAACTAAGCATTGACTAGCCTACATAGACATATAGCATTAGAACACCAACTTTTTAAAATTAGCATTACTAATTATATAGAATGCCTAAATTTAAAAATACCATTGTTGCTAACTAGGGCTTAGTTTCTGAAATAAAGAGTACTGGAGCTAAGGCACACTGGGGGTCTGTGGAAGGGGGGATGGTGTATGGAGTACCCCCATTGGAACAAGGGAGAGGGTCCGGAATCCTACCCTGGAAAACCATACTCAAATTGGTGCATTTTTATCAATACTGATTAGATTATGTTTTATGCAATAGCCTATTTTGTTCTGGGTAAGGTTTGGATCAATCATTATGCCAACAGTATATATTTTTTATAATTATTTATATAAATAAATTATATATATATATATATATATACATATATATATATATATATATATATATATATATATATATATATATATATATTATGTTTCAGTTAAAGAACAGTAGGCTATTTTGCTAGGCTACATAAAATATAATGAATCCTTAAGTACTAGGCTTAAAATGTTAACATTTATAAATTTAAGAAATTATTAGGCCTAATGTAGGCCTACTATAGTTTTTCTAACGTCTACTTTAAGTAGAGGATTGAGGTCTACTTAATTTGGAAAAACATAACTGTCTTCGTCATACATTGCACTTTGCTTTTTTCTTTGGGTTTGGATTGCGCGTCAAAAGAAGGTCCAAAGCCGAGTTCCCGGAACAAACGGAACCGAACAGAGAGTCAACAAGTGACAAGAGATCGGAATAGAGGAAAAAAGTTACGAAGTGTCTAACTTGTATGTAAAACTAACACGTATTACGACGTAATAAAAGAAAAATAAACACTGATTTTGCTACTTTTCCTATGTGTGTGCCACTACAGAATTGAATTATGGTTTTGTAAATGTTGTATTTGATTATAAAGGTCATATAAACTTGCCCGCTCCGCTCACTCGCCCTCTTAATTTTTGGGACAAGCTCATTCGCTTCGCTCACTCGCCAGGCCAAAGGGTGCTGCACTTTGGTATAATTTACCTTTAAATATATAACACATTGGTGTTATCTACAGTTATCAGCTGATTTTTGTTCAATTTAAAAATCTCCATAAGGAAAACATGGGAACTGTGAAGGGCTGTAGCGCGAAAACCGGATTTTTCTCAGCTATGGGAGGAATGCCAATCGATTCCTGGTGGACAAAACTCCCATAATCAACCAAAAATAAAAAATCCTTGGAGCGAAAAAAAAGTTTGCTTGTACAAATGGAGCTTGTTTTAGAGTATAAGTACCAGGGGGACCGAGCTTAAGCTCGGTAAAATTATTACTTTCGTTTCTCTCACAAAGCTCGCTCGCTCCGCTCACTCGCCAGGCGGAAAGTTTGCTGCACATTTGTATGATTTTCCTAAACTACAGGTTAAAGATGTAACACATTCGTTTATTTTATCTACAGGTATCAGCTGATTTTTGTTCAATTTAAAAATCGGTAATTATGCAGTTTAGGTGACACCTCTTAAAAATTGAATTTTTTTGTGCCAAACTATCCCAAATTACCCCCTGATTTTGAAAATGATAATTTTTTTCCGCGGAAAAAGTCGGAAAATGCCGGAAAATCGGAAAAACCGGAAAAACATTTTTCTAGCAAAATGGGGTAAGTGGGTATTCAAAATGACCGGAAAATCGAGCTAACCACAATCGTTCAAGAAATATCAAAATCCGTCCATAAATAACGAAGTTATCGCCGGAAAAGCGGTGGAAATTCGGAAACTGGTTAGTGACAATTTTATTCAAAAATACGTCAAGTGGGTACTCAAATTAACCGGGATGTTAAGCTGATCACAAATATGTAAAAATCATTTCGATCCGATTTTAAATAAACCGGAAATTGCAGGAAAAGTGTTGGAAAAGCCATCAGATGAACTATTTTTTTCATGCAGTACTTAAAGTATGCCATGTGGGCACTCAAATGACGCAGAATTTCATGTAGAATACGAACATATATATATATTACTTGAATACAACAATTTAGTACGGTAGGGAATAAAAAAAAAACATTTAGAAATCAAATAAAACTAGGCCTATACCCTGAAACTCATATGCTTCAAACTTAGCGAACTAACTTTGTTAACAGTGGTTATTGATGTAGCCTAAAGTGCTATAGTTAGCCTTATAGAGAGTACTATAGGCATATTTAAAAACTTATATTTACATATTATAGCCTAGTGTAAAATGTGTTATTATAGGTAACATAACCTAACTAACCTAACCTAACCAAGGTCTGACGATCATATGAGTCATATTGAGCAAAGTTTTATATGGAATAAAACATACCAAGTTAGTACTCACATGGTTAGGTTAGGTTAGGTTAAGTTAAGTTAGGTTAGGTTAGGTTAAGTTAGGTTAGGTTAGGTTAGGTTAGGTTAGGTTAGTTATGTTACCTATAACATAATATTTGATACTAGGCCTATATGTTAATCTAAGTTTAGGCTATACATCAATAACAACCACTTTTACCACAGTTAGTATTTCATTCAAGAATATGAGTTTCAACAGCGTCCGGTTTTATTTTATTTCTAAATGTTTAATTACTATTTTTATTCCTCACTAAATTGTTGTATTCAAGTAATATATACATATTCGTATTTTACATGAAATTCCGCGTCAATTGAGTACCCACATGGCATACTTTAAGTACTGTAGTATGAAAAATAGTTCATCTGATGGCTTTTCCAACACTTTTCCTGCAATATCCGGTTTATTTCAAATCGGATCGAAATAATTTTTACATATTTGTGATCAGCTTAACATCCCGGTTAATTTGAGTACCCACTTGATGTATTTTTGAATAAAATGGTCGCTAACCGGTTTCCGCATTTCCACCTCTTTTCCGGCGATAACTTCGTTATTTATGGACGGATTTTGATAATTCTTGAACATTTGTATTCAGCTCGATTTCCCCGTCATTTTAAGTACCCACTTGACTTATTTTGGCAAAAAAATGTTTTTCCGGTTTTTCCAATTTCCGGCATTTTCCGACTTTCTCCGCGGAAAAAAACTATCATTTTCAAAAACAGGGTGTAATTTTGGACAGTTTAGAACAAAAAAATTCAATTTTTAAGAGGTGTCACCTAAACTGCATAATTACCTAAAAAGCTCCATAAGGATAACATGGGATCTTTGAAGGGTTCTAGCGCGAAAACCGGATTTTCCCCAGCTATGGGACCAGCTCCAATCGATTTCTGGTGGCCAAAACCCCCATATTCAATCAAAAAATCAAAAATCCTTGGAGCAAAAAAAAACTTTGCCCGGACAAATGGAGCTTATTTTAGAGTATAAGATAATTTGTTTTATCAAAAACTAGACTATTAAAATTAAACTATAAAATTCTTACTTTGTTAAGAAGAAGCCATATTAATTATGAATCACCATTGAAAATTTGAGGGGTTTGAATTAAAATAATGCAACTTTTTTTAATAGCGGTTTAAAAAATGTTTGGATATAAAGACTTTTAAAAATCGTTGTTTAGGGAAATATTTTTTATTGTCATCTTGCTTCCTCAATGGCAGATCTTTCATCATAGTAATAATAATTACACACTGTACGTTAGAATGCAAAGCCCATAAGGCGTTATTCCCTTCGCTCACTTGCCTTTTCCGAAAGTTTTAATGTAGGCTAACTTAGAACTAATGGCGCTGCTCTCTGGCATTTTGTTAAGAATCTTATAGGGAACAAAAAAAAAATATATATATATATATATATGGTATGCCTAGTTATTTCTTTACATGGTCTGAAATCAAATAGTCTAAAATCAATCCAGGAAACAAATAAACATGAATAAGTAACCAACGGTACCGGTAATTATTATGGACAGTAGGCCTAAGCATTTGACAGTTTATGACAAAAAACAAAAGTGTTTTAGGCCTATAGTTTTTCTTGAAGTTTATGAGGAAAATGAATAATTTTAATTTTTTATCTATTAAAGAAATTAAAGCTCATGATTCTGAAAATGTTGGTTTTTCTAGTGGAAAAGTTAGAAGAAAATGTAAAAAACAGAAAAAAATATTTTTGTTTTTGAATTGGTCAAAGGGATATTGAAATAATCGATTTAATCACGCTAAACCCAAACAATGAATAGTTTTAAAAATCCAGCAATGAATAGCTATGATGAGGCCAGAAAAGCAAAAAAATATGGATTTTTTTAAACTGATCTGATATGTTTTTCCCTTTTTTTTAGGTTTTAGTACCTAATGCAAACGGATAACATTACGGTATCTTAAATATTTGAGTTCAGCTAATTTTCCCAAAAGATTATTACATACCCTCTTGACCTATTTTAAGAGTGAATTTTTTTGAGTTTTCCAATTTTTCAGAATTTTTTTACTTTATCACCAGGAACGACTCATTTTCAGAACTACTGGGTGATTTTGGACAGTTTGATGAAAAAATCTATTTCTAAAAAGCGCTACATAAACTGCAGAAATATCCGTAAATTACGGTAACTAAGGTAAGCGGCTGACTAAGACAACCATTATTTTGTTGTACCGTAATTTATAAGTTGCCAATAATGTGTAGGCCTACGGTATGTCTTGACACTTTGAGAAAGTTTGGAACCTCCTGTTTACACATAATTCTATCACATTCAGACTGAACTGGAAAAAGATTGAACCTATTCAGTAAATGTGGCTAAATAGTAAAAATCTACTAATAACACTTAGGGTTTTAAAAGTAGGCTACCTATTAGTAAGGTAGATAATTCTTTTGCACCATTAGGTATGTTAGGGGTCGTTATTAAAGGCTAAAGAAAAAAATTAACATAAAGCACCTAAAGGGCCTACACCTTTAAATTATACCCTTTCATGTGTACATGTTGTCCATACAATGCAATCAACGTATGGTAATATAGTATTAGGTAAGCACCACCTGACAGGGTGCTTATACAATATTGCCGGGTGTATTACTCACAATTTTTTTCAGGTAAGGATAGTACAGATCTTTGTTGAAAGGAATTAGTTACCAATACTTTTCCGCACAATTAATACCTCTATAAATAACATCAATTAATTTTTTTTAAGAGGATTAGCATAAAATGTTCATACGTTTTCGGCTGCACTTCCCCAGACGCCAGGTGGAACTATCGAATGAAAATTATCAAAAGAGTCGATCAATATATTGGTCGTATTCAAACGGTAAATTATTATCTTTTAGGAATATAGGTTATTCATAACTCAATGTATCATATGATAGTTTATATAAAGTAAAAGTGTTTAGCAAAGATTTTATTACTATATTGTAACTAAGTTGATTAAAAAGTATAAACACCAAACATGATTGGGTTCCTCCAGGCAAAACTTTAACAAAAAAACAAATAACAAAATATTCAAATTTTAAAAATTATCTTATATTATGAAGAAAACATCCCTCTTTTTCAATTACTGGAATATAGACTTTTTGAGGCATTAAAAAAATGCCTAAATAGATCAGCTGCAGACATTTTTACGTTTCTTTTAAACAGGTATTCAGCTAGGCCTAGATGCGGTCTTCTAGATGTTAGATGATTTGAGTCCTGTTTTCAATTACTTTTTATGGCCCTCCATGACAATTCTATGGTTTGAGTGATGGCAGATGTTATTGGATCTATTCAGTAGGCCTACCCGATATTTTTATACCGTACATGAATTATGGATAAATTCGATTGTACATCTCGATAATTTTTAGTCGCTAAGTTATATCAATCGAATCGATTGATAATTTCATTCGATAATTCCACCGGGTGTCTGCGGAAGTGCAGCAACTTGTTCTTATAGCCTATACTATTACTTTTTTTCGATAACCCGGAATTTTCACAAACTAGGACACCATTCGGTCCATCTAACTTAAGTCCGGGTAAGAACTTAGGCCCAACTTTGTAAAACGAAAACATCTGTAGAGATTATAAAAATAGCCTCTTCACAGGTGCATCGAAAAAACAAGAAGTCTGCCGATTAATTAGATAGTGCCGTTCTACATAATTAGTTAACCGTGTGATTTGATTCATTACAAAGGTTTACTTCATTGAGTATATTTTATTTCAATAAAGTGATTAGGGTGTGAATAAGTCACTCAATTTTTTGAAACCCGCTAAAAAACCAAACTAATAAGCCTACGGCCAAGGGTACGAGCACTACCAATAACCAGTTTTTTTATGACCAAGGCTATGAGCGCAGTGGCCGCATAAGATTTTCGGTAGGCCTACATAAAAATGTTAAGTTGAATAAAAATAGAGCTGTAAATTGTGAACCCAAGGCTTATCTAGTCATACAACAAAATCTCTAAGATAATCTAGCCTAACCCTGGGGAACCCACGGTATGGGAAATTACTTTGGAAGATAGGCATAACTTAACCTAATAACTCAGGGGAGTCTACGGTTTGGAATATAGATTGGCTAGGAAAACAGCAACAGCAATGAAAGTGTGAGAGCCTAAATTAAGTATAAGTACTTTATGTATTAAGTTAAGTAAGGGATTGACATACCAGAAAGGTTGATTAACAGTGGCATGAAACATAACAAGCTGGCTACCCAGCCTCCTAGCCACTTTTTCAATGGTGGTGTTTAATTTAAACCTATATGCCACTATCATCTTTTAATACATTCCCTAACAAATAATCCTCAACGAATTTTCATTTTCATTTTCACAACACAACGGTCGCACGGGCACTTAAATTAATTAATAAAGCAACATTCATGACAGAATGACAGTTGACTGTGTTCCGTGTTCGAGTTGACTTTGACAGTTTCAGCGCCGGGCGAGTAGAAAATGTGGCATGGAGTAAGAAAGATGTTCTCACATTTGAACCGTTGATTTTATATACATTACGCTTTTCGTTTTGTAACCTTAATTTAAAGCAAAAGTTTGCTTTAAAGTTCACGCTTGGTGACCTCTGACCATTTGGCCTGCAAGAAAAGTGTTGATTTTCACTGAATATAACCAGAATTTTACATACCTTCCTTTTTTTTGGAAACATGCTGAGCATCAGGGGTAGCCTCCAATTACCAAGATAGTTGTTCCAAGAAATCTTACAACTTTTTATCTGTGATTCACCAAATCATAATGCTTTCACTAGTGAAATTAACTATATTTTTATTGAATTAATTTATTCAATTTTTATTTCATTCGCTCTTATTTTTAACAGACTTTGTGACCATCATGCAATTCTAGAATAATTCATTGATTTTCCTAAATAAGCTTATTTTAATGACGTATTATGTGTTATTTAAAATTGTTATCAACATTCTTATTTTTCCATTTGGCTCAAATTGGCATTCGAAATAAGTGCCCATAAATGTACATAAATTACATACTTAGTGTAACTTTTTACAATATGAAGTTTTACAGGGTGTTAAAAAAAGGGTGTCTTAAAAAAATGATTTGTTTACTAGGTCAAAACAAAATTAGTTGCTTTTTTGATACGTACTTAAATGCTTATTTAAGCCTCTAGCCGCCATTTTGTTTTTACACTAAATAATTTTCATTTAATTTTAGTATAACGGATCATTGTGTTTAGTTCGTATTTGGTGTTAAACTTTATCACAGTAATGTTAGTTTTCAGGGAATTTTTTTGCTATTTGTATTTACAAAATTATGGCCATTTTTAATTAAATTTTACAACCAACGAAATGTTACCAATCAAAATATTACAAAGAACAAACTAATTAACAAATTAAACTGTCTAACCAATAATACTATGTTTATTAAGGTTTGACAACAAATAACTGAGTTAACATCTTCAACATATTTTAAAGTTATATCCATTTTGGTCAAGTAACATATGATTTAAAATAGGCATCAGCAGATATGTATTTTAAATATACATATTATATATTTTATGTATATTCTACAATATATTACAAATTATACATACTGTATGCATTATAAATATAATGCATACAGCATAATGCACAGTATGTATAATGCATGCTATAATACTATGCTGTTGCATTATAGTTAAAATATATCATGCTGTATATTTCAAGTTTATTTTAATATAACCTTAAAATATATCTGTCGGAATATAGTCTAAATATAATAATTTCATATTATCTATATATTTCAAAATGCATTGTTATATTATATAATAAATATAATATAAATATATATTGCATTATAGTTTAAATGTATTATGCTATATATTTCAAATATATTTTGATTTAACATTAAAATATATTTGTCAGAATATATCCTAAATATATTAATTTTACATTATCTAAATATTTCAAAATGCATTATTATATGTATATAATAAATATATTATAAATATATGTTGCATTATAGTTGAAATATATTATACTATATATTTCAAATACATTTTAATATAACCTTAAAATATATTCGTCGGAATATAGTCTAAATATATTAATTTTACATTATCTATATATTTTAAAATGCATTGTTACTTGTATATAATAAATATATCATAAATATATGTTGCATTATATTTGAAATATATTATGCTATACATTTCGAATATATTATAATATAACGTTGAAATATATTTGTCAAAATATATTTTAAATATATTAATTCTACATTATTTATATATTTCAAAATGCATTATTATATGTATATAACAAATATATTATAAATATAAAATGAAATATACATTATATATATTTATTATGTATTTCAAATGCTTTTTAAGTTAATATATTTTAACAAATATAATTTAAATATATTTCGGCATTCAAAAGGCTATATTAAATATATAATAAATATATATAAATATATAACTTTTCCATATGCACGGCTCGGGCTGAGTAGTGAAACCAACGTAGGATATATCGGCTCTGCTGGCAGATCCCAGTTTAGTTTGCTGTTAAGCTTTTGCTAAATACTTCGTCACGGCTGGGGCTGTGCAGTGAAACCGACGTAGGATATATCTGCTCTGCTGGCAGTTTACAGTTTAGTTTGCTGTTAAGCTTTTGCTAAATACTTCGTCACGGCTGGGGCTGTGCAGTGAAACCGACGTAGGATATATCTGCTCTGCTGGCAGTTTACAGTTTAGTTTGCTGTTAAGCTTTGCCTGAATACTTCGTCAGGCTGTGCGGTGAATCCGACGTAGGATATATCGGCTCTGCTGACCGTTCCCAGTTTAGTTTGCTGTTAGGCTTTGCCTGAAAACTTTGTCAAGGCTCAGGCTGTGCGGTGAATCCGACGTAGGATACATCGGCATTGCTGGCCATTCCCAGTTTAGTTTGCTGTTAAGCTTTGGTCGAATAATGAATACTACTGAACATCCATCTCTAGGTTCCAAAGTCGAGGATGTATACTGATTTCGACTGACTATTGTGAATTTAGTCTATGACGGTCAAGGTGTTTCAATATTTGTGATGGAACAAATAATTCAGTGCAGACTTTACAATTAATTAATCGCGTTCAGGCCGAAGTTAAGAAAAATCTTGCCCCCGCTTTTTTAGTTTGGCGCCAAACAAATTCTATTATTATTAGATAACTTTTTCCTCAACGACAAAAAAGATGAAATAATGCAATTGAATAGATGATGTAACTTTGATGCCTCCTGTGCATATACAGGCATAATATTTATAATTATCGCTAGTGCTGCTTTAACTCTTTAAGTAAATTCCAATAATTGTGAACGATGAAATTTGAATTATTTTAAGGAACTTGCAAGAGGAAGTTAATGTATTTTTTTAAAATTGTATTTTTTATATGTCTATTATTTGATTGGCAAGTAGGATTCGGTTTGTCCTAAAATCCATTTTAAAATTGTAAACTCAGTTTATACAGTCCACTGAGTGAAGGATAGTGCTTTCTCAACGTCAGTTACGTTGGATGTATTAGGTAACCTTTTAAGACCATTCTCCACCTCTCAACTAACATTTCCTCCGGATTTGTGAAAAAATCGTCGCGTTCTCGCGGTAACAATGAAGCTCATAATAGAATACACGGAAGCCGTTTTGGGAGACTACCAGGTGAGAGGAACTGAGGAACAGCACTTATGATGTCGGCGTTAGATAATAACGGTTCATATACTTTCAGTTTGAAGCTCGTTAAAGTACTAATGAAGTCTGCTTTCAAGACATAATGTAATTAGCTGTAAAAGTAGACTAACACTAAACTAATACCATATCAAGATCAAAAGAGCAACTGTAAAGTAATCCTTGTGTACAAGCTATACACAACTCTTATAAGATGATAGTGTAATCTTGGAAATACTATTTTTGGAAGTTCTAGATTCTATCGAAGGATCAAATTTGGCTGGATTAAATAAAAACTAAAGTGAACCAGTTACTCAACTCGTGCAATTTCCTATGGATATTGATATAAACTTCATAGGCTACAATGCTACAAATACTTTTTACTGTTTCCCCTATTTTAATGCAGTCTTTTCTTTTAACCAGTGGATCTTCCATGGTTAAACAAACAATCTCTTTGGTTGAATAGATGGATGCTCTCTTGCCAACTACTATTGTGTATACTCTTTACAGCTGTTTATCTTAAAAACCAAACAATTTACTTCCTCACCAATGTTAACTGAATGAGGAAATAACAAAATTTAAGAAATTTTATATTAGGGTCCTTCCGGTTGGATGGATATTTTTTACCAATTTACTAAAAAATAAAATAAAAAACTCTACGCAGATATGTTACAAAAATAAAGTGTCTCTAAAAGAACGTCGGGATTTTGAACGGGCACGGGCCTTACTGAAAGAGTTTTAAAGACAGTTACACCATTAAATGTCAAATTAAAGAGGATAAAACAAAGTTTGTATTTCAATGTGAGATAAGTTGCTCTATACATCAATTGTTAAACACCTTGTGTTAATAAAATGTTGAAAACAGTAGGAGAAGATCCTTGTTAAAACTTGTTGTTGTTTTTTGTTGTTTTTGTATATATATATATATATATATATATATATATATATATATATATATATATATATATATATATATATATATATATATATATATAAAACATGCCAAGTATTGAATATGTAAAGGTATTAGCTGGAAAAATTGTTTTAAGATGAGATTTAAGATAGCACAATAGAAATGAAGAGGTGCATCTTAAATGAGGGCGATCTATATTATTTGACTAAATTGTTATTATTTATCAAACTCCAACCAGTTTGAACTTTGTCGTTTTTCACATTTTCTCATTATAAAGAAGTGTAAGAACCTTACCTTGTTACAGGAAAGCTTACACCTTCCAGAGAATCAATGCTGTTTTTACAAGTTAAAAAGTTTCCCAACATTGTCTTTACATATCTATACTTATTTAATACGCTAAGGGTTTTTTTTGTCTTGAGAACTCCTCCTACAATTTTCAACCGATTTTCAAGTTTTTGGTGTCGTTGGATAGGGCTTGGTCTTTAGTTGTTTCCGCCAAAAATTGATGATAATCTGACTGAAAATAAAGGTGCTATTCACCATTGAAATCTCAAAATTTCCCATTTAAATAACATTGGGATTGAATAAAGCATTTGAAACATCTGTTAAAATCAGCTGTAAATACGTGTGTAGTGGTGATTAAAAAGATTCACAATATTGTATTGGTCGGATGTCATTGATTTATAGCTAAAAGTAACATTTTTATTGTATTATAATAAACTGCTCGATTTCGGGCAACACGTATACTAGTTATCATAATTTGTACATTCCTAGACTTGCATTGACTCGTCTTTCCATAGCAGGTCTCCGTGTTTCCATTGTCGACCGCGGACTTCTGTACACATCAACTGCGCGGGCCCGGCCACCGCGGCAAAAACCCACCGCCTGTGTGTTGGTGCGTGACGGTGGTCGGCTCCCACCATGTTTTTGTAACCTGTGGACAATACCAGTCCCACCGTGGACCATGGACCATGCCTTGCCTGCCGTGGAGGGATAATGTCATAATTATGTAATAAAGTCCTCCTCGGCTCGGCTCCCGGCACGGTACGCGGTTCCGGCTTATCTCCCATTGTTGGAGAGCTGCAGGCACAGTCGTAACTCCAAACTCCGGTGTGGTTTTTCTGGAGAGTCGTTTAATCCTACGGTGAACTAGGACTGAAAACTATTTGTGGTTGTGGTGAACTAACCTACTATCTTGTGTACAACAGTCAACAACTGAAAGAAGATTCCAAAATAGAACTACATCTTTTAAATCGCATGATCCTCCAACAAGTCCAATACTTAAATTAACAAAATAAATATAATTATTGTGACTACTGGCGGCAGGAATTATTTGCTTAGTTAGCAATCCACGTTTTTTGTTCTTAATGGTAGACAATTCTTTCGCCCCTATTTGGCAGTATTTTGTGTTTCAATATCTTCGTGTGAGTTCGTATGTACTCCGCGTTTGTTTATTTATTCATTTTAACCTTTGACAAGAACATTTAGTTCGCCAAAATGTTTTAACCTCAAGACAATTGTGCTGATGATGCCGTTGACAAATAGGGACGGAAAAATTAGGACCATTAGGACCAAACAATCCGGATTGCTATTAGACGGTGAGTTATCTACCTTTAATAAACCCATTTCAAAACAAGTAATAATAGTTCCTAAAAGAGTGGTTTTGTCGTATATTTAACAATACCCAAATAAAAATACCAATAAATTAAAAAGTGGATGATTTTTTAAACTGTGCAACAACATCGGTTCTATCGGGACGGAAATCACGGTCCATGCCGGAAGTGGGTGGGCCATCTATCTAACTTCTAACACGATGTGACGTATGCTGGATGTACAGGGGTTACAGAGGTGAAGTTCGGCGGGATGATGGTCGGTAGAAAGCCGGACTATCACAGGTTATACAAGCCGGTTACAGCTGCAATCACCTGTTTCCTTGTGCGTGTAGCTGGCTGACAAATCGCGCCAGTTCCGCCCACTCTCTCCCTAACGGCACTGCGCTGCTCCCGCTGCCACTGCGCTTCTGCTCATCATCATATCATCACATCATCATCTCATCAGATCGGAGGTTCTTCATTAATCATCCAGTTGTAACTCACATTTCACCTTCACTATGTGTTCTTGCTATCATCGTTTATACAGTTTGTTTACCACCAATTTACACCTTTTGACCCTTATATTTTCTTCTCATCCCATCTTTCCTACATTAAAATTCATAGCACATTCACATAACAATTCACATTCACATTGACAAGACATTCAACCTCATCTCCGGCCATCTCTCTACATTACTTCCCTTGTGCATACCATCGCCACTGCGATGGTAAAAATTTTTTCCTTGGTTTATTTTATCATACGTCAAGCTACAACCGTTTATATGTATTTTGGTTTAGATCAATATTTCAAAGTGTGCAATGGAATAACTTTTCGTAAAAATAGCCTAATAAATTTCATTAAATTTAAATTTCCATTGTTATTTATCTTTTTAATTTAGTGTAAAGCCCTATCAAACACTCTTCTGTATACCCATTCCCACCATATTCTAGAGCTTTGTGTAGTTAATTAACGAACCGAAAAATAGCTCAAACATACTTAGGCTATATTTATATTCCTCGTTATTTCTTTGTCACGAGGTTAGTTTGCTTCTCATTTAATTGTCTTTTTGTTCTTAAATTAAAGAATATTCAATTCAATGAGTAGAGCAATTTTAAACTATCGAAAGTAACCTACCCAGATTAAATTGAGACCAATAATTTTCCAGCTTTGAAATTATTAGTTCTTTGTTAGTTACATACCTCTTAGTATTAGAGGTTCTATTCGCGAATAATGTTCGTATATTGTACTCATTATTTTACTTTTAATTATTGTTTTCATATCATATACAATCATTTTTCTGAGTTCCTGTATTGAATATTAGTGTCTTAAACACAATGCAATCGTATAGTTCCTGAAGTTACGTCAGATCCAAGGTGGTACTGCACGTAGATCCATACACATCCTGTATCTATCCTTGGCCTCTGACTCTGTTTTCACCCTAGCCTGCCGCTTTATCCTGGACGTTGAGAAAGAGAATATATAGCTAGATGGGATCCTCGTATTCTCACTCCTTTATTCCACTTTCATTCTGAGGTAGTGAAGAGGAATTGAAAATACTCTTGCTACACGGAATGGGGAGTTCGGAGACATTTCTATATGATCAGAAATATCACTTAAGTGCAAATAAGAGCCACAATACTATAGTTTTAATTTTTCACTTTGCAATTGATGTAATTTTGTTTGATATCCAGATTATTTTTAAAAAGTTTTTACAATACCTATTTTGAGTGGTAAACTTGGAGACATCCAAGGAAACATCGGTGGTTGACTTGTTGAAAAAAATTCTTTTCATAAGATTTTTTATTTTTCTTAATTATTTTTTATTAAATTAATTTTTTATTAAATTTTTTAGTTAATTACAATATATTGTTCACTTCAAAAGACCCAGCCTGTCAAAAATATAATCAGGCACACGGCACACACCCCGTAAAAATAAACAAAGGTTTGCCAAATTTGTATCGAATTCTACCGCCTTCCTAACATCTCTAGATCAAAGAAAAATAATTGAAGTCCCGATTCAATTCAGGCTTCTGAAATTAAATTCAAAATTGTCTTCCATTCCCCGAAGCAGTATCCGTCCGATGCTACTCAGAGATTCATCTCTATTCCACGAGTGGCGGTGGCGTCGTGTCTGTGCTGTATGGTTCCATCAGCGCATCAGCGGTGAGAAGTATCACTCCTGAGTAGGTCTCTCCAGTCACGATCCCCTGCCACCCCCTGTGCCCCCCGCTGTCCCCCCCGCTGCCCCCCTCGCTGCTGCCGTGATGCCCCCGGGCTGCCGGTCTACTTCTGCCCAGATCGCTCCGTCTCTTCCATGTTTCCCTTCAATTACAACTGTTACGGCCACGTCTGGCATATTTCTTGCTGATCAGAGAGTTTCTAATAGTCTCTGAGCAATGCATTTGAAGTAGCTACAACAGCTTCCCCTTAATCAATCTAAACCAATAATTGGATAGCATTAACTTTAAAATTTAATACGAGCCACTCTTAATTAGATTTTTTGATTGCAACAAGACATTCATGGTATTATTTTTGTAAATTATGTCACAGTATAGTTACTTTGTGTTAGAAGTAATGTCCAACGAACTCCGATAAATGCAAGTAATTATATCATTCGCTGTAGAAGTAGAACGCTGTTATATAAACACAAAAAAAGTCCTTCTCAAAATGTTTTGGCCGGTGAAATGCTGAAATGTGTTACAAACTATATAACATCCGACATGAAATTCAGCTTTGAATTAATGTATGACTAAAGTTCACAGGTGTTGGTACAATAAGTATACCCTACTGGTTTAAGTGGTTTAAAGGTGTGACCTTTATTATTTACACAAAGACTCAGGATCCGTTTAATAATTCTTCTGCAGTATTTTGTATCAGTCCCTTAATCAGATTTAAACCAATGAAAGTCAGGGATACGTCAGCAATACAGAGTATCTATTTTCAGCCCTGATCCCTCCGGGCCGATCCGTGAACGTGCACATTACTCACGCCCGGGACACGGTAAAGGTCGCAGAGGCGATGGAACAGAGCCAGGGCCTGAGTGAGTCTAATCATATGGTTTTGAGTCGACTTTCGATTCAACAAAACCACCGATATTGTTATACTGGGTTATTTAAAGTCTGGGTAGCTGAGTAGTTAGGCCTATATGTGCCTTTGAATGCAAAGGTTGCCAGTTCGTTAATGAGAAAAGTTTGTAGCTTTTTAAAGGTTCGATTCCGGACCCAGTTACCATTATTTGCCATTTTGCTATAAATTAATTATGTTTCTATCAACTTATCGATATTAACTAAATGTTGTATGGATTATTCACAGACAATATTTTAATAACTGTTTTATTTGCATCCATTATTTATGTTAAACATAATTTACTTTATATTTTTTACACTTTTTAGAGTCTTGCTGATAAAAAGTAAGCGAAATAGCACTACTTTCCACACCAATCTTATAACCTTATTTGAGGCTCGATCCATTTGTTATTTCCACGGCACACAGTCGACACGAGTGATTGGGTATCACTGTTCGGCCTTGAGGGATCGTGAGAACCATCGCCACTCTGCTGACGTCACCTCTGGGCGTCCTCAAGGCTGCGTCCTGGGGCCCTCGTCATTAAAATATTATGATGTAATGCAAACAATCTCTACCGGCCAGCAAGTGTAGTCTCATTTGAAATTATTGTTGTCTTCGTTCCACAGTGATGGAACTTATTATGTGTCTATCAACGCCAGTGGCATTTTTTTAACGTTTTGAAGGGGAACGGTCCAAACCCCAGTCTTATTACTATCTAACATCGACCAGTTGTTAGAAAACACTATTAATTAATAGCCCAATGACAAATGGCAACTGGGCAACCTTTAAAAAGCTACAGTACTAACTTTTCTCAAGATCGAACCGGCAACCTTTGGATTCAAAGGCGAGCACTTTAACCACTCAGCTACCCAGCCAGTTAACTTAATGAACTTATAAGTTCATTTAATTTTTCATGTAGATAGGACACTAAGGTATATTTACTTCTATAGGTGTAAACATTTCCAAGAGAACTTACTTTACTTAAAATGTTTACAGAAAGTAGAACGACAGTTTATTCACTAGCTTGGTGGAGTGAGTTCCATCACCCTCACCCTTCAGAAATACTCACCTTAAAATGCGCACTATAGAGTGCGTCGGTGTTTCAAGAAAAGTACAAAGGCTAAGGTAGCCAAGTGGTTATGGTGTTTGGTGCTCGATTGATAATTTGAAGTTTGTCACTTTGATTTTAGACGTCACGTCGACTCTAGGCCCAGTTGTCCTTTGTGGTTGTGTTACCAATTAAATGTTACTGCCTATGCAACTTTAACGTAGTTAGACTTTAATATTAACAAGACCAGGGTTTAAATCGTTTCATATAAAAAACGCTAAGAATACCATCGGTCTAAAAAAAACAACAAAAACCTTTTTAATTGATCCCACACACAGTAATTACTCGCCTTTAGCTTTTCAAAAATTCTTTAATGTTTACCCAAGGGTTAAAATTCAAGTCATTATTCTTACATTAAATTCTAAACGAAAATATTGACAAACATTGTAAATTGTAAATTTCTTTCCTTTAACAAATGCCATTGAATACGTTTTGATGGTTCTGGAAATTTACGATGTGCCACTTGTAAATAAAACTGTTTGCCATTGCCATCCATAATTCATCAGTACATGAGATGACCGCTAGTAGCCTGTCGTGTTGTCATGTTAGCTGTCGGCCCTGCGGCGGACGTTGCGCCCTGGTAACGCTGGAGACACGACAGTTGTATCGTCATTGCAACATTGCAACATATCGGAGAGCAAAGCCCCCACTCCCACTCACACTCACAACATACGCCCATTGCGATACCTAATTGATTCCTATTGTCCGGCGAACGCCGATTGTGACGTAACCGGAGCTTTTTGTGATCGCAACTCCGTGTGTGAACGGTCGGTAACACTGAAATGTAATCTGCTTTAGACAGGCATCCCGTCTAGTTAATTGTACCAACGGATAATTCAATTGTCATACCAAATATGCCACATTGAATAAAACTATACATTAAATTTTTTACTTATTTTAGAGCATGTTGTCGATAAAAAATGCGGATGTTAATTTGAAACATTTATTTAGCATTTTCAATCTTAGGTACATAAGGTAAGAAGCAGCAAACAGTTTTTGCTACTTTTATTGCATTTTATAGTATGTATGCTAATATTTAAAATTATTCATTTATTGGCGTATCCCTTAATCACCTCAAAGAATATTGTTTGTTGTAATGTTTCTGTTTGTAATAACTGTTGTAAATAAGACTTATTATAGGTTACGTACCTTGTCTAACAGTCCAATTGTACCGTCAACACTGATATCGTCGGCTAGTGTTGACGATACAATTGGACTGTTAGACGAGGTACGTAACCTATAATAAGTCTTAATTCCAGCACAGGTCAGGGGCTAAACGATGGATTTTAATGTTGTAAATAAGATTCAATTATAAAAGTCCCATGAAGCTTTTTATTATTTTAAGTTTGTGCATTGTTTATTGTAGTTTAAGTTTTAATAGTATCTATTGAAACTTCTATAACTTAATAGTATCTATTAAAACTCACATGCATTCTCAGGTAGATAGAACGGTTTGCGATCTATACAATTTTGACATTAAACTTGCTCAATGTTCAGGTCGAAGATTGTGCATGCCCCAAACTATTATGAAGCCCAGACTCAGAAAATTAATGGACAAGCGTTTAACACATCCGACATTCCGACCGGCCCGAAAATTGAGCCCCGTGAAGAATTCCAATCCACCGCTTGGGTTTCGGAATTAGGAATCCAGCGGCGAGGCTGCCACCAATCACCGATGCCGTGTTTACGTTAATTGCCAGGTGGGGGGGGGGGGGGGGGCTCCACCGGCGCGGGGTCGCGGGTTCAAGCCCGGCCCGGGGCGCATTTTGTAACGGGCCGGCCTCCTCGGTCCTGGAGTCCGCGGACCCGGGGGCGGGCGGAGTTCCACTCCCGTGGTACCCGCCGTATCATGTGAGGTAACATGGGCGCGGGGGTTCGGTGAACCGAGATTGCTGGGCCGGATTTGGCTATTGGACGATTTTCTCTTTCACGTAGTATTAAAAAATCCTAAAAGTAGCCTAAATTGATGTGTCAATCAAAGAACTACCACAGTTCAATTTGTTTATCATTCTTGGAATAACAGACACCGTACTCGATATTCATTTCTTACAGCTAGGGTAGCTTGATGGTCTTCAAGATGTTGAAGGTTTAGTTTTAATTGAATCATTACAGACTTCTCAGCGTTCAACACAAGCGTATGCATCGCTTCCTATGTACACGGTATTGAAAAGGCAACTTTATTCAGATCGACGTAATTTGCTTAGATTTTCTCCTTATTAACAGGCAGTAAATTAAAGAGTAAAAATAATTTTTTTAATGTTTGTAAATTCATGAATTTTTACATTACTTAACATTTTTCATAATTGAAAAGCGCAGTTATTTGACTCAACTATTGCACTTGCGAGGGGATGTAGGCCCTAACCCTCAGAAATGTTGTTAGAATTTAAGATCGGCCGATTTGGTTATTCCCTTCACCATATATCTCAGCAAAACATTGTTTAGAGTCAGTAACTTCACCACAAAAAATAAAGACAAAATTGTTATGGTTGACAAAAAGAAATATATTAGACATAGGCCTACTCTATTAAGAATCGTGAGATGGAGATACCGTAGTTGTAAGATCCTGTTGCCAATCTTGAGGTTAAACTGCGATTGAAATCTATTAGGCAGCTCAGCAGAGACATGCCTTCTATGAGGAAGATTACAGCCCAGCCTTGGCATTTTCCGGAGATCTTACCTTACGTTCGCCGCTTGTTCACTCATTGTGCAAGCTCACAACCGTATTATTAGCTCTGCTCAGCTGACATGCTGACATCTGACCGCCTCTAACTCATGCGACTGTCTCCACATATCATCTCCGCTGATGCCATAGTTGCCAAGTACTTTGTACGGGCTTGTCCCTTTAGAGAGGAATATTTAGTTTAGAACTGCAATAACCCAAATAGTATTCTTAAAATTAATCCAACAGTTTATATTATATAAAATATAGTAATAAATGATACTTAAATTTATTTGAAACACCCAGGTACTTTGTGGTGCGTATTTTGAGATAAGTATATGATTGAAGGGTGATGAGTGTGATGGTTGTGATAGATTAGATTATTCATTTTATTCATAAAAACCCAGAATACAGTTTTTTCAATAGAAAAATGCTTTCCATTCAAGCTTCAACACCTTGAATAAAAGACTTTAACATCTTGTAGCGAAATGCCCATCTACATGAGTGGAGGAAAAACTAGTTATAGCCTAGCTAAGAATAAAATATATTAGTGTACGCTATCTATCTATAGTGTTATTGAAGTGTTTTTGTTTTAGTCCTTCATAGTTTATTTTATAGATTTTTACAGGTGGACTTGAACGGATTTAATGTTACTCAATGAATGGACTCCTCCCACATTTAAATATTTTATCCTAAAACATCGCAACTTTTCTGGTAATAGCCAACGTAAATAGTATGTCACATTAAACAGTACGTAGAAAGTTTTACAAACATGTTTCACTAGCTGAAATCCAAGAGCAATACTGATGTCTTAGGAATAAAATATGATGCAGTCGTCCTCTGAGGATAGGTATGATTTATGTGATCGGCGCAGCGCGGTATATGTCGCATACGTGTATTGCTTGTTTTATTAGCGGGCGGCATTGCTAATAACGTATAGAAACTTTATAAGCGTTACTGTATTCCAGCGGTTATGGGGTAGGTAGAAGATTTAAGAGGTAGAAGTTTATATATTATTTTTTTCTACCCATAATTCACTGTGGAAAAAACTTCAAAGTTCCTAGTTATTCATAAATTCAACCGCAGTTAGTTTTACCCATGATCGTCCCTTCGCCCACCTCATCACACTTGGCGGGTCGTTTAGCCAACATTACGTCACAATGCCCATGTGCACCGACTATACCGGCGGTGAAAGTCCCTCTTAAGCGGCCCCACCGACGCCCGCATAATTGCCTGAACATGATTGCCCTCGCCAATGCCAACTGCCTCTTAAGTGGTGGCATTACTGTAACAGGGTGATTATTTCATCTGAAGCCATAATCATACCATTATGTGCTCATTGTTTAACTAGATTATTATAACATTGTTTGAATACATTATAAGTGTTGAGTATAAGGTCAATTATAATTGTGTCTTACGAGGTGTCGAATTATATAATTTCTTCGCCTTATCTCTTTCTTTGGTGTTTCGTGAAATATTAAACTTACCATAAAAGTTAAAATAATACAGTATTTCCAAACTATATTGACCCATTGGCAAGAAGCAAAAGGTTTTAGAGGAAAACAAAACAACACAAAAGAGCAAGCCTTTCAGACAGTTGTTATTTCGGTTGCAATCTGTGCTTGATTTTAAATATGTAATCATATCATCGGTTCATGTTAATAAATTAAAATGTTACATGAATGTGTAAACTAACTATGGTTTCATAACTAGTTAAGGATAAAATTTCGAACCAAACAATGCTGAAGTAGTACCAACCGTTAACTAAAGTTTACTGATAAATTTAGGATTACCATGAACTACACGTCATGAATATTCACGTCAAACTACGATGAATATTTTTAAATTCGAAATCAGCAAGCATAAGCTTGTTTTCTTGAGAAATGCTTCTTTGGATAAAAGGTAATAAATAATTTCCTAATTATAAAAGTTAAAATTTTGTGTTACAGTAAATTACATAATAAACATTAAAAGAATTTCATTTTCAAAATAAAGGAGCTGTATCTATGGAAGCTATAACCAAAACAATCTGTACTGAAGATAATTAATCGGCTGGTATGATTAGAGAACGTGAGGCGAGTGTTAGTTAAGACAATTAAGGTTTGCTTGGCCAGAAACAACGTATGTAAATACTACAGTGATAATTAATTTTAAAGCAGAGCCACGCAATGAACTAGAGTTAATTGTCCTTTTAATATTGGCTTCTTTGCCAATTTGCGTCAATTAGCAATAGCATCATCATAGCTCATGAAAATTTTTGTGTAATTCTGTTGTTGATTTAGTATCATTGGAAAATATCTAAAAGTGATAATTAATGAAAATTTTATTTATATCCAAACACAAAGTATTATAAGTATCCTATTATTTTAAAGCGACTTCGTAAAATAAAGTTGTTGGAGATAATTTGTTTTAGGCATTATGAGTCATCTTCACCTTTGGGCCAGTCCAATTGTTGCGCAGTTGGCAATGTTAACCATACGGCTTTTAATGCAAAACATGGTATTTTATTCCCCTGCTTCGGACGCCGTTTTTCAACCGATTTTCTTTAAACTTTGTAAGTGTTACAGTTGAATAGTCATATTAGGCCCCTCATACCTCGAAATTTATTACAAATACAGTATTACTAAGGAAAATCGAGTTACTTTGCAACGTCATAGAGAGTAATATTTGTTAAATTCTAACATTGCCGGCTGCGCAACAATGGGCTACTGGCCCAAAGGTGCAGGATCTAAAAAAAAATTCTGAAGTAGTGAGTTTCAAACGATAGTTTGACTAAGTTCTCATCGAATTTTTCTCCAATTCCCAAAGGTCACGGGGACTCGAACGAAAACTCGGAGCAAAATATGAGAAACCGCGAAAGTGCAAAAAAATAGTAATTTTAAGTGTGATCCGGACCTACATGACGTCAGCAGGATCATACAAGTGGACAGATTTCGCTATGTATGTTGTATGAACAGTCACACTTGGCTAGTTTTTAGCTGCGCTGGCAGTAATTGTCTGTATAAAATAATAAATAGATAAAACAGCTCCCCTTTATTGCAAAGCGGCAAGCCTGCAAGTGCTGTACTTGCAGTTACAGTGCGCACTACATATAGTTATGTAACTTTACAGTCACATGTTGCAAGTAGCCGATTCAAAAATGTTCAGTGATTTTATATACTGATTAATGGAAAATTGCTAAAAATGCAAAGAAATGACAATATTTTTTCAAAAAATTTCAATGATCTTAGGAAATAATTAAATCAAGTCATAACCTAACAATCTAATATGGAAATGTAATCAAAACCAATCTAATCACATATCTTATGACATGTCGGAGACATTTCTCAACCACATGGTAATCCTAAAAGTATATTCGATTCGTTTGATGGATTGTTGATACCGACATTAAGCTGGTGGTATAAATCAGCTGTTCGCAGTGTTGAAACTGCGACCTTGGCCCAGTAGAGGGTGGAGCGGGGCTGCAACTGAGGCAGCGCCACATACATACTAACGTCGCATAAATATACTGGCCACCGATTATAATTACACTTACTGGCCACCGACCGGTCCAGTGGCTTTCGGCACCGCTGCTCCCATTCATCTATAATCGCCCGCCATTTTCCCCTTTCCCGCGCCCAGGCAAATGTGAGGTTAGGCAACTTTCTGATATGTTTTGACCCAAAGGTTAGTGGTATTCGTGTTGTAAGTTTATCTGGAGCATTCCTATTTCCTACTCAGTTTTTTTTGTGTCACGCCTATTTGAATTGCAAAATGCTATAAATTGAAAAATTATTAACTTATGGGATTAGTCTATATTTTTATGCGCATTCATGTAGTTCTAAAACTAGTAGGGTAATGTAAAAGGTACAACTTGATGTCTCTTTAGCTAGGGAAGGGAACACAATCGGGGGCTGGGTATATATTGAGTCCAGTCTTCAATTATTACAAATAAAAACAACAACTACCTGTATGGTTAAAATATGTACTTGTAAGTGCACCTGAGGAGGCAGCAAGATGTTCCATAACAGTAGTCTAACAATAGTTCGATTGTTTAATTTAGACAATTCATTCAGAAATTCAAAATATATTAAAAGATTGAAGTTCTCACTCAAAATAACTTAGGGCTACAAGTAGAAGCCATTTAGCCCTCCGATAGCTTGACCCTCGGATAATCCGGAAATAAAAACATTTCCCACGGCTGATACAATTGACTAGAGTCAACTGGTGTCCATGTCCAATCACACAATTTACGGAATATGCAGTTTTAGAAGTCTTTTGTCCTAATATACTGTTTTCGATCGTGATATGAACATGTATTGGTAGTTTTTACGACCCAATTGTCCATAACACACGTTTGAAAATACACGTAAGATAGGCCAATAGTTTCCGTTGCTATTGCGGTCCCATTTCTGCCTTAAGGACCTATCGTTCTCACATTGTCATTATTAAACTAAAACATTCGAGAGGTACTATCGTTTATTCGCAGTTCCTATCGCAAGTGACCGCTTGTCTGTAGTCCTATCGCCATTGCGGCCTTGGTGTGAGCGAGTAAAATTACGGATCTAATATTTCGTTAAAGTATATATCAAATCATTCATTAGATGGTCATTATATCTCACTATAATTGATCATTAAACAAGCTCTATTTTAAACTATTAGACTAGTCACATGTATCGCACTATTTGATTCTAGCTTTAGCTGATTGAGCGGTGAAGTAACGTCATTGGAAACCCTCATCTCGCTATGTAACAACATTGCCATCGAGGCCGGAACTGGGATCCTCTAATTAAACGGAACTAGACGCTGTTGCGCAGCGATTGCTCGTCCTTCCTCAATACGGCGGGTGTTCCGAACCGTTCCGGGCCGACATTCCTCCGTAACTCCCGGCGCATACCGTGATGCTCTCTGGCGGTCCGGATAGCAAACATCGCTTGTTAGACTGCCATAAAACACCAGTGTGTGCAGAAAGCATGTCATGCCGGTTGGCAATTAATGCCTGTGTTTAGCCAGGTCGACGAACACGGGTGAGAAAGCATACATAAAAACTGGAGGACTTTCGGCTTCGGGATCATGGATTGTAATGAGCGCCCAATCAGTATTGAATCACCCCTTCAACAAACAAAACTGCTGGATTGGCTTTCTACCTGCTCAATTCTATAATAGTGAATCCTTCGTGCATGGGAATCCTAACATTCTATAACAATTTTTATCACAATAAAAATGCGGGCAGTAGGCCTAGGCAGAGACTGTCTTCTCTCTAGAAGAGCTCTGGGTTATTTACCTAGTGGGCAACGTTTGGCTCCATCGGATGCTCCAGTAGTTCATAAATCACCTCAAGACGTTGGTCTACCTAAATTAAGAACACAAGTGCAGGCTTCTGATGATGCTAAGAGTGTAAATGTTAAAAGTATTGGAGGGTACGACAGTTGTGGGATACTGCGTTTGTTAAGAACTTACATGCCAGTACCCTTTTACTGGATCCATTTCAATCAATCTCCCCAGACAAATCAGTTGATCCCATTCTAATAACCACTGGCCCCGCCCGGGGCCCCCACTAATTGAGGGCCCTCTCCCGCCGGGCCCCACATTAAGTGCGTATTACTCCCTGATTTGTTGCCATTACAGCCCGGTGGCCGGCAGCTTCAGCTTCTATAATTGCCTTGACTCTTCCACACGCCACGAGTACTGCCAATAATTATACAGCCAGAGAAAAACGTCTTCGTGTTGAAAATCAATAGTTAGTTTTTCGTTTTCTACTTTTTGATTCCGCCTTTGAATCTAGTTGCGGGTAGGTCGTCATTACTCCGAAGAGTGAGCTTGTTAGAGAATAGCTGTGTAATATGCTAATGGGGGGTTTGCGCTATCGCAGTTATTTGATCGAAGTTTTTTTAACAACGGCAACGGTAAAAGAATCTTTTTCAGAAATTGCTTGGCTAACTCTGGCAATGAAGACTTATTTTCCATCCCTCCTCTCCCTACAGTAAACTAAATCCCTGTTGTAAAACTTGCTTGGTTTTTTTACAATGTTCCCTTATCAATTTAAAGATCACAGCACTTTAAATGAATCTTAGTAACTAATTACCTGTATCTTTTCATACTCAGACTTAGACTATACCGCCTAATGATATTCTAAGGTCGCATAGGCCTAATACACATTGAGCTTAATTACTTTTTCCTCTATATGCAATCAATTTTTAAGATACCTATTTTTTCAATAAATAAGATTTGAAGAAGTGTCTATTATCAAAAAGATTTTACAAGTAACACACACGTGAACTTTCTTCATGTGCTCATTGTGGTGACCGGTAAAACATCATTACATAACTCGTTCAACTCTGACAAGCAAATGTGCTTCTCAGCGCAAAAGATGAGGAACTTTCAACCTGTCATATCTCAACAAAGAATCTTCTTCAAAGAATCCTCTGCTTCTCCCACACTCCGACTGCAATGGGTTGCGCATTCAAAGGTCGATACAGCGCTAATGTCACGACACGACAATACTAGCATCCTTGACTTTCTCCGTACCCATCTCATCTCAACTGCTTTCTCGGGACGTCTATGAAAGTGAAGTATCGAGATTTCGCCGGACCGCACGGCTACCTAGCTACCGCTCGCGCCTGCCTCGCCATGTCGCTACTTTCCCGCGCGCGGGCTCCGTGCTCGCAGGCACTTTCATATCCTGCATGTTCGCATGTAGCCTACTCGCTCCACTACTGACGGGCTTTCCGGTTGTAAAAGCTATATATCCTCCCGGTTATTGTTAACGAGTGATTTCTCGTGCCCTTGTTTTCACCTCGGTCATCTGAACGATTTATGCATGGGTGCGATTTACCGAGGTTGAGCAAAACAAAGACAAGGTGCAAGCGAAGCTAGTGATGCGTGCTTTACTGTAAAACAACCCTACAGGGAAATAAAATTTATTTAGAACTTTTCACTAGAAGTTTCGCTAAAAATTTCACTTCTATCATTCACTCTCCTAAAGATAGAGATTGGCATAAAATATTATCTATTAAGACGTAAGATACCGGATAGTTTTATTGTTATGCATGCAACATGTCGTCACGTGTAACTTATTCCATTTCTGACACTTTGCAGTAGGTCCCGGATAACAGTTTGTTGATGTTGTGTTTGTTGTTGCAGATGATGTTCGGTGACGATGTGGGTTGAAGGGAGCGGCTGGATCGCGACGGGGGTGGGCGCCCCAGTGGTGGCCGTGTTCCTGCTATGGGCCGCCCTCGTGTTCCACTGCGACCGCCGCCGGTGGCGCCCCCTGGATCCGCTGCTGATAGCGCTGCTGCTGGAGAGCGTGCTGCACCAGGCCGGTGCCTGCCTCAGCACGCTGGTGCTGCTGTTCCGTCCACAGGAGGAGCTCTGGTGCTCGGTGCTGGTCTGGTGGTTGGCCGCCGTCCGCGCCCTCCAGGCCTCCACCCTTACCACCCTCGCCGCCGGTCGGCTGTTCCGCGTCCGCTACTCCCACCTCATCTACCACCTCGTGTGCTTGACCATGATCGGGGCGTGTATCGGAGTGGCCGCGGTGCTCGCCAGAGCTTCCCCGTGTGAGGACTCTCCTGATCGCCGTTACGTAGTGTTTGCCCTCGCTCTTCACATCGCTCTCGCGTTCGCTTCCGTCGTAGGATTGATATGTTGCTGTTGCAAGCCCCGCGTGCCCCCCGAGGCAGCCTGTTTCGTCAATCACTCCCGCCATCGTAAAAGACAACTTTTAAACTCTTCCTCGGACCTTTCCTCCGCTATGTCCGACATCTCGGTGATCTCCACGATGAGGTCACGCAGCGGCAAGGGTGTGTCGCACAGTGTGAGTGACTGTAGTGCCAGGAGGATGAGACATTCCTTAGTCGAGGAACTCCTCCGCGTCTCTCCCGTCAGTTCCGGACAGAACCCTCCGATCACGTTCCTGAACGGCGCCCCCGACCCCGCGCGCTTGGCGAGCAGCTCGTTCCTCTCCGGTAAGCTGCCGATGGGGCGGAGCCCGTGCTGCGAGAGCCCCCCGGAGCTGCAGATCCCCTGCGCCGCCATCCTGGAGGAGACCAAGCTGATGGGCTGCGACCTGGACGCCAGCAGCTACGGAGTGTCCACCCTCCGCCAGGTCGAGCCCTGCTACATCTCCACCTCCACGTCCGCCTCCTCCACCAACAGCCGGTCGCCCTGCCTCGCCGCCGAGCGCCTAGAGGACGTCGGCCTGTCCACCGTCGTCTCCGTGCTGCTCCTCTGCTACTCCATCAACCACATCCCCGTGTTGGTGAGTGTCACTGTTGATTTATTATGTTGGCCTAGATAGATTCCTCAACACCGACTTAACCATTCAATGATTAATGATTAAATCCCGGAGTTTATTAAATAATTTTGGGCTAATATTTAGGGAAGTGATTTGGAAATTGGCAATCTGTGGAGTGTTTGTCTATGTTGATATCGATGTCTGGTATGAATTCACCGATTTGAATAAATGACGCATATTTATTTGCATATTTATTTTATATTTATTAAATATATGGTATTTACACATATAAAAAAAGTTCATAAATGTTGTGGGATGCCATATAGTTAAGATTGGGAAAGATAAAAAATGCTTTACAAGATTTTTTCATGTTTACTACAGAATTTATACGGATTGCTCTCTTTTGCAGTAAAAAATTCGCAGTAAAGCATCCCTATTATAAACCACGATGCCGTATATGAATCGGGACTCTATAGGCAAGGTGTGGATCAATTTAGTTAAGAAATGTGTTTTGAATTATATAAAATCTATTTAATAAAAATAATTGTTACGATAATTTGATGCAAATAAAGTTAAAGTATGGCCCTAAATAAGTTTTTATCAAATATTAAACCAAGGTATTTACTTTCACTTATAATCGGCAGTCCAAAATAATTCATAACCATTGCTGGCTCTGACTGGTTCATAACTGTGCGCAACTGATGCTTCCATGATAGCTATTCGCGATAGCTATCGTTAGGTCCCGATAAACTATCTCCCGTTGTAGAAACACCGCGGAGTCGTATCTCACATCTCAGTCACCTTACAGGGAGCCTCAGCGCCGGTTCTCAGGTATATCAGCGGAGTTTCATAAACAGACAATAACGATCGGAGGAGTCAGTAGAGCGGACAGCCACAGTCGCAGCCGCAGCGCCAGCGCGACACGCAACATCGCGGCCCGGTTCACAACACTCTCTCTCTCTCCCGCGACCTTGTTTCCCAACATGTCACAGGGAGTACGCGGAGGATTAATGTCCAACACGCCAGTCATACCTCATTCACCTTTTGGTAATCCAGGCTGGTATTTCATTTGGGGAATGCCTCCCCTGAAAATAAAAAAATGACACTCTTCTGGAGGTACCTCAGAGAAAGAAAAAAGAAAAAAATAACTTTAGGAGTAATTGTGCTGTAAAAAAAGCTAACAAACGTTTTTATTCTGCAAAACCGGGATAGGAACGTCGATTGCAGAATTTTACAGTGTTCTCAGTATGATTTTGGTGCAAAGTCTGCTAAAGGTCGATTGCATTTAATTATTAATCTTCTTTCCCTGTGAGTTCAGGTTATTTGTGGCATTAGTTTAAGAATGTTAAAACTTTTGAAATCTTTTATTGTACCATTTTAAATCTTAGCAGCGTTTTTTTTCTTTTGAAGAACTTAACAAGTATAACTGCTGGAGATTTAAACAATCAAATAAGATCTTGCATTGGCACCATCTAGAAAACTTTGTCAACCTTAACATTTTATTTATTTTATTTATTGTTTCAACGGATATCTCCATTTTACAAAGGTATGATTACATATTCAGACTCTTAATGAACAATTTGAATGCAGATTATGTTACAATGGTGACAAGAGTGGTATCAATAAGTTAGAGTGTGCAATAGTAATAATATTGTAGGTGACAATGTGCGGTGAAAAACAATGTACAATGAATAACAATAATTCGATAAATAACAATCAATAAACACGTTCAACAATAATAATAAATTACATGTGCAAACGATAACAATGATACTATTTTAACAATAAATAACATTGATAACTATAACGATAAATGACATATAACTCTCATAACAATAAATAACAAACACAACGTGGCATAATTTATTTGACATCAACGCATGATAATAATGTTCACAGCAACTGATGAAACTGGAAGGGGGTTAGGTCAGCCGAGACAAGTTGGAGGTGATCTCCTTCCTGAAAGTGTAGATGCTTCCATCGAAGATGTCAGAAAAAGAAGAGGACAGGTTCCCAAGTCTGTGGAGGCGGGCTATTGGGCTGTTGGCATCGTAGTTTGAAGAGTGATGTCGCCTGACAAAGACGTCGTTAGACCTAGTCTGGGAGGGAACTCTGAAGTCAATTCTTCCAAGGAGCGATGGACAGTCAGCGAGACCATTGACCAATTTGAAAAGAAATGAGAGGTCAGAAACAGCCCTGCGAATGCTTAAGGTGGTGATGTTAAGCAGTCTTGTTACATCCTCCATGGGCACATCAAGGTAATTGTAGCCAAGGCGGGCACCAACTAATCTTATAAATCTTCTCTGGACCCTCTCAACTTCATCAGAAAGGAATTTCTGGTGTGGTGACCAAGCCACAGAAGCGTATTCCAGTTTTTGTCGGACAAGGGCTGTGTAAAGGGTTCTTAGAACAGGGATGCTGGAGATACCTCTAGTGTAACGGGTAATGAACCCCAAGGACCTGTAGGCACCGCTGCAAAAATTGGCGATATGTGCTTCGGGGTTTAAATTGGGAGAAAGAGTGACACCCAAATCCCTGATGACATCCGGTCTGGATAGTTCTTCATTATTAATAGAATATGGAAAGGATAGAGTTGATGTTTTCCTGTGAAAAGTCATTGCCATGCACTTCTTTATATTAAAGTTCATCATGTTATCGTGACACCAATTGCAAAGACGATCTATATTATCTTGTAACCGAAGACAATCATCCTCCTTGGTGATCTCATAAAAAACCTTGACATCATCAGCAAAGAGTAGGCAGTCGACATCAAGAACCAGAGGGAGATCATCAATGAAAACATTGAAGAGATATGGTCCTAGATGAGAACCCTGGGGCACCCCTTTAGTGGCAAAAAACTCGGATGAGTAACAGGATCCAAATTTGACCATGAGTGTACGCCCTGAAAGGTAGGAAGCAATCCACCTCAAAATGGAATCCGCCAGACCAAGATTCTCCAGTTTCTTGACAAGAATGTGGTGGTTGACAGAGTCAAACGCCTTACTAAAATCTAGATATATAGCGTCAAGCTGATTACTCCTCCTGAATGCATAAAAAATATGGCTCTCAAACGTAACCAGGTTGGAAACTGTAGATTTCCCTGATACAAATCCATGCTGCTCAGGTTGAAGACGGCTTACAATGAAGTCCTTAATAATGTCAAGCACAAGATCCTCAAACACCTTAGCCAAAGTAGAGAGAATGGAGATAGGCCTGTAGTTTTTTGTATCCTCAGTTGACCCAGACTTGTGAATTGGGACAATATAAGCTCTTTTGAAGGAACTTGGGAAAACTCCACGGGACAAAGATTTATTGAAGATTGAGCATAACGGACCAGTCAATAGAGTCCTACAGTGCCTGACAACAATAGGGGGAATTTCGTCTGGTCCCCAACCCTTAGTGGTATTCAAGTTTTCGAGTTTCTTTAATATATCTTGTTCGGATGGGGTAGCGGAATTCTACCCCCAGGAAAAGTACCCCCATGAAAAAACGCTACGTCATTTTGACGTCACGAGGGGCGGAGCTTAAAGTGGCATAGAGTTTTGGCTCGTGGCCGGAAAAGTACCCCCAGTTTTATAAATACATTATTATTCAATTTGGTTGCTCTAAATTAACATTATAGCAAACCAAACTCCAGCCGGATTTCTACCCCCGGAATTCTACCCCCGGAATACTACCCCCAGCAAAACTACCCCCAATGGACTAGACCCGGAATACTACCCCCGGAAAACTACCCCCGGAATTCTACCCCCAGCAAAACTACTCCCGGAAAACTACCCCCGGAATTCTACCCCCAGCAAAACTACCCCCAATGGCAAAACTACCCGCGGGAATCCTACACCCGCGAAAGTACTTTCACGTACACAATTCCTTAAGTATTTAACAATTGTTATTTTATGTACGTGTTCTGGTATTTAAAACATTTCTATTATAAAATAATAGAAATGTTAAGTTTATATTAATACAAACTTGCCCTTCGGGTGATCTCGTTCTCTACCCTTACTCGCCGTCAAGTTCTATAATAGGCTTTAGTTTTATATAGCCAATCTTTCCTCAATCCATTACAGGCTTTTAGCTGTATGGTTTTATTGACATCAAATATAGCCTACATTACCGTACCATGATATACTTTGATATTAGGTTTATAATTTTCAGCACTGGGGGCCAAGCATTAGCTCGGTAAACTTAAACAGTAATATTTTTGGTAGTAATATCATAGATAAAATATGGTAATATCATTAACAGACAGTCCGGTGCAAAAAGGCTTACTTCTTGTTCAAGACGAGCTCGTTCGCTCCACTATCAAGCATACTATCAGAAATATACTTAAATTATATAGAAAACACTCATATCTTTTCATCTCAGAACAATCATGCCAAGAACATTTTGCTCTATAAACGTTATGTTGACGACACAATCGTTTTTTATAGAGGAAATTCAAGACAGCTAATTCTACTCAACAATTATTTAAATAAAATGTCTCCAAATTTAAAATTCACTCTAGAAACCGAAGAAAACAATAGATTAAATTTTCTGGACCTTACATTAAAGAAAGATGTTAACGAAATTAAATTCTCAGTATACCGCAAACCAACTGCTACAGACCATACCATCCATTTATCTTCATATCATCCGCATGCACATAAAATGGCCGCTTACAATAGTATGGTACATAGGTTGCTGACAATACCGATGGAAAAAGATGACTATGAAACAGAACTTTCTATAATAAAATATATAGCTGTTGCCAATGGTTACGAAAGTAAAATTATCGATGACATTATCATCAGAAAGAAAAATACAACTAATAGACCCACAATTGCACCCACTGAACACAAATTTGTTTCTGTTGAATACGGCCAAGCCTTACATAACAAACTATCAAAAGAATTAAGTAAACAAAGTGTTAAGTTACTTAAGTTGCAGAACTTCCAACAAACTAAGTAAACAATTAAATGTCAAAAAGCAAATTTTAAATAAAAATACTGGAATATATATGCTGAAATGCTCAGACTGTCCTATGTTTTACATTGGACAAACCGGACGTTCCTTTAAAAAACGATTCTCTGAGCACCTTCCAAAACCATCTTTGAATAGTCAGAAATCAAAATTTGCTGAACACGTTGTTGAAAATAACCACAGTATAAGTAGCATGGAAAATAATTTGGAAGTACTCTACAACTGCAAAAAATCCCAATTTATGAATGCAATAGAAGAATTACATATATATATACAGCCTTTAAAAATAACCCAGAAGATGTACTGAATGAGAAACTAAAATATAATTCAAATGTTTTATTTAACCGGGTGCAAGAAATTCAATCAAACAGTAGACAAGTGGTAAGAAGAGTTCAAGGTCAACAGGTGGGGATAGGTTAGCAAGTAAACTTCCTCGTCAGTCATGGTCTATCGCCGGCCGGCATGTAGTGTTTGTTTGTGAATTGTGAAATGTAATATGTTGAACTGTACGGATGTGGTTATTTTTTATTATTATTATTTTTTTTAATCTTTGACGATTCACTACCTATTGATGAATTTTAACGTTTTTGTATAGACCTGAAGATGGGATTGTAATCCCGAAATGCATGTATAGTCAATAGACCAAACAGTGAACTGTTTGGACGGAAAGGTATGTAACCTAGTAAAATTTCTAAAAAGAATAGTTCAGGAGGCATCACAAAAATGAATAAATAGATTATTTTCATCATAAAATAGTACCATTTAATAATTTAGTAATTGGCTGCCATGCAAAACTACATGTGGAACACATAGGCCTATTCTGCACTTTGGCAGTTGAGCCTACTGTTTTCATCATTTTTTTTTTACTCCATAAGACCAATGTTAAGATTTTTTAAATTTGAATTAATGATTATAAATAAATAAGATTTTTTCTGGCATAGAGACCTGTATTTATATTAAATTCATCCCAAAACTATGTTATCTGCAGTGTTGGAAGCAAATGGTTTTAGCTGTTTTTGAGATCCGTGCGCAAACATTCACACATACAAATATATACATAACTTACTCGTGTTACAGTATAGGATAGGATACACTTTATGCTTATGTAACTTAACTCACGTTTTGTAAATCTAGATAGTCTGAAAAGTATATAACTCAATATATCTAGTACAACCAGTAATACGGTAATAGAATTTTATCGCTGAGTAAAGATCTTGTCCATCTCGGAGGCGAGTGATCAGAGTGAACAAAACTCCTTCAGATTATTGTGAATATTATTATTCCAATTTTTTCTATTTAACTTTCAGGTTTGAGCCCATAGGGCCTACATTGTCATCTAATAAATATTATGTAACACCTGAACATGAATGAACTTTGAAGGAAATTTCTGCTTTCTTTTATCAGTTGCTGCATACACATTTTTCCAAACAATTTATAAAAAAATACCTTAGATAATGATACCATTAATTTATTATATTGTTTTGTAAAATATAACATTAAACAAATAACATTAACTCACCATCACCCACAATTACATTTTCACTCATAAAAAGCATTTTCAAAAACACACAGCTAAAAGCCTGTAAAGGATTAAGGGAAGATTGGTAATATTAAACTAAAGCATAGGCCTATTATAGAACTTGACGGCGAGTGTGAGGGTAGAGAACGAGATCACCCGAAGGGCAAGTTTGTATTAATGTAAATTTAACATATTATTATTTTATAATAGAAATGTTTTAAATACCAGAACACGTACATAAAATAACAATTGTTAAATACTTAATTAATTGTGTACGTGGAAGTACTTTCGCGGGTGTAGGATTCTCAGTCTAGTCCATTGGGGGTAGTTTTGCTGGGGGTAGAATTCCGGGGGTAGTTTTCCTGGGGGTAGTTTTGCTGGGGGTAGTATTCCGGGGGTAGAATTCCGGGGGTAGATTTCCTGGGGGTAGTATTCCGGGGGTAGAAATCCGGGGGTAGTTTTGCTGGGGGTAGTTTTGCTGGGGGTAGTTTTGCTGGGGGTAGTATTCCGGGGGTAGAATTCCGGGGGTAGTTTTCCACCCCTAGTAAACTTACAAAACATTGCTTAAATTGTTCATTATAGAAATAAATTATAAAAGTGCGTAACCAATGATTGAAGTAGAGTATAATGTATTCTCTTCAAAGGTTCGCGGCCGGAAAACTACCCCCATACCTGTGACGTCAAAATGACGTAGCGTTTTTTCATGGGGGTACTTTTCCTGGGGGTAGAATTCCGGCGCCCCGTTCGGATAACACCAGTGGACTGCGTGAACCAAGAAAATCCAGTTTGGGAGTTGTTGCTTGAGTGACGTCGACTGATGATCCGTCGTAAACCGAAGAAAAAAACTCCTTGAACAAGTTACACATATCCTGTGGGGTCTTCGCAATTGATCCTCTATACTGCAAGCAGTTGGGAAGAGACGATGACTTCCGGATGGAGTTGACATGATTCCAAAAAAATCTGAGATTATGAGGGATGCCATTTTCCACCCTACTTATGTAATGGGCATATACCTGTTTAGATAATAGCTTACATCTAGCCCTTGCATTTGCAAAACGTAGATAGTTGGCTTGAGTAGGACGTTGCTTGAAGGTTTTGTGAAGCGTTTTCTTGACAATCACATGATGTTTTAATTCAGGGGTAAACCAACGGGGGAAAGGGGAGTGACCAGTTCGTCTAATCGGGGAACAAGTTTTGACAATGCCAGAGATGGTATCAAGCAAAAGGTTGGTAGCTTCATCGACGTCCACTGCTGAGAGGACGGGTGAGAAGTCATGGCAGGCCAAACTGTCAAAGACAGTGTCCAAATTACATTTCCTATAATCATAAGAAAGGAATCGCTGTGGCTTACAATGAACTGTGTTAGTATGGACTTGAAAACATAAGGCTGGATGGTGCCTTTCATCTACGGTACGTTGACCAGAGGGTCATCCGATTCCTTCACCGACGTGGTATGTACTGAACATAAAACTAAGTCAAGGATAACCCCTCGTTCATTTGGTACATTGTTAACTTGCTCTAGGTGCAGCTGATCACAAAGGTTAAAGATTCTTGAGACATTGGGATCCAATGAAGCCAATAACTCAGAAGGTTTACACCAATCCTGGTTAGGTAAATTAAAGTCCCCAGCAATGACAATTTCATTATATGTATTATTGGACGTAACTACTTCAAGAGATGAAACAAAATCTTGATAGGAAGAAAGCGGCTGCTGAGGAGGTATGTAGACTCCTGCAATTAGCCAACTTCTGCCCAGTCCCAAATTGAGCTCACAAATTACATGTTCTATATTACTGACTGAGGTAAGTCGAAGCGAGGGATACTTATTTTTGACCAAAATGCACACACCACCCCCACCCCGCTTGTGACTAGTAAGTGAGGATCGATCACATCTATAGACAGTAAAGCCTTCAGGACAGAACTCTGCATCATTGATCTCCTCAGATAGATTGGTTTCTGTAAGAATTGCAATATCATACACAGTTGTGGATAAGGCAGTGATTAGGTTAAGCAATTTAGACCGTACTCCGTTGACATTTTGGTAATAGAAATATAATGGAGACGATCCGTTGACCCTTAGCCGTTTTTTGGAGCAGATACTATGGTAGGGATTCCGTGGACGTATTTTATTGTTAAATCCTTCTCTCCAGCAGCTTGCCTTTCAGTTAGAGATTTCCTCAGATTAGTTAACAGCGATCTCTCCTGAATCGTTCTATCTCTTGATATGGAGATTTCGGCGAGGGAAGGGTCTGAGGTCTTAACTAGTTCAGGATCAAAAGTTTTGAAAAAAGTAATGACCTCATCGGCTGAATGAAAAGTGACTTTAATGGGCCTAGATTTTGCCTGTGTCCTTCTGCCAACACGGACAATTTTAGTTGGATTAACGACATCGCCAAGAGAAACAGCAACCAAAATTTTGTTTATCATACTTGTATCATTATCAATTCTAGTTTTAACCAAAGCATCACTGCTTTCTGGTATTCCATGGAAGAGAATATTTTTTGCTCTCTGAGAGCGTTTATTAATTTCCTTCATAATCGATTCGCACTTGTTGGTACCCAAATCGTCATTCTTCATTGTTTTCATTTCTTCATTAGAGCTTTAATGGCCGCTTCATTAGAAGAGACACGGGGCTCGAGAGATTCAAGTCGCTCTCTTATGTTGCTAACATCAGTTTTGATACATTGGATGTTATTAGCTATGGTTGGTATTTCATCAATCTTTCGAATTTTATCTGCAATGGTGTCTAGTTTCTCTGCCAACCTATTTACACTCTGAGTTAGAACTAATAAAGGGTCCGAAGACGGATCTTTGCAGTCCACTCGATTGCATTGCCATGTCATCCTCGTATCCGAAGCAAGTTTGGTGTAATCAGATTTAGATATGTTTACACATCCTCGATGGAACCATCTATTACATTCCGATTCACATTGTATGCCCTCTTCTGTATCAAAAACCTTCTTCATACACTGCACACAAGTGGTGATATCCATAGCAAGGATGACAGAAACCAGATGTTGTAATATCCTTTATTTAAACACTTGTGAATGAGCTTGTTGACGATTTCTTGCTGCTTGCCTTTTAAGAGCTCCGTCACAACAGTATCTGCACGAACTGCTCGATCCACCCGTAACAGACACTGCTGAACGGTTGTAATCAAAAACTGTCTTTTGTATAGTATGATGACTATGAACTTGAGATCAATAAGGCAGTGAAAAAAAAAAGAAGGCAACGAGAAACTGATTCAGTGCTTCAGCGTTGGTACACCTGACCGTCTGACTGGCTCAACTAACTGACAGCTGTCGCCTGCAGATGGAGGCAGAGGTATTTTATATAAAACTAGCGGGATTTTATATTTTCAATTATATTATATTTATACGTTCGATTATATTTTCAAGCATATGGTCCTCTGCAGGTCTATTTAACTCCAGTAGCCTCGGGAGACCTCCTCCTCGGCGATCCTCCCACAATGACAAACCCGCTTTTATCTTCACACCCGAACACTGTAATGAACAAATCGAGGTTGTGGCAGATTGGGTATTGTGGACATGTGGCCTCGACGTGGTCGCAACAATGGCAGAGTTGAGTGTTGTGTCCACAGATCACTCCGCGCTCCGTGGCGAAACTGGGGAACTAGGCGAGGGAAGGGAACCGGGGCTCGGCGGTCGTGAAATGTGGGATTGAGATTCACCTTTAATATCTGCCCCGAGATGAGCACAGTGCACGACTTAACATTACACTTATGCAACGATAATAATGTTAGTGTGAATTACAAGAAAGTAAACCTTGCGAAAGGCGGGGTGAAAGAAAAGAGCTCTCCAAAGAAAGATTGTATTGATTCTACATTAGTACTCTAGCAGTGAACTTGCACCAACAAATAACAAACGTTAACATTGGAACGAAAAAAGGTGGGATGATGGCAAACGCTGTTTTTGCTCTGTAATTTTACATAAAGGACTTTGCAAGTATTTTGTTATTTTCTAACCTCTATAAAGAGGACAGTAACCAGAAATTCATGACTGTGTACTCTTTATGACATTATATATATATATATATATATCGTATGGCTCATTCAGCCAGCCACCATGGTTTAAGAATAATAAAAAAAATTCTGCGGTGCAGAGCACCTGAGTCAGTATAAGTAAAAATCTAAACACTAAAATAAAAAAAATAAAAATTAGATCTCTCTTTATAGAGCTAAATCCAGGGCGCTAAGCCATTGCAGCCCAGCTTCACTTGAGCTATGCAGACCGGCCAATCCTTCGGGGAAGGCACTCAGTGGGCACTCTTCGACTATGTGTTCCATAGTTTGATACTCTGCTCCGCAGTCGCATGACTGGTCTTGTGTCATTCCCCATTTGTGCTTCCAATAATTACATCTCCCCACTCCAGTGCGGAAACGATTGAGTATAGTCCACTGCTTCCGAGGAAGATTCATACCACCTACCGCTACGGTCGGGTCATCTATCAAGAAGTGGTTCCGACCTTGAAAAGCGTCCCAGGAGGAAGTCCAGTTTGTATGGATGGTGAAGTTCGAGTCCATCAACTGGGAGGCTGTTCGTAGAGGTGGTTTTCGGGACCTAAATCGGCCCGCATTCTGGGGTAGGTAATCATGGATGGGCAGCTGTGGAGCAGATAAGATCTTTGTGTATTCCCTAATGAGTGCATCCCTTCGTCTTATTTCAGGAGGAGCGATATTACACAGCACCGGGAGCCAGGGTACAGGAGTCACCATGAGTGTACCACTAATGGCTCTCATGGTCCTGTTTAGCTGGACGTCGTTCTCTCTAACGTGCACACTATTTAACCACACGGGAGCACAGTACTCAGCAGTTGAATATACCAATGATAGAGCAGTTGTTCGCAGAACTTGTGCGTTAGCTCCCCATGTGGAGCCAGCAAGGTGATGGACAATGTTAGTCCTGGTTCTCACCTTAGCTGCCGTTTTTTGTAAGTGGCTTTTAAACGTGAGAGACCGATCTAAAGTGACTCCCAGATACTGTGGGTGGTCATTATGTTTCAACTCAACACCGTTGAATACGATTTTAAGCTTTTGGTTGGCCAGTCTATTATTCAAGTGGAAGCAAGCAACCTCAGTTTTTGTTGGGTTTGGATTTAGCTTCCAGGCTTCAAAATATTCACCGAGGGTCGTGAGGTCATTTGTTAGTGTTTCCTCAGCTTGTCGAAAATGCTGGTGTTGATATGCCAATGCAATATCATCTGCATATATAAACTTTAAGGACCGAGTTACAGGAATGTCGGCAGTATACACATTAAAGAGCAGTGGGGCGAGCACTGACCCTTGTGGTAGGCCATCCTTTAGTTGCCTAAACGTACTTTCTCTGCGTCCCAGATATACTTTTATCATCCTATTGGAGAGCATTGAGTTGAGGAGACGCAACAAGAAAGGGCAAGGAATAAGGTCGTAAAATTTAACTAGGAGGCCTTTTCTCCAGACGGTGTCATATGCTGCAGTCAGATCTAAGAAAGCCACAGAGGTTTTCAGTCTTCGCTCAAACCCATCCTCAATGAAAGATGTCAGAGCTAAAACCTGGTCACAACAGTTGCGACCAGGCCTAAATCCAGCTTGTTCGACAGGGATGCTGGCATTGAGAATAGGGAGGATTCTGTTATAAATCAACCTCTCTAGCAGCTTATAACAAACACTTAAAAGAGCTATAGGCCGATAACTTTCAGGCAGTTTTGGATCCTTTCCGGGCTTCAGGATAGCTATGATCTTGGATTATCTAAATATCCCAGGCATGTCGCCGGTTTTCAGAGTGGTGTTAAAAACTTCCAGAAGCCACTGTCTAGCCTTGTTACCCGAGTGTTTTATAAACTCCGGGAAAATGTCATCCAAACCTGCTGCTTTGCCAATTGGCATCGCATCAATCGCCACTTCCAGCTCGTCGTAAGTGAAGGGTCTAGAGACTTCCAAGGGTGCTTGCCGACTCTCCTTTATCTCATTAAGCTTGAAATTAATTTTTCTGTCTGCAGACGTACGCACAGGTTTTGAAAGTACGGAGAGGCGTTTTGCAATTTCACGAGGGCTAGGCTGTGAGGCATCGTGTTTTTCACTTGATTTACCAGTGGAGAGTTTCCTGAGCAGAGACCAAGCTTTCCGACTACTTTTGGTGAAGTTCAGGTTCTCGACAGTTTTCACCCACTTCTCTCTCCTGTAGTTGTCGAGAGAGTTAAGGAGTTGGTCAGCTACATCTCTGTCAGCAGTGTCTGTAAACTCACTGTAAAGATCTTCGCACTCTCTGCTCCATCCTGGAATGTATTCTTTTCTAAAACCTCTTGGGATTGTCGCCTTAGCGGAAGACAGGAGAAGGCGAGTGAACCGATCATAGTTTTTTATTTTAGAGGGGATGAACCTGATGCCGCTATCAAGCCTTGATGAGAAGGCCTCCCACTCAGCTTTATTAAAGTTCCACCTAGGCCGAGGAAAAGATCTTACGAGAGGAATTTGCATTCCTACTGATATTATTACAGGCCTGTGCTGAGAGTGGGGGAATGCACCAAGGACCATCCTGGAAGTAGGCACGGGTGTTGCTGATGGTTCACGGGAGCAAAAGCACAAGTCTGGAGAGTACCCACGACGCCATCGGGCTGAATGGAAGGTGTGTGGGTCCTTGGCATTATATACCAGGAAAAGGTTGTTATTTTCAGCCCAGCTTGAAAGACGAGTGCCGTTGTCATCATCGGACGAGTATCCCCACTGGGTATGATGACTGTTGAAGTCACCTACATATACCACAGGATGTTCAAAAGTTGGGAGAACTGTGTCTGACCACTGGGTGTTTGGTGGTTTGTATACATTTACAATAGTAGTCGCAGACACCTTAACAGCAACAACAAATGTGTTGTTATCAAAACTTTTGTGGGAGACTGATACGTCGTCTATGTCCTGTCTAACGTACGTCGCCACTCCGTAGACCCTGTGACCTATTTCCTCCACAAGCTTATATCCTGGGATGTTGCCCCTCGCACTGTTTTCTAAGTCTTCTGCATGTGTTTCTTGCAGTGCGAGGACATCGACCTCATTTTCCAGCAGCACCTTGCTGAGGCAGTCACTTTTAGATTTGCTCAGACCCTCTACGTTAAAATGACAAACATTTAAAACACAGCCTAAGTTTCTAAATTGGCCCTGGAAAGGGCCGTTTGGATTTTGTCTGGCAGCTGGCATAGCTGAGAGATCACTGTGTGTGACAGTTCAGCTGCCAAAGTTGTTGTTCGTTTAGCACCACCCGGGGAGTACGTGCAACTTTAATGGAATGCTGCGGACGCGAACAACATCACCCCCCAACTGGAGACATTTGAAGCCGAATATAGAAGGCAATCTCGCAGGCATCCCGCGTTTAAATGACATTTATGACATTTGATATTTCCTATACAATTAGGATTACTTTTAAGGACAAAACCTGTTAGTATAAAATATAAATTGCCACTATATCAATCACTAGAACAGGTAGCTCACATTAGAACGTAAAGTATCTAAATAAAGCACCCGCCACACATGCCATGTGAATATTGGTTCATTTAACATGCACATTGAGCACTTTCAATAATTACGATCCAACAAATAATTTGAATTCGCTTGACAAATTTCATTTCTCCTGCCGTTTACTTGGTTTGTTTATTCTATTCCTTCAAAATGCCGAACGCGTTATATCAATAGGCCTAGTTCTTTCACTAAACATTTAATATTGTCCTTTTCTTTCCACACCAACTTCTTTAGTAAAACTTGAAATGTCGGCGTTTTCTTAAACAATGCACTATCGTATAAATTGTCGCTCTTGTCATAAAGCTTTTAGGAATCAGAAAGCAATTTCAACCAAAGCACGTACGGCGGACGCCCACAATTTTCACTACAATAAAAACCAGATGGAGATGTTGTTGCGAGGGACAAGTTGCCGAATATAGAAGGCAATCTCGCAGGCATCCCGCGTCGGCCTTCGCTGTAACACGCCTTCGCCGGCGCCGCATGGCGCTGCATAGCTGCGGGTCCGAGCTTTGAAAAAGAACAGCAGATGGTCAGCGGCTCTTTTGGGGATACATTGTTTCTTAGGCAGTCGAAAAATGAACGTAAGAAAGCCTGCACGTCTTTGTTAACTCTCTCAAGGACGTCAAGGTTTTTTGTTAATTTTTTTAAACAATTAGTTATCCTGTTCAAAAACCGTATTAAGTCGTACTGCATAATCTCAACGGAAATATTTTGCTTTTAAACATAAATTACTTTTTGCACAGGCTAAGCATTCCCTACATATAGGCTAAATCATATGGCGCCTTAATTTATAGTCTATTAATTGAAGGGTATTTTTTGCGGTTTTAACAGTACGATAAAATGTCCTGGAACTACGTAGTTATTTTTTAACCGATTTAGTTCAAATAATGAATATACGACATGCATATATGTAAATTTTATATCTACTTTTTGTATAATGTATGTGTAGACCTATGTTTTTACCACCCATAGGGAGAAAGACAAACATCCTAAGTAAGCTTAGATTGATTTAAATATCAAATGAAAGGTTTATATTAGTAGAGAACAATGCTAAAACCCTAAAATTTAAAGGGCAGCCGAGTAAAAAATTATAGAAAATCAAATTGAGCATAAACATATTGCCGAAATTACAACATAAAAAAAAACAAACAATAAACCCAGACATACTAGAATTTTTTATTTGCTGTTTGTGACACATTACTCAGAATGTAAAGCCGTTTAAAATTATGCATGATATAACTTGATCGAATGATATCTCAAGACTTCCTTTAGGGAGACTTCCTGAAGGAAGTTGTGCAGAAATCACATAAACACATTATTACAAATGTTCATTAAAACTGAGAGTTAAGTTGTTGTGGCTACCGCACCTGTTTTGATTGCAGAATGCCGGAATAGATTAAATAAAAGGACAAGCTTAAACTAAAAATTGCTATTATAGTTGAAAAATAGCTTTAATTGTAATAGAGTTTTGCTGTATTACCTCAAAGTATGTTATTTGTTTTTTGTCAATTGTTTTTACTTATTAACAGAAATGTTAACTGCCTTACTTTTAAATCATTAGAAAGGAGAGGGTTTGCTTTTAAAGTAAGTACAACCACTTAAAATTGTCAGTACAGTAATTACACACAACTATGGTCGGTCTTCCTGAAGAAATGCTGCTGCTATGGAGAAAATACCAGAGTGGTATGTTTCTTCGTTATAACCCGAACGTGCTCAGACCATGGCTCAGACCCATTGTTTGTGCTAACTATAGCTACTCAAACTCGGAGGGAAATGCTAGTACTGTACGTAATTTTATTCCTAGCTTTGTACTTTGCAATTTCTTAACATTTTCTAAAATAATTTCCAGGCAGGCAGTCTCTTCGTTTCAAAATTAATTATCATTTGAAACTTTAGCTTTCTACACATTGATTTTTTGACTTGAAAGACATTACACATCTTAGAAGACACAAAATATTCAGATTCCATTTATTCTTGTAATCAGTCTTTCATACTTTACACACAATCTTTAACAATTCTTAACAAATATTCACTATTCGAACATTTTGCATTATTTCCTTATAGAACAATAAAAACGGTACATTTAAATTTTATGTCAAAATTATTATTGGTTGAGTTGTTGTTGTTGGGTATTTGTAATTTTACTTTCTAAAAACCCTTTCTAAAATATTCTTCTGTTGTTTCTGCTTATTATTTTTTCTTTCACTTTCCTCATTGAAACAAAAGCCATTACGAAGGCCCTGAGAGCCACCGCAACCACAGATCAGGGCTCATCAGTATATTATTGAATTTGTTGGCTATTTTTCATTTCACTTTCCTAATAGAAGACAAACTATTCCATAGGCCGAGTTGTGCCACCCCCCCCCCCTCTGCCCCTCAGTCCTTATCCTCCCCCAGGATCAGAGACAGGGCAAGGCAGGATCTCAGTTCCCCGCCCACGATTGTTTCTCCATTTTGCAACTGAGCCAATTATTGAGATGTTGATTAAGGCCGAAATGCGATCCGTTCACTTTCTATCCGCGGTTCGCTGGAAATCCTGCCCCTCCAGAAGATGGCTGCCTTGTATTTGGTTACAGGACCATTTTCTAATGGTTTTGTTAGATTTCGTCATTGAGGTGCAAAAGTCTTTCAAAAGTCTTTTAAAACTAAATTAGACGTTAAAAATACTAGTAGAATTTTGATTATTGATCCATAAGAACTTTATAAATAGAAGTAATAATTGAGTTTGTAAATCAGCAGCTTTCCACAGAATTAACATTCCTCCGGTCTACTATGTATGCTCCTTCAAAATATAAATTTATAAATATTATTTTACTAGAGTGTTTAAATATTTAAAAGATGTATCGTAAAATAATGGCACAGTGTATGAGAAAGTTGAAAGAATTAATTCGACATAGATTTAATTGCAGATTAGAAATTTTATTAAAAGCTTCTGGCTTGTTTCGCTCATTGATCATGGAAGTAAATTTCCTAAAAAAATTATAACAATATTGACTAATTATTTAGGCCTAGTATTTTTACAACTTTTTTCAAGTTAATTAATTAGTTATAGTTACCAATTCACCGAGGAAAAATTTCCTCCAGATAAAATCAAATTTTGATAAATTATTTTAAGTAATTAATTCCACAACATTTCGCTACATAAAAGTCCATCTTGCCAATCGGGCCTGCTTCTCAATGTGATGTCTTATGATACTTGGCAGGAAACGAAACCCTCAGATAGTGTAATATTTCCCCTGCATTGCCACACTAGCACACGATATGCCCGCTATACTGTTCCACAATTCATGTACCTCGCTCCATGATCACGAACACCAACCACTGAACATCACATAGGCCCTAACACATGGCGCGCACCGCGATGCGAATACATGATAAGCTGCGACATCCAGCCTCCTAGCTGATTTTGACGTTTGCAACCCCTTCTTTTTATTTACATCCCTTACTTTGCAATAAGTGTAGAATTTGCCATTCACTTACTATGTCAGTATCATATATGAAACAACGTAAAATAGTTTTAAACTCTAAATTTTCTAACCAAAATCGATGGTTTGATTTTATAACAAAAACGTTAACTTTGTACTCTTTTTTATTAATTTATTCTCCTTATCACTTCAGCAGTAAATTTTTAAATGCTTGTCAAGTTTGCATGTATACTTGATCCTTCATTTCACGTTTTTTACCAGTACTGTAGAAAAACTAGGCGTGCAACGGAAATAGACCATAATTGACATATTTGGAACACAGTTCTTTCCTTAGTGTCGCTTAACTGTTTCTGTATTTTTACTCGACTACTTTCTATTCCAAAGAAGTAGTTTGATAACCTGAAAGATCAAGACGATCGTTGAGAGGTAGCAATGGCTTGCAGATGTAACCCTAATTCGCTAAGACGCAAAGAACCTTCACCTTATTGACTTACATTCCTAGATTAAATTAAATTCAAGAGCGAGAGAAATGATAAACCAGTTTTTTTTTTTTAAATTGGTGCAAAAGGTCTTAAATTAAGGTAAATAATATATAATTTTATCCATTTCATGCTGATTATTTATAAATTATTATACTTAGTCTAGATACTTCGGAGCTATTTTTTTTCATCCAAATTGCTAAGTTACTCATCTGGCTTAAAATTTAATTTTATTTAAATTGAAGTTCATGTCTTAATTAATCTTAGGCCCTATCAATACGTCAGCACAATACATTTTTTTATAACAGTTAACTTTTCATATGCATTTGTTTAATTCATCATCAAAAAAATTTGGTAATTTGACCTTATTGTAAAGATTTTTTGACGAAAGTAAAAAGTTTTATTTATAAAATGTAAGGATAAAAGCTACAGCAATTGATTTTGAAGTGTGTAGGCCTAATAGAAACCATTGCTACAGTACTCAAATTGCCTCAAAGGTCTTTCTAAATTGTACCGAATTTATTTTTTATTAATTAACATGGTATTCTTGAATCCAATACTGCAACTTTATACCTTTTGACATTTCACGCTTTCTCTCAATTTCTCTTCCAAAACCCGGGTCCGGACCAACAATGGGTGGAATGGGGGAACGGAATGTGCCGCGGCGTCAGCAACTGGCGGAACGACGGACAGGACCGGAATGTTGGGACGCAACTGGCACCTTTCCTGAATAAATTTACACTGCCACTAATTGATTTAATATAAACAAACAATATGTTTTATCGGAAATTAGTGGTTAGGCCTTATATGCTGTTATACCTGCAATAAGAGAAACAAAACGTCCCACTGATATTTTTACTAATAATAGCAACAGTAATTTTATATTTTTATTGGGATTTTTACTACCTATTTTTATACTCTAATCAGGATCATTTGAAGGGGGGGATATGATTAAAATTGCCTACCACAATATTTTTATCAGAAGTTAAAATTAAAACAACGAAGTTGTATTTAATTTTTTAGGGTTCTAAAATTGTTACATTAGCATAAATACTTTATATCAAATTCTGTACTCCACTTCCAGCATGTACCTGCGCACCCAGTGAATTTCCTATGATGAATCTTGTTGATTTGTTGCCTTGGGGATGCTATTGGCAAATATTTAATAACATCTTCCCGATTAAGGTACATATCAAACGAACTCTATTAAAGGATGTTAATAAATAAGTAATATTATATTTAATTGATTTCTCTAATATGGGAAACATATTTTTTAATTTTTCCGTTAATGTTTTAATTTATTTTAAACTCGTATACGGTAGTTAAAATAGTTATAAAAATAAAGGCAGGGCCGCAAGAACCCAAGTCCCTGTTCATATGGTCCGATTGTTCTGGTTGCAGCACTATTCAAATATTAACTTCCAAAACTAATTTACTAATTTGTAATAAATTAAAATAAAATAAAATTTGAGGTTTCGTCCAACGGTTATCTTGTTCACAGACACACATGCCATAGGAACTTATAAACTAAATACATTTTGAAGGTCTATTCGTCATTGATTAACTGTCAAGGAATCCATAATCAATGTTACCAACTCAAACTTTATCACCAGCGTATAGTTTTGACCCCGTTTTACCACATCCTTTTAAACTAACCAAATTTCCGGTTAATCTTGTGTTAAAACTAATTTCCAAATTAGTAATATTAATTTTGGCCAGATAAACCTGTAAACCAAATATCATCACATGCCCATAAATAGGGAAATAAATGTCTATTCTCCTTATGATAAAAATATAGGGAAAGAGTATGCAGGTATGCTGCCATGGGGAACACTAAAAGTAGGTTTAAAAGCTTAAAAATATAAATATATTTCGAACCTATGAAGCCTTATACTTCGTTTCTTCAATATCTGTCCATTGCTAAAGGAGTTTGCCTATTCTCCATATGATTAACATGGGAAAAGAGTATGCAGGTTTGCTGCCATGATAAGAAAAAAACTAGGATTTCTTGATCATAAATGGATTTATCTCAACTAAATAAAGGTGAATACCAAGTTTCATCCAAAAATATTGGTTAACAAGTGAAATATTAACACATCCTTATTCTACATAAGATTAACATTGGAGCCCCAAAATACAATGTACTGTCTTTAGACTTTTGAATATCTCGGTAACCAATGGAGATAGAGCAAAGCTTCAAAATACTAAATTGTGTGTTTTTTCGAGCTAAATCCAATGATCAAAATAAAAATTTAAAATTTTTTTAATTTACATATGAAAAATGCAAAAAAAACCATTTTTGGGGTACAAAACCCTCCAAAACTACCCCTTCCGGTAGGTCGATATGTCTGGTTTTCGAACTCATCCGAATAAACGTAGGATTACACATCTCTACCAAATTTGGTGTCGATCGGACCATTTTCACGAGAGTTATCGTGTCTAGGGACACACACACACACACACACACACACACATATATATATATATATATATATATATATATATATATATATATATATATATATATACATATATACATATATATAAAAATTTTAATGACTATTATTTTTGGTCTCTGGGCACCTCAAAACAAAAAAGTAACATGGTCCCGGGCTTAGGTCTTACCGTGAGACCTACGGTAATAGCTTATTCCCTATGGGAAATTCGCTAAAAATCGACAGCGCCAAGACGCATCCCTGCGGCACCCCAGTTGGAGGCTCCCGCAGGTGACGGCCCCCGCGGACCGTGGAGGATGGGACGGTCCTGGAGGGGATCGCACGTCGACCGTCATTACGGATGATACCAGTCATCAAAACGGAACCTGGCTCACCTTTTGTCGAGCGGCAAAATAGCGCGGGTAACAGTAACGTCGCAACCGCGGCCGCAGCGCCGTCACATCGGCATTAGTCAAGGCTCCACGGCTGACCTTGGATAATTAATTCACCCAGTGACCTCCTCACTGGCCGGCCACGGGTCGGGGAGGGTGGTGGGTTGAGTAATAGGTGGCAGGATGGGCACGCTTTTGTTGTGGACTGTCGTTAAAGGTGAATAATGTTTTTCTTTGAGTTGATTTTTCTTCATTTTTAAGTGTATTTTGTTTATTTAGTATTCGATCGCTTCATGGAGATGACCGTTTTCTGAATATCGTTGTTACTGGTGGATAAGGAGACTTCCACTAAGCACTACTCCCTCAGTCCCTCCAATGGGCATGTTGTACAAATCCCTCGAAAGACGGGATGTTAGAAAAAAAATGAGAATTAGGACCTAACACTGACAGAGTCTCAAACTCAGAGGGGCATTTCCCTTTTTCTTGTGCTAACTAATTTCAGGTTCAAATATTCGGTCCTCTCAGCCATAAAAACTAGGCCAAACAACCAACTGACCACTCATAGCCCTCAGCTTCTGGTATATTCATTTCCAAGAATGGCATCAACCTCCTTCTGTCCTGAACATTAATGGGTCATGAAATAAGAGGAATTGGTCACAGTGGACAAAAAAGTGGACCGCCTAAAGAGAATGCTATAAGATCTTTGTTTTCTGTATCCATATCCAATGTCAACTTCGAAACTATAAGACAGTTTTAAAGTTATCCCAAAAACATAAAAATAAAATCTACTACCCATTTTTTACGTACTAGGAAATTGTCCCAAAAACAAGTTGTTCTTCAAGATTTTATATAATTCTAAGAACTAAGAGATTTATTTAACGGATTTTACATGTTTCTGAATCAGAATGTAGGAAGATCTGAAGAGAAGTAAGACGTAGTATCGTGTGAATTATCGTGTCAATCTCCTCTCGATTCCGTGGTTTCACCATGGCCACGCGTACACCTCGCGGTGTGTGATCAATATGTAGTTAAACCCGGAGGACATAACAAGCCGTGTCGGCCGGTGCCTGCTGCATTGTCGGGGACAACGCGCATTGTCGGGGAATGGCTACCGGGGAAAAAGGCGATGGGGCATTGTCTGCAGTAACGTGCTTAAATAACTGTTGTAAAAATAGCTTTCGAGATAGGGGCTGGGTTGCTTGAATTTAAATTTACTTAGGACATTCATGAAGAAAATCATTACCAATAGGTCTCTAAATATATCATTCGGATGCATAAACTAACTGTGGTGGATTCATAAAGAACTTATGATTATGGAGAATGAAGTATATTATGTTGCCTTTTGTAATCCACTGGAACAATATCAATCAAACAGTTTGATTCTTTTATATTGTTTACATCAATCTCGTTAGTTCTTTTTTAAATGTAACATAGTTGATGGAATATAATGGGCTTCAATAAACTTTTTAACATAAAAACTTCAGTAATTAACTTTAGTTTGAGTTTTAACAAAGCAGATTAAATCCTTGCTGACTTATTTTGAAGATTTGGCGACAGTTGATAAATACCACAATTATACAGTGTGCAAAATAGTGTCTGTTATGGGTTCTTCCAATTAATTTCTATACTTTTTACCGTATGGTTATTTTTTTATTATATTAGTTGTACTTTTACTTCTACAGAGCTAATTTTGAATTTGAAAGGTATTGTTAATTTGTAGTACTGTATAGTATAGTTTGAAAGTTTTCATATTAATAAATTTAATTTATGCATTTAAGTAGGCCTAAAAATTTTAGTAATATGATTTGAATCTAAAATGTTTTTGCTAAGCTTAAAATATTAACCTAGAATATTTTAAAATAAAAGGAATAAGTCCTTTTCGAGAAAATCCAATATTACTGTACGTTATTACTACTCTTAAACATCCATAACAATTCAAATATAAAGCTCTGAATAAGGGTTCCACGACTTTTAATTGGTGTTACTAAATTTTATACGAACATTAAACTCGTATAAATAAAATTCTACCCAAATCGATCCACTATAGCAACGGGAACCGCTTGCCACTTCCACTTGCTGTTGCCGTAACGCTCAAGGTGTCGCATGCATGTGCGCCTACAATGCTGTTAATCATTCAATTACTATAGTCTTTATTGCGGTAATTACCTTGTAGTGACCAGCTGACATTTGTTGTTTTAATATTATTTTGATGGTTGCTATGGAACTTGTTTTTGTTTTGGTGAGAGATGTTCTGATATTAAATCAACTCATTTATATTGAGAAATAATTGTGATCAAATATGTTAAATAAATAATGTTCTAAAACCAATTACATTCTCTTTATCAACAACTCACTCTTAATTATATATTCTATCAGTATTGCATTATAAACTCTTGTAGTACAAGTGAAATCCTGGACTACATTGGTGACCCCAAGTTAAGAACACTACATATCTGACATGGATAGTAATGAAGAATTATTGTCAAAGATAAGCCTGTTGGAAGAGGAAAATAAAAAACTCAAATGCCATTTGGATGACATTATTGGGACTAAAACCGATGCAAATGGTTCTGGTGCGAGTCATGGCACTGAATACCTCACCCAGCCTAATGAAAACTGTGCCCCAACAAAAACACCAAGACTTAAGTTTCCTCCTTTCTGGCGTGAAAAACCAGCACTTTGGTTTGTCCAGGTTGAAGCAATTTTTGCTTTATGGCATATTTTTTATGAAAATCTTCGTTTTACCCACATTGTGACGCAATTGGATGAGGTGACAGCTACAGAAGTAGAAGACTTGCTCTCACACCCACATATGAGCAACCTTATACAAGTTTAAAAAAGGAGCTCATAAGAAGATTAACCGTCTCAGACCAGAGGAAAATCAGACAGCTACTCATGGACGAGGAACTTGGAAACGATGCCCCTTCTCGCTTTCTTCGAAGACTCAAATCTTTGGCCGGCGACAGCATTCCAGATAAACTACTCAGGACCATTTGGGTACAGCGCCTTCCGGTGCATATCCAGGGCATCCTTCAAACCCAGTTAGAAGGTACTGGGGTCAGTACTGACTCATTGGCCATTATGGCTGATAAGATCCAAGAGGTTTCAACCTTCAAGCTCACCCTCAGTAAACTGCGATGCTATTTCGTCCTATCGAGGTAAGAAGATAAGTTCATTCTCTAAAGCCCCAGACAAGCATGACGTCCAAGGGGGATGTGTTCAGGCAATCTTGGAGAAACTCTCCATGTTGGAGGAGAGAGTTACCTCTCTATCAGACGAGTTTAAATCATCTAACGGTAAGCTCAGTTCGTTAAGTCGTACTCGATCTAAAAGCCAACATGTTACTCTTGCCAAGAATAATGGCTACTGCTGGTATCATGACCGCTATGGGGCTCAAGCTTCCAATGCGTACATCCTTGTACTTACAATTCTTCAAAAAACGAATCAGGCAACTAGGTGCGGTGTCGACTAATTGCCATGTGTCAAGACGCCATCCTCATGAATCACTTAAGGTAGATAGTAATCACAGTGGCAGGTTGCAGGTTGTTGATGAGATTTCAGGTTTAAGTTTCTAATAGATACGGGTTCTGATATTAGCTGCATTCCTAAAAATTAATCAAGAGACCTTTAGAACCCTCTGGTATAGAACTTAGGGCTGCCAATGACTCTGAAATACCCACTTTTGCAGCTTGTGTCTTAACTTAAATATTGGACATGAAAGATCTTTCGTCTGGAGCTTTGTTGTAGCAAGTGTAAGTACTGCAATCATTGGTTCGGACTTCCTGGCTCACTACTCTTTGTTACCTGATTGTCGAAATGGTTTTTTGATTGACAGTAATACGAATCTAAAAAGTAAATGTCAATTCATTAACTGCCAGCAACCCAGTGTTAAACTAATTGCATCAGCTACTGATAACTTCCCGCTGTTATCTGAATTTCCGGATATTACAAGACCCTTAGGAGTTCCGAGATCTGTCGTCACAACACAGTTCATTACATAAAGACAACCTCTGGCCTCCAGTTTCATCGAGACCCAGAAGGTTAGCCCCTGAGAAATTCAAAATTGCTAAATTAGAGTTTGAATCCATGCTGGCTAACGGGACTGCATGTCGTTCTAAAAGTCCATGGTCTTCGCCATTACACATGGTTCCAAAGAAGAATGATGAGTGGCGACCATGTGGTGATTACAGAGCATTGAACGCCCGGACTATTCTGATTCTTACCCTGTTCGTCACATTCATGATTTCACAAATTGTTTGCATGGTAGTAAGGTTTTCTCTACAATAGACCTTGTGAAAGCATACACTCAAATTCCGGTTAACAAAGAGGACGTTCCAAGACTGCTATAACAACCCCGTTTGGACTCTTCGAGTTTCCTTTTATGTCTTTTGGGTTACGGAATGCCGGTCAAACCTTTCAAAGGTTTATTGATGAAGTTTTAGAGGGACTCAACTTTTGTTTCCCCTACATTGACGATGTCCTAGTGTTTCAAAAGACACTACCGAGCATGAAGAACATCTTCGGATAATTTTCAGAGGTTTGTCGATTACGGTGTCCTCATTAATGTGAAGAAATCAATATTTAATGTGGACTCAGTAGTTTTTCTTGGCTACCATGTGTCGGCTGAAGGGACTAAACCTGTTCCTGATCGCATAGATGCTCTCCGGAATTACTCTTTACCACAAACTGCGAAAGGACTTAGGCGGTTTTTGGGATGTTGAACTTCTACCGTAGGTTCATTCCCCACGCCGCCGAGTTCCAGGCTCCCCTTCACACAGCCCTAGCATCTTTGAAAGGAAATCAGAAGGTCCCTTGGACTAGTGCATTAGAAGAGAGCTTTAATAACTGTAAGAATCACTTGGCGGAAGCTACATTGCTTTGCCACCCTAGTAATAATGCTAAGTTAGCAATTTTTTGTGATGCATCGAATACTGCAGTAGGAGCAGTATTACAGCAATTAAATCAAGATGGTTTATGGGAACCTTTGTCCTTCTTTTCTCAAAAACTTACACCTAAACAAGCTAGTTGGCCAGCTTATTACAGGGAACTTTTTGCCATTTATGCTTCTGTTAAACATTTTAGACATATTTTGGAAGCTAGCCCCTGTACTGTCTACACTGACCACAAACCTGTCACTTTTGTTTTTCAACAGAAGAAGGATAAACTACCACCAGTTCAAAATAATCATCTGTCGTTTATTTCACAGTTCACAACTGACATACAACATGTTTCCGGTGCTTCTAATATTGTGGCTGACAGCTTTTCAAGGATAGAATCTATTTCTGTTATCAAAAATAGTAACATTGACCTTCATCACCTAGCAGACTCTCAGTCTAAGGATGAAGAACTTCAATCTATCCTTCAAAACAATCTGTCCTCACTAAATCTTCAAGCGACTAAAGTTCCGGGCTCTGATGCTGTTGTCTACTGTGATATTACAAATGACAAGCAACGATTGTACATCCCAAAATGTTTGCGCAGGGAGGTATTCAATTCAATGCACAACTTAAGTCACCCTGGGATAAAATCCATGAATAAAATGTTGACTTCGAGATATGTTTGGCCCTCTATCAATCGTGATTGTAAGGAATGGACTTTGTCCTGCCAAGAATGTCAACGTTCTAAGATTACCCGTCACGTCCAAACACCCATCAGTGACTTTCCTTTGCCAAGTTGTCGATTTGAACATATCCACGTGGATATAGTCGGTCCTTTACCTCAGGTTGGTAATCTACGCTACTGCTTGACTGTGGTGGATAGATTCACAAGATGGCCAGAGGCACACCCCCTACAGGGAATCACTGCCGAAGAAGTCTCATCAGCCCTTTTTAATTGCTGGATATCACGATTCGGTGTTCCCCTGCGCATAACGACTGACCAAGGCAAACAATTTGAATCTTCACTCTTTGCCGAATTAGGAAATTTGTGTGGTTTTTCAAGGCTTAGGACAACAAGTTACCACCCCTGTGCAAACGGCATGGTAGAAAGATTTCATAGACAACTGAAGGCAGCGATTATGTGCCACTCTGCTTCCACATGGGTTGAGTCCTTGCCTGTGGTTCTTCTTGGTATTAGGAATGCTTTCCGTGCTGACCTCAATACTTCTTCAGCAGAAATGGTTTTTGGACAGGTTGTGCGCCTTCCTGGGGAGTACTTCGTTCCATCAACAAAGTTGGCACCGTTGGAGGACCCAACAAATTTGGTTTCTCGCCTCAGAATGAAAATTTCTGCTCTTAAACCTGCACAAGTCATGTGACAAGAGACAAGAGAAATAGCTTCATTTTTCGTGATTTGGACAAGTGTACACATGTTTTTTTAAGAGTGGATGCTGTCAGAAAGTCTTTACAACAACCATACACGGGACCTCATGAAGTTAAAAAGAGGGACAAGAAAACTGTAACGATACGACTAAATGGTACGGATGTAAGAGTCAGTCTTGACAGGGTTAAACCAGCCTTTGTTCCTCGTGATGACAAACCCGAGCCTCAAATCGGTTTTCAACAACCTATGAAGGACAATAGACAAATATCCTACACTACCAGATCTGGAAGAAATGTCAAATTGAAACAGCCAGTTTCAGTGTGAACTATTTTTTTTTTATTTTTTTTTATCACTGTAAATTTTGTTACTGTTTCATTCGTGGACTAACAGGGGGCTTTTACCTGGACTGTATAGACTTCCAGTCTCCGCAGGGGGCTCTTGTAGTGACCAGCTGACATTTGTTGTTTTAATATTATTTTGATGGTTGCTATGGAACTTGTTTTTGTTTTGGTGAGAGATGTTCTGATATTAAATCAACTCATTTATATTGAGAAATAATTGTGATCAAATATGTTAAATAAATAATGTTCTAAAACCAATTACATTCTCTTTATCAACAACTCACTCTTAATTATATATTCTATCAGTATTGCATTATAAACTCTTGTAGTACAAGTGAAATCCTGGACTACAACCTTTTTAATTGGCGATGAAGTGATCACATAGGGAAAGTACGCCCTAATTAAGCCTCAGGGTTGAGCAAATCTCGACCGTACTGTGAAGGGAATGCGATATCGCTCGATCTGAAAGTCGCTTGCAACGAACGCACTGAGTTCTTTCTGCGTGAAACCGGTGCACTTGCTGTGGAACGTGTTATATGAATATTAGTGAGTTGATTGCCGATAATATCTATCAACTCGGTTTCATTTATAGAATATGCCAAGTAACCTGTTCACTTTCCCCGTTTACATATAGTTTGACTTAATATGAAATAGTGAGTGTTTATATCTTTCTTGAATTATTGTTGTATAGGTTTCAGTTTTATGTGGGTGACTCTATTTTCACTTTTAAAATGTGTTTCCTACTATTTAGACCATCCATTTAATTATTCCCTTATTTGTTTTCAAATTTAAATATTGAAACTGTTTTTCAAATTCTTTTCCAAACATGTTGTTTGGTTACTATTCGTATCACACATGTTTATAATCACAGCACGTGTTGTGTGGTAAGCTTAAAACAAAATCCTGTCAAATTTTTTACTACCTCTCATTCTTAACTCAAGAATAAACTTCTACTGCTCTTCAATATTGTTCGTACATTCCCTTCATTAGCGATATAAAACCAGTTCAAACGGATGCGATTCAGACAGTTAATTAACGATCCACTTCTGCCGGTGACTACTTCAACATGGAATGTTATCTTTCAATAACATCGCATGTTTTATTAATTGCATTAGACTAACCCCAAGGCCGATTCTGCAATCAGCCATGACAAGACGCAACCGAGACATCCCGTTCCTCTAGAATTTCTTGCTGATTCTACAATATTTCAGCAATTAAGAGCAATCCCTGGCCGTATCTGGACGCAGGCGCTGTTAGTGTAATTTGGATCGCGCTCGCCCCAGAATCTAGATTACGGCGGCCTCGATAGTAACCTGAGACTGGTCTGGTTATTACCCGATATGTCCCAGCGCTCCAGTCGTTCGCCACAATTATCTTTATAGTTTATAGAATCATTTAGCCGCAATGGATGACAATGGCGGCATTCCGCGCCAGCTGCGAACTGCCTGCACGTCCCACTTAGGAGGGTCTCCGCACCGAGTACCAGGTGGTAAGGACTCGTCATGCCACCGGAGGCCATGTCAATTATTGAGGATGAAATGAAAACAAAATTCTTTTAGAGTTGGGAATTAAAAATTATAAGTTTGTGCTAATAATGTATGATTGTTTGCTGTGCCGTATTTGACCTAGAATGTACTTTTTTTTTTATTTCAATGTTCTATAGTTCATTTTAAAAAGTGCTCGAAAAGAACTAGTACCTTTATAATTACTTAAGATTAAAGGTAATTTACAACTTTACTGTCCATTATACTATGTAATACTTAACTCATAAGTAGAGAAATGGCTGTGTATAGCCTCATATCACGATTATTTAACTTAAAAACGTTTTACTCAAGAGGCCGAATTCAGGAGCGTTGTACTGGAACTTAGTATTAATCAAATAAAACTATTCCAAGTTATTTTAAACGTTAGCTGTCATAATAGTATATTTCACCACTAGTCCGGAAAGTGACCCATTTATGGGCGAGATAGTGTTTTACGCGCGAGGCGAAGCCGAGCGTGGAAAACAATATCGAGCCTGGAAATGGGCTTTCCGGACGAGTTGTGAACGATACTTTTCATCACGACGCAATTATTAATAAATGTGGAAGTTTTAAAGGAGGATTATTTTTGTAAATTCTTCGCCATTGGACAAAGTAAACAAAGCTGGAATTCAAAATTTAATTTGTTTTAAACCTAGCTGATTGTTGCTGTACGGAAGTTTGTTTACCTTGGACGGAAAGTAATGTTTACAAACATTACTTTCCGTACAGGTCAGTAAAATCAGCTGACGGTGACAGTTTGGGAAATGACTACTTTCCAAGGTCTCAGCTGTACGGCAAGTTGTCACTTTCGTATACGGAGTGATGAAAAATATCGAAATTCCAGTACAAACTATACGTAAGTGACGATAGTGAATTAACGGAAAAGTTTAATCTCCATAATATTTTCTGAAGCATGAAAGTAAAGCAAACAAATAAATTATATTTAGAGCACGATAAAGCTATCAATTTCCGGCTGTATTTCGCCTTCGCTGTGGTCCAAAAGCGACATAAATTGCACCAGCTGTTATCCGCCATTCACGGACGTCCCATTTCGGGCAAAATATTCGAAAGGGTCACGAACCTGTGATTTCGTCGCTTTGGAAAGTGAAGGCCCTGTCCTATCCTAGCTGATCCTAGTTATTAGGGTTCGGAATAACGATCGTTGTTTTCCTGTGAGGATAAAGAAGAAGTGTGCATTCATCTGCCAAACGTGGCATTTTTGGGGTTAAGTTGGAAAATCATGAGAAGATTTTGATGTTCTAAAGTGCTGTACTAAAACCGAGATGGTGTAGCAGGGTCAGTAATATTATATATCTTCATAAAGAGCTTCTAAAGAGAAAGCAGTTGTAATAACGTAAATAGTTTTAACTTTTAGGAGAGTGGCTGTTAAAGTTGCAGGATGTTTACTTCTCACACATTAAATGATGATAAATATAGGCCTACACGTTGTCTTGAAACGAAAATCTTGTTCTATACTAAGTTTTAGCCTGGAAATCAGATTTTAAAAATCTAAACATGCTAAATTAGTCTAGCACATGGTTTTTTTTCTAAAACTTGTTGTGTTATAGTTATAATTATTTCTTTCGTGAAAAAATATGCAACAACAAATGCAGAACTTTAAAGTTTATTCGTACCTAATGGAAAACCAGAGGGAGTTGACAGCATTAAAAATAGAAAAATGTGTTAAAATGCAAAATGCAATATAATTACTGAGCTATAATAGTTTAAACAATCCAGCAACTGATGCAATAGGTTACTTTTATACAGCGTTGGTAAACAACATTTAATTAATTAACTGTAATGTATGAATTTATTTATTTATTAGGACAGTCAGATACAATAGTTACATATTGTGTTGACTTTTTGGAGCCCTAAACAGATAGAGCCACCAGTTTATTAAAAACCCATCAAATAATTCGGCAAAGTGCACTTTATTTAGGCTATAAAACTATCAATTTAATTATAAGTTTCCCAGCAGGTGTTTGCATGGGTATGATTTATAAACTCTACAACACTATAAAAAGCATTATTTATTAAATATTCTCTTAGTTTTTTGTAAAATAGTTTAATATCATTAATATTTCTTATGCTTTCCGGGAGATGGTTAAACAGTTTAGCTCCCGCGTAACATGGCAACTTATGGTAATTTTCGAGTCTGTGAAAATCAGTTCTGAATAAATTTTTATTTCTAGTATTATAGTTATGAAAATGTGTGCCGAATTTTGAGTCACATTTTGTTAGAAAAAACTTAATTGTTTGATAAATATATAAACCTGCTAATGTTAAAATTTCCATACTACGAAAGGCTGGTCGGCACGATTCTATCTTTGCTAGGGTTCGTACAGATTTCTTTTGTAGAATAAATACCCTAGAAAATTTGCAATCAGCACAAGCCCCCCATAGAGGTAATCCATATGATAAATGTGGCTGGATTATGCCATAGTAAGCTGTTTTTAAAATTTTTGTTCCACAATATTTTGAAAGTCTACGCATAAGAAATATTCCCGAGGAAATTTTCCTACAGACATATTCAATATGATGTTCCCAAGTTAAATTTTGTTCTATGTTTAAACCCAGGAATTTTACACACTTGACTTGTTCCAAGATGTGTTCATTTATCATAATTACTGGGTTTTTGCTTTCATCTATATTACTTAAATTAAAATTTTTGTAGTTTGATTTTGAATAATTTACTCTTAAGTTTAAACTACTAAAAAACTGGACACAACAATTGACCTGCGTGAAAGATACACTCTCTAGATTTTCAGTTGAATCAGCTGTAAAACTGAGAGTTGTATCATCAGCATATTGTGTGATTTGTTCAACATTTATTATTTCATCTAAATTGTTTACATAAAGCAAGAACAAAACGGGGCCAAGGATTGAGCCTTGAGGAACACCATATGCTATATTTTCTCTACCGGACAATTTATTTTCTATCAATACTTGTTGGGTTCTTCCTTCAAGGTAGGATTTAATCCACTTAAAAGAAGTTCCCCGAATACCATATGTTTCAAGTTTATTCAGAAGTAAAGCATGATCAACGCAATCAAAAGCTTTACTGAGGTCCAAAAAGACACTTGTTGCCTTATGGCCCTTTTCAAGTTCAATTAGAATGAATTCAAGGAATTTATTTATAGCATCTAGCGTACTGAAACCCTCTCTGAATCCAAATTGAGCTTTTGAAAGAATATTATTATGATCCAAAAAAGAGGTAAGTCTAATATAAAAAAGTTTCTCTATGATTTTGCCAAAGATAGGCAGGAGAGCAATCGGCCGGTAATTACTCATGTCCGACGGATCTCCTTTCTTAAATATAGGTATGATTTTCGCCAATTTTAAATTATCAGGGAATATACCTTCTTCAAAGGATAGATTGATTATTTTCGTTAAAATTTTACTAATACTTGAAATTATTTGTTTTAATAACCACATGGACAAACCAGTGATATCAGTAGATTTTTTTGCAGAAAAATGTTTGATAACATATATTAATTCATCCTCTGTGACAGGGCATAAGAACATAGATTTCGTAATAAATCTTTTATATTTTATTACTTCAGGTTTAATGTCATTATTAACAGCTACGTTTGAAAAGAAAGAATTAAAAATTTGGGCTATATTTAAGGGATCTGAAATATATTTATCATCAACTTTAATTTTCACAGGGTTTTTAATTTGTTCTTTGTGACCATTTATTATATTCCAAGCAGTTTTAGAAAAAATATTGCATTGTTCAAGCTTTCTGTTAATATCATATGCTTTTGCTGCTCTGATTACCCGTCTATAAATTGCTCTGTACCGTTTGTAAAAAGCTTTAAAATTTTCGCTTTGGGAGCTATAGAATAGTTTTGAATAGATTTTAATGTTTTTTCTGGATACCAATATTCCTTTTGTTATCCACGTCGATGATTTATTTTTTGGTCTTTCAACATGTGTTCGTAAAGGACATGCCTTGTCCAAATGACTAGTAAATGTTGATACAAACTCAGAAAATTTTTCCTGGACCGAATCTTTACTATTAACAGATAGCCAGGATTCATTTTTTAAAGATTCCTTGAGCTTCGTAATATTTTCTGGTAAGGTGATACGTTGTAATTTTTTTGTCGACTGTATTAATTCGGGAGAAAAATTGTTCAGAGTAACCATCTGCCCAAAATGGTCAGAGACAGCTGTGTTTATAACATCAATGTCTATATGACCACTTAAATTTGAAATAACGTTATCAATTGCAGTTTTAGAACTACCTTTTATACGTGTTGGAGAGTTTATAGACCATTGTAAATTAAATGAATTTAATAAATCTTTAAATTGTTTTACAGCTCTATCTTTAATATTCAGTACATCTAAGTTAAAATCACCGATAATAATAAATTTTGATTTGCTTTTTGTTAAGAGCTGTAAAAGGAACTCAAATTTTTCAAAAAATGCGTTGATATTACCATTCGGAGAACGGTAAATACCAACTAGGCTAGTTTTTCCATTTTTGCTTTTAAATGAAATACCAGTAATTTCTAAATTCTTGTCAGTAGAAAAGTTAAAATTTAATTTATTAAATACAATTGTGTTTTTAACAAAAATTGCAACTCCTCCTGATTTATAATATTTCCGGCAGTATATGTTAGCCTGGACGTAGTTTTGTAACTGGAAAAATGGCAATTTTCAGTGTTAAATGCATGTTCACTGATAACAAAGAAATTTGGATTTAATTCCATGCAAACAATTTCTAAAATGTTAATTTTGTTAGTTGCACTTTGCACATTTTGGTGAAAAATTGAAATGTTATTTTTAAATGAGGGGTTGTCTTTTATATTTTCCCTCCCAACGACTGGTGGCTTTACCTGTTTAAAGAATCACATGGAACAAACAGATTTGAAGTAGAAGTCCCTGGCTGAAGATCCATTCTGATTGAGTCACAAAATAAAGGCGAGCAAGTATTGTCGTCTATGATCGAAATTCGACTGTCCTCATCACTACTAGTACTAGAATTTAGAAAGTTTCCACAAGTATTCACTTTACAATCGTCACTTCTCTTTAATGTAGATGGTTGAAAATGTTTGTCCAAGGGTACATTCTGGTTTAACTCAATTTGTTTTACGCTTGGCAACAGTGGAGGCCAGTCACTCAACGATTTTATGTTTAAATTGTTCTTTGGTGTCACACATTTATCACTTTTGAGGTGGTTCCCTTTTGTCATAGCGTGTTCTTTAATAGTTTCTGCGATTACAGACATTAATTTTCTTTTTCCATTCATTTTTAGATGTAAACCGTGAGTTGTATGATCCCTTCTGTTCATGTTAAATTTTTTTACTAAAACAAAATTATTATCATTATCTGTAGAAAGTGTTTTTTCCAAATTTCTGTTCCATTCATTATTAATTTTGTTAATTTTGTCATTCAGATAAGGCTTATCGAATCTATGAAGGATGCCTGGGAATATTACATTGGTGATTTTGCTAGTTTTATTTAAAACCTGAAAGTCTTCAAGAATGTTATTTTCATTTGTATTTAAGTTTGTAACATCATTTGTACCACTCAGTACGACCACATAGTCCTCTTTTGTAAATTTTCCTGTAAGTTTAGGCAAGTCTTCCGTCACTTGTTTAAATTTCGCATTTGGTTTGAAAATTGAAAGAACATCAAAATTTTCTTTTAGTTGGTCTTGCAATAATTCACCACACCTTCTGCCGTGACTGTCAGAAATCATTATTACTTTAGATTTATTTTGACGTATTATTTCTTTATCTTTCTTGATGTGTGTTTCGTATTGATATTCTACATTGCAAGATGCGATTTCATTTTCAAGGCATGAAAATCTGTTTGAAGTCAAAATGGTAAACTTTTCTTGCAGTAATGGAAGTGTTTCACACTGTTTGGAACGTGACTTCTTAGTTTTTAATTTTTTTGATACCGGTACGGTTTTATAGGTGTTATGTTTACATACTTGTTTGGGGACATAATCTTCATTGCATTTGAAATTTGCTTTGTCAGGTAATTCAATATTATTTACATCCTTTTTAAGGCTATCACAGAAGTTATCAATGACATTACCACTCACTTTGATTTGATTTATTACTGACTTTGCATTGACTAAAAGATGTAAACCACATTCAAAGAATGATTTCTGCTGCAGTGTTTTCGCTTCAACAAAGTTGGAATTACCTGTTATATTGTTTGCAAGTTGTTCAGCATGCTTCTTGTTCAAACCAATGACGCTGTCAAAGTGGTAGAAAGTATTATTGTCCCTTTGGTACACTAACAAGCTCCAGTGTGCCCCATTATGACTGTTTTTTACTTGTATTTCAGGACAATCATTTAAACAGAACAAAACAAAGTTTGCTGTATTAAAGTCAAGGGCAGTTAAAGCTGTTAGATTTTCGTATAAAGTACCATATTTTAGAAGCTGTGTGGTTGTAGGTCCAACAAATAGTATATCTTTCCTCTCTTCTGTAACTTCATTGCATAAACAATCAAAATATGACTGAAGATGAATGTCGTTCAAGTACAGATCATTACCGTAGCCAGCATCTGAAGGATTTTTGCCTTGTTTATTTTTTAAGTCACTTTCTAAATTAACCTTTTGTGATTTCAGGTTTTCTAATTCTTTGACTAAGTCTTGTTTTCTTAGTTCTAACTCTTTTACATCCTCTTGCATTTTACAGATTTTTGTTTTTAAATTCAATAACACTTCGCCCTGTGGTTCTGGGATTTTATTAGTTTTGGATTTAAGGTCACTGTTGGCTTTTTGACTTCGAGTCTGTATAATGGACTTAATCATTTCAATGCTAGAACTGTATTTATTTCTAGGAATTTTGAAATTTTACTTGAATATTATATTTATTTATCTCAGCTGATATATTTTGACTAAGATGCACAACTACAAAATAGGTTATATGCACCTTGATTTCCTATTGTTAATATTTAATTGGAGAGTATAATTTAGATATTTTCTTGAATTTCGTAAGAAAAGTTCTTAAATTGTTCTTATAACTAAAAATTACTTACTTTCTAAGCTATCAATTTAGAATTTAACACAATTATAAGGAGCACAAATTTCGCACTGTTCACAACAACATCAAGTCATATACTTGAATATAATATATACATCATCATATAATATATTCATATACATCAATCATATAATGAACACAGTATTATACTATAGACAATACTATACTTGTTGCAGCAGTATTACATCCGTAATTTTCTTAATCTCTTTAAACTAATTGAGTAGCCGAAAGGTGTTAGTGCTCACCTAACAATGTTAATTCTGAGGTTTTCAGGCCGATCCCGGCGGTCTCGAATCAGATTTTTTATTCTGATAGACATATTTGATGTCTGATCATTTGTGTTTGGGCTATGACGCTGTTTATTGTTCAACAAGAGAGGTCTGGTAACATCAGACCAGAGTTTGGACTGCCCTTATCAAAGCGTTAAAAATCGCCAGGAGTGTATATACACATAAATAGCAAAGATTTTTTTTGAGGTTGAATATTTTTACAAGTAATTATTTAAGGTTAAAAAGCTGTGCAATTTGTATAGAGTGTGTTATGCAGTAGTACTATGCTGGATAATTATCCTCCTTTATTAAATTCAACGAAATTCCAATGCTTCAAAGCTATCTTCTAACACTAACACTAAACCATTTTATACACACCAGTCCCACTGCCACGAGATAATCGCCGCGTATCCATGCCAAGGCCTAGGAGGTCCGCGGGATCACGACACCTCGGCTGTGAGGGAATCGGAAATGCTACATCAGTCTCGCGAAAATTATCCCGCATTATTCCACTAGGCTGGACAAACAATCCGTTGATTATCTTAACACCTTGTAGCAGCCCACGCCTATACGATACACGCTCCTAACTCGCGCATTAAACACAATGCCTGCAGCAACAATGTCACGTCCATTGGTACAATGACGGTGTATAGGCCTCGGGATGTAATCATAATAGAAATCTTCAAATCTTCAACGTTGCAATATGTTGAAGAGCAACTTTCACATGAATATTATGAGTAAAAGAGATGTTAAGTGTATTCTATGATTGTTTCCTCTTTGATTCCTTGCCAAAGTTTTTTATACGAACAGATGGAACAGAACAGTTATATTTTACATCAACATAATAATAAAACACATAATAAACAATATTGTTGTTTCTTAACCACAAGTAAGGCCATAACCAGAAGGGGAGAGGGCTAGGGTTTGGTCAGGATTGGGAATTTTAATTAAACCACTTCTGAACACCAATTTTCTAATTTAAAATATATGCTATAGTTTCCTATAGACAAATTCAATAGTGCCTAAATCCTATTTGGGTCTAGAGTTTGCGGCGTTTTGCTAATATTATAAATAGTTGTTTTAAATTGCGGGGGGAGGGGAGGTTGGGTGGCCAAACCTCTTGTCTTCGGCCTTGTTCATAAATAGAGCATTTCGTGTTACGTGGACAATTTTAATTATATTCCCCTATTTTCTCTTCCAGAAATAAGCACAATATTTTTCCAAAGTTGACCAGAATCTGTGTCTTTAAAAGTTGGTGTTTGCAATTCGCAAATTTTAGTTATAATGTTAATGTTTGTTAATCATTACAGTATGCAGCACAAATTAAAAAACATAACTATTTATACAGTACAGTATATCGAACTTTAGCAGCAGTAGAAAGCTCGCCGCCATGGGAAGGCCCCGCCTTGTAAGCCAACCCTTGACTTGAAGCTTGAATGCTTTTCCCATTGTATCACTGGCGAGCACGGCTCTCAAGTTACTCGTAGCGACTTTCCTGCGACTAATGTGCAGAACTGGACCTGGGATTGGTGACTTTCATTGTAGTCAAACCGTACCGAACATGTATGTAGCTTGAGAATGAGAAAGTTGTTATGAAATCACTATAAAAGTTAATCTATACTTATTCAATACGCTAGGGCGCTTTTTGTTAAAAGAACTCCTCCTACAATTTTCAACAGATTTCATGTCATTGGATAGAGCTCGGTCTGTAGTTGTTTCCCCTCAAAATTGATGATAATCAAAATTAAAAGCTCTATCTATAATTTAAAATTAAAATTTTCTTACTAGAATAACATTGGGCTTGGGTTGATAATTTTAAACATATTTTAATGTGCCGCTGTAAATAGGTGTACTTTTAAGTGATTTCCGGAACTGATAATCACAATATTGGATTAGACTGTTATAATTGATTTATTTATTTATTTGATCGTGTGAACTATAGGTGACATTTTCGAGCAACGTTTGCACTAGTAAGATATATCGTTATTTATTGTATAACGAGCAGTGATTAGCCTTACCTTTCAGCTTTATTAAAACAGGCAAACCAACTTGACAATACCTACAAATGAATGTACACTGCACTTGTTATTATGTTACTCTCAGGTATGAATTTGAAATACTGCATAATACGCGATGAGATCTGGTTGCACATTACCTAAAATCTCTTTAGAGAGTTTATTAGTTTAATGTTTGGCTTTTTAATGCCATACAGCGATTTTAATCCATCGAATTTTATTGAAATTCACAATACAGCTAGGCTAGTTACACGTATAAAGTTAATATTTAATGTACCCATATGCGCCTTGCTCCTTGAACAGGTTAATATAGACTTGGAGAATAGTGACAAATTAACATATCCTCAAATAAAAAGATACAAACTACGTAATGTAAAAACAAATTTCAAAAGAATGTTTAAAGATTTTATCTTATAGGTTTTTGATAAGATGGGTCCCTAATATTCTTTTACACAAGTAGGAATATCATAATAGAACACACAGTAAAATTGTGTAAATAATTTAGGTATTTTTTGTAGGAACTCTTTGTCACAAAAATGTTATTTTTCAGTTATAACAGTAACAATAAATAATGAAGGAGGAATTCCGTTCAACAGATTTCAACCTATATTCCAGAAAAGCACAACAATGATCTAATTACCAAGGTAGACGTAGCATACACACACGTGTTGACGCTGCGCGGCGGCGGCGTTTTGGCGGCTACTCTTGATGTATTTGGGCTGGGAACGGCTCACTGGGGCTGCGGCACTCTATGATGTAACATGTTCCCACGACTGATATGCATTGCAATAGACGCCGCCCTACTGTCTCCTCCATGTTTGGATGGCAATCACAGTTTATGTATCTAGGCCGAGAAAATGTTGAGTAACTTATACCATTGACTATGTAGGTACACTGGCTTTTGACGTTACGGTACGGGTGTTTCTATACATGCATCTTGTCTTGTCTGCCTGTGTGTTTAACCAAATCTAATTAATTGTAACAGATTTTTTTGTTATTCTCAAATTCAATCCGAGTAAAGGATTTTTAGACAGGTTGACGGATATAACTAACAGATCTATTGCCAGTCAAGGCGGCACGGGAGGCTACATACAGGATATCCATTCATAAAATCATGTTGACGCCCTGACACACCTGTCTATCACTTCTATGTTATGATTAAGAGCACCAGCAGACGGTAAACAGTGCATCTGTTGCACCGATTAATTTGCAAATTAAACGATGTGGCGTGGATTAAAGTTCTCTGAATTACAGTTCTTAAAACGAGGACACCTCAACAGGGGTGTACTTCAACCCAAATGTAGATAAAGGGTTAGTGATGAATAAGTGATGCATCATCTAGCTTTCATACTAAAACAAGCTGATTATTTATGTAATGCAGGCCAAATTTATATTGGCAAATGACCAATGACAGTTAGGATCAGATTATAACATTAACAAAAGCCAATGTTCAATGTCTCGTAGTGACTTTTAGTGTTATGAGAAAGAGGCGACACTGACTTTGCCCCTTTACTATCATAATCCACTTGGAAAACCGTAAGGTTTTTGGTATGTTTCTAAAACAGACATTTAATTGCTCGATATGACCTCCTCACGAAGCTCCTAGCACCCTCTCACTCCCTCATTGGTTCATTTCAACTTTAAATTAAACTTTCCCCCCAGGAAGTGTTAATTTCGCAGTAAGTCACTTAAGACGCGGTAATAGCTTTGGAGGTGGGGAGCGCTGCATTCCCGCAGTAATGCGGAGAAATTGAAATATTTTAATACACTTAATGCGGCATTAATGTGACACTTAAACCTAACTGCATAAGCGTGTTTGTTAAAAGGTCGCAGTTGACTTGCTCCATTAGCAGTTAAAAATATCGTTAATGTGTTAAGTAAACATTCTTGCAGCGAAATAAACATATATATTTTTAATATCAATTGTGATACCTATTTGTAAAAGAATTGTTATAATTTGGAACACTTTTCAACAACAAAAACTTAGAAATTGCGTTGAAAATTTGTCAATCACTAAGAATTACTTCTAAATTTTACTATAATCTTTTACGAAATACAGTAAATACTGTACAAATAACAAAGAAAAGTAGCCTAACACACTAAAATCAAGTAGAAGTGGTGGGTTTCTCGAAATATATCCTGAAAATCAGTATCCTACGTAAACATAGTACTGTAACTTTATTGTGTAATGGGATGGCATTGATTTATGATTGAATATTGATTGTATTGAGATAACCAGTTCATAGTACAGGTACCACCTATTCATACTTACATAACATTTCTGTAGATGAAATGCAATTTAAATACTGTGTAACTAAGAGGGAAGATTAATGTGATGAAGAACAAAGTGGATTAATGATTTTAGTTCTCAGATAAGGATAAACACAGCCATGGAAGATAGGAAATGAAACCGGCCTAGATGATTTAATCTTTCGCTGCGCCAATTCTTGCCCAATAGGAGACTCCCCCTCACGAACCAAATCTCTAATAACTCCATCAGTTGATTTATATAACTCTGTGGTGGCGCGGCCATAGAGTAACCGATCCGATAATTACATCCATTACCATTGCGCAACACCGCTGAATAGCTTACTCTGTGAAACCCGCTCAGCGCTCAGCGACGCCGACGCCACGGGTCCGTTGAAATTATCCGGTTGTTGTACACTGTTATAACGGCGAAATGTGGTTTACCCTCACAGCAATTTGGAAAGGTTGTGAGACTGTGGTTGACAGCAATTAAGTACAGTTAAAACGATTAAGAATGCGTTTTTAACCACAACTGTTTACGTGTAATACCCGCTTTAAAACTTTCAAATAGAATTCAAATTTAAATTATCTTCCGGTTTTGCATTATATAAAAAAGATTATTTGTATGCAATTTGACGTCAAAAAGGCACTACAGAAATTTTGACAAGGCCTGGATAAAACTATAGAATAGTTTTAGAAAGAGCTACGCTGTTCATGAGAAAATTATTTGTAGCCACCATTGTGTTAATATAAGGAGACTATAATAGGAGACTTTTAAATTGAGAATTGGTGGTTTGGCTTACAAATTAAAACTTTCTTCTCGCGCTAGCAAAAAACGCACATTGAGTTTAATGACCAGAAATTACCCAGTAATATCACTTCCCTTAGAGCGATAATTACGTCATCCATATATATGAAAATATTTTGTAAAAGTGCGTTTTTAAATAGCCCTGTAATTAATTGCTACATTGCTTATTATCAGCTCACTCAGCATAGGCCTACTCACAATACAAAGCCTAGATCAGTCTTCCCATGTCGATCATGCAACACCTATTCACCTGATGTGCAACGTGTGATGGACTGTATAGTGTTTGCAGCACAATACATCTAATTGTGTAGTTCAATGTTACAATGTTAACGCCCGACGTCCACACCTGCAATCCAAACCCAATTTAGGATCTTTCCCGAGTCGATGGAGAAAAGCAAATTTTAATGAAGAGCTTTTATGTTCTCCAACATGTCCCTTCTTAATTAACTTTTCTTTAAAAAATTGTAAAACATTCATATCTAGTGTATACTCTGCTTTTTTACCTGAATTAATGGATATGCTTATAATCTTCTAATCACTGATATGTATTTGCTGACAACATATAGTAGTAAAAATTTAATTAAGTTTTACCTTTTTAGCCCTGACTACTTCAGCAATAATTTTATCTTTACAAGGGCCGCCAAATGAGAACAGTAGTTGCCGGCGGCGGCGGCGGCGGCAGCGGCAGCGGCAGTAGGCAGCATTCGTGGGCAGAACACCCACCGATGCGGCATTAACTGGGACATACAAGTCAGGCAATTAGCTATTTCAAAGTAACGTTTTGCGATGTGGTGGGCAGCCATGATGCGCCGGTAAAGGATTGGCCACACTTGTCAAGATATTGCGGGTCTAACGAGCACCGATTGAGGTCACTCAGAAAGGTTTTGAGAGGCTCCACAAAATATGGGATGGACTGGGATGTTTTTAAATCAGTAGCTATTTTTGTCTATAAAATGAGCAGCCAATATTAATCATAATCAGTACTCAACTGTAAATCAGAACAACAGTTATGTACGAACCCATGTATATCAACACAAACCCATGCTTTCACTTATTAATTAATTATATAATTCTAATATAAAACTGTGCAATATCAAAATATTTTTTTAGCTTTTATTACTTTTTGTTAAGGAAATCATAATGGAAGCGGCTTTAATTACAAATAATCAACTATTAACATCGCAAGTCCTTATTTAACTGGCTGTCTAACTTTAATAAATTGTACCCTTGTACATTTAAGCCATCCAAAATAAATGTATAATGGCTAAAGAGAGTTATTTGAAGTAGATATACGGATCTTACTCGAATATATACAGCACACTAACACTATAGCCAAAAACAAAAAAAAAGCTTGATAAGTTTTGTACTGCGCTAAACTAGTCAAATTATAGCCCAGCCGGGTAATTAAACGTAGAAGGGTCTACTGTACATTAATTAGCAAGAAATGCATAGACTGTCCTGTTCTTTTCAAACAACCACTCGTGTGGGTCGTCTCACATCAATATGTTGCCCTTACATTATTTCTTCGACAAACTACGATACTGTTCAGAGCCGTCCTTAGGAAATGCGAGGCCTGGAGCAAAATATTTTTGCTAGGCCTTATTTAACGGTGATTGCTAGGGGGTTGTGGGGTATGGAACATACGACAGCATGCGTCCAAGTTATGTCTAGACGTTTTCCGACTGTCTATATATGTAATCAATCCATTAGACCCCTATATCTTTGAAATTATTTGAGTTACAGAAATGAAACTTGGCACAAACTATTAATTACAGGGTCTCCCTGAGCTCTATCCTCTAGCCCTCTAAACTCTTTTTCAAGTATTATTCCTGGACCAAAGACAAACCAAAATATCAAATTTAAAATTTAGTGATTTTAATACAAATAGTCACGAATATGAGCGGGTTGCTGCGCAAAATGCGCGGTTGCGGCGCCAGCTCAACAATATGGATTTCATACCAAAACTGCTCCCGGGGAAGCGGTCCGACCGTGACTAGCCTCAGTTATATCGCTCTATCTCACTTATTTATGAACCAATTTTCATGATTTTTACATCGTTGGATTTTAAATTAAATTTTACAAAAAACACATAAGAACATGAAGTTTGCTACTTTATGTAGCCTAGGTAGTTTTTATGTAATTTAAGGTTAAAGATTTTAATTGGCCAACATTTTGAAAACATGAATTATAAAAAGTTGGTTATTTTTTCTAGCTAAGTCTTTACTTCAAAAAGCTGTGTACCGAATTTCAACGTACTACGTCAAGCCGTTCTTAAATTAAAAATTATTCTTAAAAAAATACAAAATGGCGGCTGTATAAGTAACTATGGTGTTTTGGAATTTTTAAATATGATATTTTGATTTTGGCTTGTCTTTGGTCCAGGAATAAACTACCTGTAAAGGAAGGTAGAGAGTTCAGAGACACCCTGTATTAAGTCCCAAATGCAAGTGAATTTCTACATTTCTAACATTTACTGTTTCAAGTTTCAAGATGGTGGTAATTAAAAATGTTCAAAGCTAAATATTTTAAAAAGCTGTAAATTTTACAAACTTTTGCAAACTTACAAAAAATTGCATGATTTAATTACCGGAGTAAAAACACTCAGATTGTTACCATAAAACAATGGATAGTGGAGAAATTAAAATCTTATTTTGAGAAAACACGGGTTTCGCTCGTAAACTTAGGCCTATGTAAATCTTTATGATTTAAAAAATGTAAAAACTTAGATTAATCCGTTGTTTCTCTTTTTATCATTTGAAACCAAACTTAGTTTTAACTTTTTTGTTTGCAGTTTTTAAGATATTTAGCTTTGAAAGTTTTAAATGGCCGCCGTTTTGCAACCATAAATGTTAGAAATGTCCAAATTCATTTGCATTTGTGCCTTAACGCACTTAACAGTTGTGCCAAGATTTAATTCCGTACCTTAAATAATTTCAAAGATATAAATGGATCAATTAAAAAATCACATACAGACAAACAGTTGAAAAACTGCTAGAGATAGGCAAAGTCGGTCATGCATGGTTGTGGCATCTGCAAGCATGGCTCGGCGGCCGCGAGGCTTTGGTCCCGTCACCCCGCCCGCCGGCCACCGCTATCAAACGATGTTTTGCGTTTGCATCCTTTTGGTCTCTATACTATTACGTACTATAATAAGAATCGCGTTCCTAGGTTTTTAAATCTCAATTATTGAACATATTGTGCGGGTAATTAAACCGATATTTTAGGTACGTATCTGTTCATTATTATATTATTTTTATTCAACCTAAACGTTTATGCAACTAACTTTTTAGCGGGCAAGGCCTCGCGGCGCGAGGCCCTCCTCAGCGCGAGGCCTGGAGCGGCCGCTCCACTCGCTCCACCTTAAGGACGGCACTGATACTGTTCTTGTACCTCGCGTCTGAACTGTGTGACCCTAATGTCCATGGTCCAGGCGACGTCGGCGGCCGCCCTCTGGACCTTGGACTTAGGACCTCAGCAGTCACGAGTCTTCAAGGACCAATGACTAGAAACACGCAACACATGATATTGTGTCCTGGACGTTTAGGAGAATGACCACGTTGTCATTGTCTTGTGGCTGGCAATAAGTTTAGTAGAGACTATGCTGAGACTATTGTGAGTAAAGTCAAATGCAATTTCCCTGGTTCTTTTATTTATAAAAAGAAAATGTAGTTATTTCAGTAGAACTGCTTGGAGTTGGACTTCTTGCCGGTCAGCTGTTTCACAGGCTCAAACGTTCACAGATACCATCGACATGTGTGTTCGGTGTTGTGGGTGGGGAGGGGGAGGCGGTTTCGAAATTTGACATCAGTGTTTGCCCCAAAGTCGTGACTCGTCCGGCCTACGAAGTTTCAACACACCAACTAACTCACTTTTTACACATTTATCGACTTTCTTGTTTCAATCTTATAAACACGTTTTCAATTGCCCTACTTTATTTATCTTTTACATAATTCCATATTTATTTGAAGAACCCTAGATGGTGTTTCGTATAACTTGCTTTGGTTTTATAAATTTTAAGAATTGGTCCCGAATAATGGTGTGTGGAGTGGAATGTGTAGTTTTCTTAAATAGCATTCTAAATAAAACGTTCAAGTACTCGAGTACAGTCAAGACATACATGACTTTATTGAATACATATACATTTAATACACAATTTCAAGTACATTCCACGTTCACGTATATACTATTCTTTGCACAAGAGGATAATTTCCTTAAAATAAATCCTGAACTACAACTGCTACTGCAAAATCAGCGTTGCTGAAGCTTGCACGAGATAAAAATATCGGCTATACATTAATGTTTATTATAGAAAAAAAATTGGACGCTGTGGTTGCAGATATTATTAAAAAGAGATTAACTGCAAAGTGGTACGATAAATGAAAGATATTGTTTCATAAAAAAAATTTTGTCTATGTAAAAAAATTATATTCAGTAGGTTCTTCAAGAAGAATATTCAATATTATGTTCAGATTTACTTTTTCTCCCCTCTAGTTAGGGGGAATGTGAAATTTCACAAGCCACCGGCACGGAATAAGTATATTTAAACAATCAAAATATCATTTTAAAATATGACGTCTGTGCTTTTGCCCCTCGACTTTGATGTAGAGCAATAAATGTAACAACAGACCACTAAACTTGCTTCGTGCAGTAACGAACGCATCATGCATAAAATTATATTGTTTTACTAAAGAGGGTTTTTTTGGTCGAGAAATACAATCCCATAAAAGACTCCAAGTTTGAAATGCAAGTTCATGATTGAGCGGCAAAACAAGAATTCCAACTGCTCAGACCCTATGAAATGTTTAATAGTATTTTGTCAATTTTTAAATCAGCTAATGCCGTATAGGGCCTATTAATCAGTTAGGGTCGTTTAGAAATTTGTAATCAACAAGTCAAGTAATGAAAACAGATTAAAACAGCAGGGTAAAATGTGATAATCAAACAAATGTTCTATATGACCCATCATCTAATCTCTTTTCATGACTTGGAGAAAGGAATATCGACTATTTAGAGAAAGTATTGATTCGGAGGAGTCAGAAAGTAATTATTACGGTAGTTATCTACTTATTATAGTTCCATCCCACAGCTAATTTATTTTTATAGTAAATCTTCGTGCCTTTCGCACGTTACATGTTGCAACGAAGTGCATGAGCCGCAGTGTAAAGGTACAGTCGGTGTCGCAACCTGCAATGACAACACAGCCAGCATCACGGCAGCTGTGTACGGCGTGGTGTCTATAGTGTCGTGATACGGCGTTCTCTCACGAGCTCTACGAATGTCGCTGCCGTGACGCGGGTGTTGGAGAGATCAACAATTATGGGGAGTGCAGAGCGCACCTGTCGACTTATCAAACTGGGGCTTGCTGGTAAACAGAAAAATAGAAAACTGGATGGGAGAGGATCTAGGATGAGGAGGAGTTTTGTCTATTCATACGTTGTACGATTTTTAACCCCAAATTTGATGCCGCAGGCTCTTTCCCATTAGGTGCCACAGCGCGGCTAAATCTTGTTACTATTTATTGAAAACCCTATTTAGGACTAAACCTGTTTCATTTTAAACATTAATTGGAAATTATCAACATCACAGTCACAGATGAAGATGGACTCCTATGGAAAAAATAAAACCAATACTTTGGTCTGCGACGTACAGTACAGTGAAGTGTAGTGTACAATTATTTCAAGAATTATACGTATTTGCGGGTTTTTTATTTCAGTTAAGTAATTTTTTCATAAAGTCAAGTAGTATGTATTTTTATGTTTCTTCACCGACATCCGATGGGGAGTACTACCAAGAAACCTTTTTTGGGTATTTCATTACCACAATTTTAGAAACACTGTCATAAGAAGGTCAAATTTCATTAAAATTCCACATTTTTCGACGTTTAATAAAATGAAAATCTGTTTTCTGTAATTAATCTGTGCAATTAGTTGGATAAGGTTTCGCCTGTTTTGCTTTGCCTTATTGTAATTATTATTTCTCTATATGAATAAAAATTATCCTCTTAATTGCATATCAAATCATTATACCCATTATTCCGGTAGTGATAAACCATAAACCTAGGAATTGGTTACGCAATGTACAACTGAGCTAAACCAATTTCAAAACTCCGAGATCGGAAAAACTGTTTGGAATTGCATTCCCTGGGGGATGTATTATGATGCTTAGATTTAATCCTTTATCTTCTAGCCAAACTTTTAAGTAATTCCTTGCTGTAACAACCCGTTGGGGTTATCCGCGTCTCCTGCTGGTCGTGGGCGAGAACTCCACTATTGTAAACCTCGGGAGAAAGCGGGCCGGAACTGGCCTCAGCGTCGCTGCCAGAAATGTGTCAGCGGGGCTGCGTTGAGCGAGGGATACGGCAGATCTTGTGCTTCACCGAGAGTCATGAGTATTCAACTATAACTACAATATCTGTATGGATTACTAGTCCAACATACTGAAAATTTTCCTCGACCAACCCTCTTAGTTTTTTTTTTAAACTAGAGATGTTCTAAATTGTGTATGGCCTTACAGTATTAAAGTGCATTGTTTTAAAAATTAAGATAAAATAAGTTTTAGAGCTGAAAATTTAAAGAATGACAATGAATTTTTGTTTCTAAAAAATTTATTTTTTAGTAGCAAAAACCTCAAGCCCACTGTATAAAAGCACCGTTTGGTAAATACGTTACATACAGTGTTGGGGAGTAGCGCGCTACTGTAGCTCCGCTACTTTTTTAGTAGCGTTAGTGTAGCTCCGCTACTTTTGAAAATAAGTAGCTTGTAGCTGTAGCGAGCTACATTTTTTGAGTAGTTGTAGCGGATTATTCCGCTACTTTACTCGCTACTATTGTTTCAATAAAATACAATAATTGTGTTTATACATTTCATCATTCATTGCTTCTAAATAGACACGAGAGAAGGTTTGTCAGCTGTTATGTTTTTTCTCGTTGGAATTGAAGGTTACTTTCAATCCATTGCCACCACCAGACGCTCCAATTGAGTACCATAACCTCATAACCACAACATGACAATCACCAGTCTTGTTCTCTTTTGTGTTTGCTGACCACTAGATGCGCTAGTAGTATTCTACTAATATGCGCCTATAGAATAGAAACTAAACTGTTGCACTATGCTTGCACACCGCCAGGATCGCTCAGGTCGGCAATTAAGGAAAGGAATGTTTACAACAATGAGAAATGACGCTACGTCAATGAATTCAAATAAATAGGCAATTGTTACTGTACTGCCATAACGACTCAACTAACATAACCTCAATTACCTTGATTGATGATTGATGTTAGAAGTTGATGTGAACGTTTACTGTAGGCCTACTTCCCGAACTTTGTAAATTTGTTCTTAGTACTTTACAGAGTGCTTCATACTTATATTCTGTTTCTGTAGTATCTAATCTAACAATCAACATCATGGCAATTGGTAGGCCTAAAAGCTAGATTAGCCACTTAAACTGAAAAGCTAGTTCAGTCCTTCTTGACGTGTGCATACGCCAACATTATTAACCCTATTGTGGCCGGTCTAAGAAAAATGTTATGAACTTAATAACATTAAGTTCCTGGTGAAGTAATAAGTTATAACTTAACTTAATAAATCTTGTTGTTTACGTCTTTGATGTAAGTCTTTTTATTCGACAATTTATATTTTCATGCCACTATTCTGTTTACATTACCTAGGCTCCATAAGAGTCACAAATTATTATATTAAAATGAAATATGTCTAAACACAATACCAAAAGAAGGAGTAGGCCTATATTTAAAAAAAATAATTTTACTTTTAAGTGGGAAAATTGGGTGGTTATATATTAGCCTACAAGAGAAAAACAGGACCAGTTTGCGAAAGTAGCAAAGTAGCTTAAATTGTAGCGAGCTACTTTTTTATTGTAGCTGTAGCTGTAGCTAGCTACTTTTTTGAAATTGTAGCTGTAGCTGTAGCTAAGCTACTTTTTTTGAAAATGTAGCTGTAGCTGTAGCTAGCTACTTTTTTGAAAATGTAGCTGTAGCTGTAGTTAAGCTACTTTTTTGAAAAAGTAGCTGTAGCTGTAGCTAGCTACTTTTAAAAAGTAGCTTCCCCAACACTGGTTACATATGGTTAATTCTCAATGTTTAAAATGAGAAATATGGGACTTCATATGAATCCTCTAGCCGCCAATAAAAGCAAGCCGTATGTTAACATATCTATACAGTAAAAGAACATAAATACAAATTAATACGCCTAGACAAGATCTGTCTTCTTGAGTATACCTAGTCACTTGTGTATAGATTTTACAAATTACACTAAAAAACAAAGAAACTGCACCACTACCATTAAACACAACATTGCAAAGTCAACAATGAATTTGCCAGCAACGTAAAAACCTGCACCCATACTTCAATCCAATTCCGCTCAGAGAGTTAAAAGCGACAAAACAACAGGAAAAGTGTTAATCTGTAAGTTATCATCAACGGGTAATGGAGTAATGGAGTAATCCAGTGGCGCGTAGAAAGTTAGCGGTTAAAATCAAACCATGGCGGCACCGTTGCTATGGACGTGGCCGATTAAGTGCTGTTGTACACCAACCCAGATACTGCACAGCGCGAGCTGCGATCTGATCTGCGAATAAGATAATACCCAGTCGCAGCAGATCTGCGTGATTATCGAGCTTCTGGAGGAATCTTATCAGTCGATGGATTGACGTTAAAATCGTTTTATAGGTGTTTGTTTTAATCGAAGTATTAAAGCTGTTCGGTTTCCAGTGAAAAAAAGACAACAGGTTATTTTTGTTTTATTAATATTTAGGCAATAAGTCCAAAACCTGGTGAATGGTAACATATTAAATCTTACATTTATTTTTATTTTAAAACTGTGCTCCGAGTTTTAGAAAGACTTAACAAACACAAGATGCAGATTTGTGAAATAAAGTTGCGATGAATTAAATTTTTATCGGCTATCACAACGCATACATAACATTTTTTATCAATAGCTGGGGAAGCAAATACAGTTTTATTTTATTCGTTCATTTTCAAAGAAACTGTTGCATACTAAAATTTGTGTGTCCTAAAATAAAGGGTGTGAGTAAATCTGTGCCACTCGAATTAATTTTGAAAAACTGAACTAGTATACTTTTGTAAAACTCCTTGCTGCTGTTGCATGGAGTTATTATTGGAGGCCTACCACTGCCTCCCGTTCCGGCAGACCGGAGAGCCCCATGGCAGAGGACTAGTCCCAAACTTCGCCGTTATCGGACAAATTAATGATAGGCTTTCAGCATTCACATTCACACCAGTTCAGCCGCCAGCCACCGCTAGACTGCGGCCATTTTTCTCTATCGAACATCGACCTTCTCTCTATTAACTCCTATTTTGAGCGGTAGTCTCGATTTATAAACTGGCCTGGGGACTGGAAAGTGCCGTTATAACAAATTTGAATATTTGGGTGTGTTAATTGTTCAAGGTCATTCAACCAAGACCACACGGATATCGATCTCACTCCTAAATAGTAAATATTGATTGACCAGTAAATATTTTCCTCATTTAGTGAATCCAGCAACTGTCAAATCTCTAAGTACCTCTTTGGAACGGTCAAGAGTACACTTGAAATTGGGAAATCTAAGTAAGAACGCTGTCTAGTGTTTCTTCCTCAAATACCAACATAAGGACACCTCCATTACGACTAAAGCATGATTGTGTGATCGTGTTGTTCAACAGACTATATGTATAGACTACAATATACTGTAATTCAGTTTATTATTGCAAAATTTATTATTGGAAGCCAAAAAGTTCACTATTTAAAAAATACACAAGCGAAAATCAATTAATACATTTTAGGAGTTTATATAAACCTTTTTATGGAAGTATAAAAACGACACATCTTTTATGGATAACCTAGAATGGATATAGCGCCTGCAATGCTTCATTGATAATCTCACTACTTCAGTGCTCAAGTACGGTATTATATAATTGGACGGCTTCAAGCAGTCAAGGGAAAAACGTACAGAAATGGAATATAAGAATAAGATTTCACTTCTGCTTTTATTTTAGGTAAAGGTGAAAACCTAGTTTTGTTAACATCTAAAATAAACTGGTAGGTATAATAAACGGAAAAATATAGAAACTTTTCGATTAATTTTTATACATTTTTTGGGTAAGTTATGTATAGACTAAAATACACTGCAATTCAATTTATTCAAAATTTATTATTGTAAGTTAAACTACGAGTATAAACTAACAAACAATAAAAGTTACTGAATAAATCAAAATTGTTTTATCTATTCATATAAAAGACATGCATGATTCTCTTCCTCCTTTTTCTAAGCATGAGTTCATAGTAAGTTACATCAGAAAAATCCGTGCATACTGTTAGAAAGGTTGTGTCTGTAGATGAACAGAATTACATTCATATCTGTCTCGCGATCTGTACGCTCAACAGGCTTTAAAATATTCGATGTTAATCCTTAGGAAGAAGTGTAATTGATTGAATTATTAGACTAGTGTTGTAATAAGAAATGCTATAGCAAACCAAAAAGAACAGATGTGGTGTTTCCTTTATAAAATATCTTTAAACAATTTTTTTTATAATTGGTCTAGATCAACTGAATATTGGTCAAATTTTTATCAGGTAGCGATTCTTGTGTAAATAAAATTATAAGCAATGCAAACAGTTTTTTTTAAATGACAACATTATAAAAAATGACAGTGTCTAAATGTTTCTTAATTTATGTAGAACATTTTTTAAATCCCCTTTTAAAAAGTTTTGAGCTTTTCAATCTTAAAATAAAATAGTGGCCTATGTATAACAATTACCAGATTGATTACTAGGTCATTTTTTGTCATTTATTAATTTGTCCCCACATTTTAGGACGAGGATTTAGCTCAAACCGAATTAGAGGTTTTATAATAATCTCGAAAAAACTTATGATTATAATTTTTTACTGTCTGGATCAACACTTATGACCATCCAACAACCTCCTATGTTACCTTGCCTCACAACCAGTGTCGGTTGCAGGGGCTGACCATCGCTGAGAGTTTCGCCCCCCAGCTGATCCCCGCCCAGTGGCCCATCGCCTCCATCCCCCTGTGGGCCGGACTGCTAGAGGGTGTGTTGCTGCCCATCGTGTTGGCCATGTCTGATAAGGCGTTTGTTCGCCGAGTCGCTGCCATTTACTCCCGTCGCAGGCCGTCCGATATGACCAAACCACCCCAAGGTTAATATTACTATTTTACTTCATTTTTATCACTGTAAATCTAACCTGTCATAGATTTAATTTTTTTAAAGGAATAGTATAAATTCATTTTTGGGGTAACTTGACCCATAAATCTTGAGAAATGTGCATTATTAGTCTATAATTTAAACTACAGCAGTATAGCTTCAATGTTTTTCTTTTTATAAATAAGAATTGGAATCTAGGAAAGTTATGTTTTTATTAAAACCCAAATTAATTTCCGAAAAAAAAGTAAAGAATTCACAAACCAAAATTGTGAACCTAAAGAAGTACTTAATCTAAATTTTAATTTTGGTTAAAAAAAAAGAAAAAGATATAATGCTGTATTGCTATAAGTACTATATTTGCAAATCTCTGTAGGGAGCTGTGGGAGAAACACTCATCTTGATTTTTTTGTTGAAGGATTGTTTGATTTTTTCAACAACCAATTGGGAAGCATAAACAAAGATCACTGATATTATGGCTATCAGTTAACTGCAATATGTGTATTTATGACCATTTAAAACTTTCAGGAATGCATGGAAAGTTCAGGCCTTTTAACAATTGCCTGTTAGAGACCCAAAGGCCAATGGAAACCGTTCGCTTCCCGATTACAAATGGATCACTCTTCACAAGTCTAGATGGAAGAATTCCCATTATTCACAACTATAGGAGGACTAAAGGTATTTACAGATACCCAAACAAAGTATTTTACATTTATATAGTTACAAAAAGTTTGTTAAATTTTTGTTCCATATTTTATTGGTTTATTGTTGTATTATTATGCTTTCCGTCAAAGTGTTTGATGAAATAATGTTCTTTCTAAAAAAGTATATTGCTTAATTTTTTGCATTTGTGCTATCAAAAGAAGGGCCGGATTTAGGAATATGCCGCCTGTAGGCTATTCATTTTCTACCGCCCCCCAGATAGGGACAGACACATACATAGATTTATTGTCACTTATATCGGGGAGTATTAACCTCAAAATACGCACCGATTAATTTTATGTCTTATCAAAGTATCAAAAGTAAAAATTGCTTTATATTCTTTAATTGAATACTTTAACACCACTTTAATCTCGATTCTGATGTTGGTGGTAGTTTGGTAGTTTGGCAGAACAGCTCAGCCAAGTAGTTCGGTAAATTTTTGGCTCCCTTCATAAAAAAATCATATTTTTCATTGGGGAGGTTATTATAACATCAAAACCATACGTTTGTTGTCATCATTTTGTGACCAAAAATTCGTAAAATCAAAAAGGAAATTATTAGTTTCAAATCTACACACTGGGAGCGCTAGTGAAGTTCCCTCTTTCTGGGCCTTATACAAACTGTGAGTGTCGTTACAACATTATCCTACACGAAAAAGGTGTTACACGATTTTGCGTAGAGTAAATTTGTATGAAAGAATAAACATATTTCCATTTCCTCAAATTAATACACTTTAAATCAGAAAGATGGACCTAAAGAAGTTTCTGCTGATGCTTATATTAAAGTAGTAAAACTATTTTCAATTTTTAGTAAATTGAAAAAGTGCCGCCCCTAAAATTTTGCCGCTATAGGTTCCAGCCTTTTCAGCCTATTTAGAAATAATGCCCTGATCTATAAAGCCCTGTTAGGCTGGTTGAACATTCGCAGCGAACATGTTCGAAGAACAACAAACATTTCTAACGGACAACTACCTATCATATAATCTATATTAGAAATAATAATAATAAATAAATGTTTCAACAAACAAATGTTTGGCAGAACCCTGTTTGTCGAACATGTTCGGCCAGTGCAAGTACGGCTTATAAGCAATTGTTTAAAGTTAGTTACATCCAATTAAATTGATCTTTTCAAATAATTTGAATTTGGGTTTGACATTGTTATTTGAACTGGACAAATCGATTGACTAGTGGTTAGCACCTTGGACTTGCAGAGCCAGATGCAAGAGGTGTCATGTTTGATTCCAGGGTAGGCCAATAAATTTCAAAGAGTTTGGAATTCTTTCCCTCAAGTGTGTTTATAGTCCCAGAACAATTGTAAAATTTGCTACTGCTTTGTAAATTTTCCTACATAAGCGAAAAGAAAGTATTTAATTCAGATAAGATATACAAAGATTATTATAATATCTAGATTGAAAACTAAAATGATTTATAAAATCACGGTAGTCATTTTACTAGATTTCCATGAGTTTTATGATTTATTTTGGTCTTTACCACTCTGAATTAATTTTGTAAAATAACTATCCTAATGTTTGTACAGGAGTACGAACGACAGGCCCACTCCCCTCGTACCATGTCAACCAGAGGTACCGACCCCCCACCCCTCCTCCACCAGACATTCCCGACACCCCTCGTGCAGAGAGCAGAGGAAAACTCCGCAACAACATCATCGTAGCAGACATCAACTGCGACAGGAAAACGGAGTCACCACTGAGTCCCTTCGCTGAGGTATGCCAAACATTGTTTTTATCTTTCTAATTTTTAGTAAAATCTCAAAAATTGGCTTTCAGAAAACATTGAGTTGAAACTATGGTTCACGATTTTTGAAAATCTGCTGATTGAAGCTATAAATTTAATAAATAGTTGAATCGTAAAGGACAAGTTATTTGTTCCATTTTGATCCAAATTTAGAATTTTTTTTAACCCGCGAGGGGTCGCGCCGCTGTCTTTTCCATCGGGCGAAAGGTAATTTTTTTTACTTCTCAGCGTGGAAGCTTAGCGCTACCCCCCCCCCCTCCAGTACCTTCAAATGGACTCGTCTGCTACACCATCGCGCATTCCCTCACCCCCTCCAACCGGCCAGTCGGCTGCTGTATTGCAACAAGTTAGCTACCTGTGGTTTCCACCGTGCGCGACCATGGTGTTTTGTATAACATATAATTTTTTATACTAATAATTTTTATATAGTAGCCTATAATAGCCTATAATTTTTTATACTAATAGTTCATAAAGTGTTTTTTCTCAATTCAAAATACATAAATTCACATTTTAGATCCACATCACATTTTTATACTTATGTATAACATATAATTTTTTATACTGATAATTTTCATATAGTATGATTTTTTATACCTACTAATAGTTCATTTAGTGTTTTATTAGTTAATATTCTATGTAATATGTTGAATTGTAGTCAATAAAATGGAAATGTGTACAACATTAGCATTTATTTATAAACCCGGTGGAATCCACCGTGCGCGTCCTCTAAAGTGATATATTTTGCGACCTCTCGAAGGTTAAATTGACAACCTACCAGAAAACTTCATATAGAAAATAACTATGAACTGTTATTTGGCACAATCAGTAGGGAAAATTCAATATCCATGATTTGTTGCTATGCGTTTTGAAGTTTTACTGTATTATAACAGTTTTGTTTAGTTAGAGCTAATTTTTATATTTGTTATTCTTGTCAATTAATAATACATTCACCATTCTAGTAAATGAATTAACCGTATATTCATAAGATAAACAAAATGTTAAAAAATAAATAACTATAATTATTATTTTTGTAACTAGCAAATAGCACAACGGTTTCAAATCTTACTACAGTCTTATATTCAGTTTCAATTTAATTTTACAGGCTCCAGTCCACAAGTCGAAAGAGCAAGTACAATGCTACACCCAGAGGATCAGTACATCCGAGCTGCGAGACCCGCCAATGCCTTCGTTCCCCCAGAACATCCAACAGCTGCGAGAAACGCTCTTCCTGGAGACACCAGACTCGGAAGACTCTTACGAAGAGTTTGAGGAGACGTGTGAGGAACCGATATACGCAACACTGTCCTCCCGGAGCGCATGCTCAGCCACTACTGCTGCCAACGACGACTTTGAATTCTACCAACAAGAAACTCCGAGGGAATCCAAGGCCCAACTCTCGGGATTCAAGAGTGCCAGTGTGAGGAGAAGAGTGTCCAGAAGTTCCAGCATAGATAGAATACTCTCAAGACAAGAGGTGAGTGATGCAATTCACCGTTGAACAACAGACTTCCATATATGTAACGAAAATCGTACCATGTTATTGTTTCTCCTTCTTTTAAATTTATAAAACAATAAATTGCTTTGTCGAATCAGGTAGCTAATACAGCTGTATGTTGTCAAAAAATTATTGCAATAACACATATTTTGAGTTAGGGTTTGAAAACAGCTACATCATTGTTTTTACTGATCAGTGATGGAAAATGTTCTCAATAATTTACTAAACAATAACATAAATTCACCATCACCAACAATAAACGTCAAACAACATACATCATTGTGTTCACACGTTTTTACATCAATTACACCTGGTCTGTTCATAATAATTTTATCTGCATTGATCTTAAGAGTGAATTTTTAATTCAAAGATTTACAAAACTGGTTTATTAATAATCGTAATTAACATAAAACATTCAACAATAAATAAACCTATTATAATGTAGGCTATAATGTACAGTAAATAAATAAAAGTAAATCGTACTATTTTTATTGATTTTTGTACACCTACTTTTAACTTAATAATATCCATCAAGTACTTTTTCTCTAATTTTTTCAATTAAAATACAGATATTGATCTTGTAGTTTACTAGCTATTTCAGAACTTTTAAAATCTCTTGTATATATTAATTTTTTAATTGTACATACATTGTCATTAACTGATACGTTGTCATTTAATGCTACCTATACACATAATGCTCTTTTAAGCAGTCCTTGGATTTATTACAAATGATTTAACCAAATAACTTAAAATAAGTTTTTTATGTTACCACTATTTAAAAAAAACAAGACACCTTTATTCCAACTTTTCCCTCTTATAAACTTGTTATTGGAAGTATTTAAGAGGGGGTGAAAGAATTCTCTCAGACCGTCATGCAGTGCTTCGCCCGCTCCCATATAGTCCTTTGTTAAAAGTCTTAAGTGAGAGAGGTCATATATAAAAATAAAAACTTGGGCTATTTTTTTTATTTTTTTCATATTTGGAATCCATATTAAACTATAATGGTTCAAAGTTGATCAATCTTAGACCATTATAGCTTTAATGTGAATTCAAAATATTAAAAAATCCAAAAGTGAGTCAAATCCAAGTTTTTGTCTTTTATAAAAACCTCTCTCACTTTTATAGGACTTTCAATAAAGACACTAAATTGGAGCAGGTGAATCACTGCATGATGACTCTTTGAACAGCGAGACCCCTGATACTGACAGAGTCAATGAATTAAATCTAGATCTTCCTAATTTTGCAGGAAAATCCCTCCATCACCAACGTCTCCCTGAGTCTTGGGTCTCATATGTGCTGTGAAGTGCTGCAGTGTTTATTTAGCCTCAGTGTCTAACACCAAATACTGGATATTTTTTCTCACCCACTGAATGGTTGTGTAGTGTAACATTGCAAAACGTATTCAGTTAGTTTTGCAGCAATGGCCACTTGACTGCATAGGCAAAATAATCGCTCTATCCTTGTAACTCCCTTTTAATTTAATTAAAAACCTTAATTAGAAATTATATTTTGAATGCAAACAATTTAATCATTATGCATTTTAGAGTGATGAAGAAGCGGAAATCAGTCATCACCGCCCCCCTCTGTACCGGCCCCAACGGCCGCCCCCACGTCGCCCCCGCCTGTCCCGTCGGCCGGGGCCACCTCCAACACCACCCCCGCCCCGACGGCTCGCCCCCGTACTGTCTGTAGACTCCCTGGTGGCGGCTCTACACCAGGCTGACGTCAGCTACCTCGACACCGGCGACCTCTACAGGCATGGCTCCGTACCCGACCTGAAGAAGGTCTTCTACACTGGATTTTTGTGAACTCCACAACTGAGTTAACCATAACTTTATCCATTTTTGTCAAGTGTTGTGATAATAAGAACCAAATTAAGACAAAAAACAAAAAACCAGTGATTTTATATCAGTTAAATATTTGGGGAAAATTAAGCTTAAAGTTGCCATGCCACACCAGAGGCAATAATTTTAGTCTTGGTTTTGCAAACTGGTGGTGACATGGCACAAAATCAGTTGTAAAAACTTCTGTTAGCCCATCAGTTTGCCAGGAAAACATTATACTGTATTTCAAAACAACAAAGAAGCAAATTTTACAAAACCCATATGGCTTTTATCTAAGTGTTTTAGTCTTAGGAGTTACTTGTGCTAATTTATAAAACACAGAAGTTTTATCTGGTTATAAAGTATTTGCAAGAGCAGGGCTAATTTAAATGGTTGTTTAATTATTATTATTAGACAACTGAGGAAGGAAGGAAATGACAGTTTTTATTAAAACTTCTCTTATCGCGATATTTGGGTTGTGATAATGGGTCACGATACGGATTGAGTGTGTAAAATCAAATATTGAAGTATGATCCATATTGTCGAACCTTACACACTCAGTCCGGATCATGATATTTGGATCATGATCCGGGATAACGGTATGGATTGAGCGTGTAATGTCAAATATTGATGTATGATCTATGTTGATGTATGGATCATACATCAATATTTGACTTTACATGCTCAATCTGTATCGTGATCCAGGGTCACAATCCAAATATCGCGATCCGTATTGAGGGTGTAAGTTCCGCCATTGGCTGTGTAAGAACCCAGTAAACAATACTGTCAATATTTATCACAATCAATATCATGATCCGTATTAATCGTGTAAGATCCGCCAATGATTTAAGACGTGTCTTTGTGTAATTACCATGAGTTTTGTAAACATGTAAATAAGGTATGTAGCCATATGTTTGTATATGTTGAAGTATATAGTATGATACATCCCATTTAATGCTAGTTTTAACTTATTACAAAATATTAATTTAACTGCAATATTTAAAAATATGTATGACCATTGCAAATAAATACTATAGATATATACAATACCAATTAAAAAATATTAATACAATAAAATATTTGTATAAGGCCTTAATTTCTTGGGCAGATTTATATCTTGATATCAGGGTTGCAAGCTCTCTGGAGTAGAAAGTATGTGATACCATAGATGAAATATCTATGGTGATACTTTTTTATACCAAATTCAAACATGAATACTGTATCCAATTAATTTTTTGTTTTTTTTTATCCTAAAAGGATAACCTTTTTTTACCTATCAGTAACACTTTCTTTTTTATATTATAGTTCAATTGTTAAAAAATTATCATACCAATAATGTGGGGGTGTAGCTCACTCCGTAGCACCCCCATTAATCTGCCCCTATTTTTTGTTTTATGAATATCAACCATAATTATTTTTTTGTTGATTTCTGCTAGCCTTAGATGGGATTTAAAGAAATTCAGGAAATAATGATATATAATGATGTAGTTAATTAGGCAAAGCCAAAGATGTAACCCTTAAATTACAGACAATTAAGATATGTTCAGAATAATACACGAATACATAGTATTTGTTTTATAAAATATGATTTTCAAAGTTTCCCTTGAATCTTGCATAAACATCTATAGTCATTATGAAAAAAATGTAAACGGAAAGGTTTAAGTTATTTATTAATTATTTAAAACTGTACATAGATAACCAAGTGAAAATTGGATAAGCAATTGGTGTTCTTTCTAAAAGAAAAGTACTAAAACCTTCTTTTATTGTCCTGGGTCATGCTTATTAAGATTGTTCAGTGAGTTATTATAAAAAATATATAAAGGTAATGTCTACAATTGTTCAAAATAAATGTTTGCCATTTAGATTTACTGTAGGTTGCTGTTATCAATAAAATTCACTCACAATATAATTGACCTTTATGGTTTTTATTTAGCTTTAAAAAATTTTCCCTAAAATTCCAGCTGTTGGCAATCAACACAAAAAGTACAAAAATATACTTTTGAAAATTAAATTAGAAATTCAAATAGTTTTCATGCTTGCTAAACTTCTCCTTTCAGATTTATTTTAATATTGGAATGTATATGTTAAAAAAAATTATTGGTTCAAATTTATAGCTTTAAAATAAAGAAAACTAATACTGTAAACCTTTTAAATTTTAAAAAGACCTTTCAAAAGTCAAGGCATTAAGTTTTTTTTTTTTTTTTTTTTTTTTTTAATTGGCTGCACATAACACCTTTGTCTATTAAAAGGCCTTACAAAATATAAGAACAAAAATGTATATTGGAGTTCTTAATTTTAAAACTGTAATGTATAACACATAATATTGAGAGAGTTCCAAATCTGATAATTCCCTAGACAGAAAAAGCCAAATTAAAATTTTCCTTTAATGTTGGACCCGGAATGTAAGAGAAATTGCAATGAATTAGGATCAACTGTGGAATTGTATAAAACTACACAAGAACATATTAATTTACGGCCTACCAAATGATTTGGTTTACCTGACGTAAAATTCATGTCAATGTAACAAGAATACATTCAAGCGGCAATTTCTAAATTAAAATTGTTATGAACCTTGACAAATTTTACTTTTTTCATTTTTTATTGTCTTCTTACTTTCAAATGTCAAACTACTAAAGCAAAGAATACTTATTAATTCAATAAAAAAAAATGAATTTGAAAATATGGTTTTGACTGGTATAATGTAATTTATTTATCTACTCTACAGAGTGCCTAATGGAGTTGTTAATTTTTGCTTTATTGTTCAGGTTAGATTGTCCTGTATTATGAAAAGTCACATGTATTCAGTTCAGTAATATCATACCTTTAGGAAACAATTGTATTGTGTACAACAGACTAACTAAGTTTTAAACACTCAAGACAATTTACTATTTTTGTAACATTGCTCAAGAACATTGCCTACTTTATAATTATTTTAATATTGTAAATACATTTGTATATCCAATAACGTTGTTTTGTTTTCCTAAACAGTACTAATATTCTGTAGATAAATTATGTAGGTCAGTTAATTGACTATTTTAATTATTGATAACATATTTTCATCAAGAGATAAGTTCAAGGCAAGAAATACAGTATAAGTAGTGGATGAAGAAACAGATTTGAACTTTTGCCAATCATGGGCTAACCATATGGCGCCGCTTCCGCCCTCCGCTTAGGAGCTAATGTAATTCGTAACATGTTAAATGGAGAAAATTAGGTATCGTACGGTAAAACCTCGTTAACTTGGCAATTCAGAAAACTTAAAAAATTTATGATATTATACAGAATAAGATGAAATTCATCGTAATATAATATAGTATGCCATTGGTTTTTGGTTGTTAAACCGTTATTGTCAGCTGATATTTATTTTCCATCCTGGTATATTTTCCTGATGGTATATTCAGCAGTTTGACTTTCTATATCCCGGCTTCCTTTTCTGTTGTCAGAGAATCGTCAACTAAAAACTGATATTATAATCTGTCTGGAGCGAGTACACTCCCAGCCTTCATGTCTACTCTAAGGTAAATTAACAAGCTTTTTTGAAAATAAAAAAAATCACCAAACATAACCTACTGGAACAGGGTTTAATTAATTTAATTTAAATTAATTAATATCTTAGGGTTTTTAACAGTCTAAATTCTTTAAAAAAAATTATCATGACAAGGTGAAGAATTATTTACATGAAAATATTACACAATTATACACAAGTGTTAAATAATATGCAAAATGCAGATAAATTTTGGCATTTCCAACAACAAGGAGTATAAATTAAATTTTTTAAAATAAACTTCTCAATCCTACCTTTAAAAAAATGTGTTTTTGCAAAGAAAAAATTTAATTTATCTTTTATCCAATATTCCAGCTAGCTTGGGAGTCATTACATTGCAGCCACGCAACTTTTCCGTGTCCTGCATTTTTTTTTTATTTTTTTTTTGGTTTTTAAGATAACTAACATAGGTTTGAAAATTTTTAATGGCTGCCATTTTGAAACATTAAAAGTTAAAAATGTATAATTAAAACTAATATGAACTTTTGGTCTTAACTCTTTTGAGTCCAAATTATGATTTAGTGAGAGAAAAAATCCCTTGTTTTCTAATTCTGTAGGGGCTATAGTAAGATTAAAAAATTATTTTTTACTAAAAATATAAATACCTTACCTATGTTGTTTTGCCACTACATTGGGCACTAGTGGCCACCTTAAATATATTTTTAAAATATACTTAAGTACTTGTATTTTTATTTTTTAATAAAAAAATGTATGTATAAAAATAAATAATAACTGTTTAGTCAAATTTTATTTTGATTTATTAAATTTTTATCAAATTTATTAATTTTTTCAATTTATTTTAATGAAATTTGTATAAATAAATTTTACAAAAATACAGATTAATTTAAACGCATTCATGTTTAATAAATTTATTGAATCTGGTCCTTAATTGCTACCAAAGTAGTACACATATTTTACCCACATTTTAAACTCTAAATAATTAATACCCCCGTCGCTGCAGACCTGCGTACTCAGCGAATTTCCAATGGAATTCTGGTATATTTTCTATTTCCCCATAAAATCCATGGGGATGAGAGTATGTACTTTTGCCACCATGTGGGTTTTGTTGGTAAATATAAGTTTGCTACACACCCACACTCTCTTACAAACTATTTCTTATTTATAAATTACAGTATCTGAATAAATAATCTGGATACAATTAACAAACAATTTTTTATTTAACTCTAGATCACAAACAAATAAATTCTGATTCGAAAATGAAGGGACTAACAAACAATTGGCTTACAATTACTGGGGGGAAATATTTAATTTAATTGATTGATATAGTCTTTAATGTCTTAGTGCTCCGGTCTAGTTACAGTGGGTAGAAATGATGACTCTGTATCTCAAGGGTGTTGGATCGTGGGGAACATTCTCTTGTAAAATTTCCAATTATTGAAAGTAAAATAACGATTCTTGATATTAACTGAGATTTGTAGTTATGTAAAGTTAAGATTTGATTATTCTTTGAAAAGATTAAAATGGATAAAATATGGTCATTCAATCTAGTTTCAGTTGTAGGCTATATCTGTTTGGAAGTTAATTATAATTGAATCTTCTTGCAAAAATTGAAAAAGTTTGTTGATGGATAAATTTAGTCTCTTGATAAAGTTCTACTTGATTTCTTTGAGCTTCTAAGATCACTGGATAAAGTTAGTCTATTTGAGATGGATGGAGATTACCAATATTTATTCTTCACCAATAACCACTTCTTCTTTGGCCAACTGATAAAGGGATTATTATTAGTGGTATTGGCTCTTCTTCCTATTAAAATTTGAGATTAAATTGACCCAAATACTATTTATATGGGGTTATTTTACACTTGGGGTTGGGACCCTGTTTAAAATGAAGTTAACACAATGAGGCCATAATTGCAAGAGAGAGAAATTGTAGTTGATGCTCAGCAACAATGTAGTGATCACATGTTTATTCTTCAGGTTTTGATTCTTGCTTTGGAAACACTTGACACTTCACTGAATTTAATTCACTATTTTGAATCACACACTATATAAAATTAGAATGACCATGTTTATTTAAATTATTAAATTTGGTATGTGGTTTGAAGTAGTTTTGTTTTCATTATAAATATATTATATTAGGCTATGTTTAAATAAATATTTACTGGGATTAGGCTATTATTATTCTTAGGTGAGTGATGAATTGATTAATATGACTATCTAATATAATTATTGAATTAGGCCTAATTAATATTTATGACAGGTAAATTTAAATACAATATATAGGCTACCTGGGATTTTTATAATAAATATTTACATGTGGATCCGGGTTGGATTGTTTATTGATTGGTTTATTTTACCAACATAATTTGTGAACTGTTGCAATATCCCCGCAGAAATGACATATGAAATGAAATGTAGTATGGCATTTTGATAAACAGTGAATAAATTATGTTCGAACACATTCATATAGAGCTATTAATGAACTTTTACTTAACTAACAAATAATGATTAACAGAACAACTTATAACTACGAATACTAACATCTTGATTTGTGTGATGAATTACGATTATATTACTCAATGTCTTTGTTATCATACTTGGTCTATATTATTGACTGTTTTACACAGTTTGTATTTCACTAAATTGTTTATCACTTCACTGAGCGTCTATTGTTGGTTTTGCACTGTATAAGGTCTCTGCACTGTACACATTTAAACTGTGGGAAACTTAAACTACTTAAAACTATTTGATTCTTGGTCGAGGTTGTGCTTAATTTTGAGGGTGTGGTTGTTGAGGGAGTATGTATCTCTTCAGGGCGGAAATATGGTATGGGCCAAATGTTTGAGTTTCATCTAAATTGATTTGCAGACTCTGGGCTTATCAGAAATGTATGGTTATACTTGAGAATTAAGTCACTTAACTCGTTTCGTTGTTGTTCATTTAGTAGTGGATTATCTTCAAGGGACTTGTGAACTGTTTCAGGGGAGAGACTTGTAGTAGTTTTACTCGTACTGGGATCAGGATTATCGTCGTTCGCATATATATCATTATTATTATATTCATAGTAATCATCATCATTGTATTCATTAATATTAGTTGGTTGCCTTAGGCTTTCTTCAAATACAAAGTTACACGTGACACAATCAATATCAACCTCTCCGAACTTCAAAGTTATGTTATTATTATTTATACTAGTGGCTCATAGGGGCAAAAGCCCCTAGTCATAAAATTAAAATGGCATCATGAACCATAGCGGATTACCAGTTCTCCACTACGAAAGTTTCCAGAAAATTTTAATTTAAATAATATTTTAACAATACCGTTTGAACAGACCATTCGCCCCCAAAGCACTCTTTACAATCCTGTACTATTAGGCCACCCTTTTTGGTAATTGCTTAATTTTGTCTGTTGTTAAACTTATATCGATCTATGAAAAATAAATTTTGAAAGAAATCATAATTCCTTTGAGCTGTGACGGCTTGATAATATAACATAGAAAAGCGGCAATGAGAAAAAAACATGAGGATGTTCAGTACCCATTTTAAGAGTCAATAAACTTTCAATAATTTGTATCAAACCCCTTTCATTGTCTTTTTTGTCCTAAAATTGAATGGATTTTTTTAGCACCTGTCAGATTTTTTATTATTTTTTAGTCACCAAATATAAACATAGCACCTCAAAATAGATCATCTTCGCACTTACTGTGTCAATATTCGTCCCTCCTAATCAAAGATCTTGACTTTGCGTAAACAAAGTAGACATTTTTTTAAATCACTATACATGGAGAATCTTTAAAGGGGAATATAAAAAAATCCTTATAATTTTTTCATTTTGTTGTATTGTTTTTTACCTTACATTACCCCCATCATTTCATCTTCCAAATGACCAAATCATTTCCCCCTAGTATTCAAGGCAAACGTCTCTTCTATAATCCTGGAATCTATGAAAATAATGACCAAAATGTTTCTGTGAAAATTCAGCTAACAGAATACAACACTTCGTTGAATGATACATTTAAGTTTCAGTTAATGTATCATCGTCAGTCAACATAATCATTAGACACTTTTCGTCTTAAAATAAAACCAAAACAAAACATGTTTTAATGTAATTAATGCATGTAGGCGTTTCTCAAAACACAATTCATAGCCCATTGCGACCCTATTACGATCAGAATGTATTTTATGATTTGCACACACACTCAGTTTTTTTTTAAATTTAAATCATTATAACAACAGTAAAAATCAGCAGTCAATTTGTAGTTTGTAAGGTTGGTAACGCTCCTAGTAGAATTTTTAGTAGCTCAAAGTTGCTCAAAGCCACAAAACATCTTATTATAGTATTGATACTCTAGGAATATTTTTTTTCATTTGGATATTAAAAATTCTTCACTCAATACTAATCATCTGGTCTCTCGTTTCAAAATCAAACTGTAACTTATTTTTTAATGTACACGAAGCACACTTTATTCGAATTTCTATGCTATTCTTTTGGAGAACGTTTTACGTGATTTCTCATTTCCTGTTATGGACACTGTATGGAACTGTATGGACACCCCGATAATTTTCCCTTGTGTATGAGACCGAGACCTTTAATTTGTGACCCCTCCCATCTTTCTGCAATTTGTATAACGCTCACAGTTTGGCTCAAGAAATTTCACTTACCTATAGAAATATATATAAATAGATTGATTCTATTTGTGTGAATTATTTTATCATCTTCACTCAATGTTATCATCTGTGATCATCTGTGTCTCGTTTTAAAATTAAACCATAACACATGTTTTAATTTACACAAAACAGACGTTTTTCGAATCCCCATGCTATTCTTAAGGAGGACGGTTTCCGTGATTTCTCATTTCCTGTATAATCCTGCAAATTCCTGTATAAGAAGTAGATAATCTTCACTCAATGTCAATATTCGTCCCTCCTAATCAAAACACTTTATTTCATCTAAACAAATCAGACTTTTTTAAAGGAGAACCTTTCATCTGGTATTTTTTCCCTAGTATGTAGGACAACCGTCTTTGATTTTAACTCTCTCCTAGACCTATAATTCTGCAATCTATGAAATTACCAAAAAGTGTCTGGGAAAATTCAGCTAACAGAATACCAACACGTCGTTGACTGATACACTTCAACTTTTAATTAACTCAGTTTGGTCATTTGACACTTCTTGTCTGTCCAAAACACGTTTTAATGTAAAATAAAGTAGGCGTTTCTCAAACCCTAATTCATCGCCCATTGTACCAATATCACAATCAGAATATTTTTTATGATTGGCATACACGCTCGGCTAAGAAACCAGTAAATTTTATAGTTTTTTTTAACAGCAGTCAATTTGTAATAGTTTGAAAGGTTGATAACGCTCCCAAGAGAATTTTTAGTCACTACAAGCCACAAAACGTCTTATTATAGTATTACCATTCTAGGTATATTTTTTGTCAATTGATTATTAGTAGTTCTTCACTCAATGTTATCATCTGTCTTTCGTTTTAAAATCAAACCATAACACATGTTTCAATGTACACAAAGCAGACGTTTTGCGAATCCCCATGCTATTCTTATGGAGGACGTTTTACGTGATTTATCATTTCCTGTTAACATTATGGACACGCCGATAGTTTTCCCTCGTGCATGGGACCGAGACCTTTAATTTGAGACCCCTCCCATCTTTCTGCGATATGTATGACGCTCACAATTTTGCTCAAGAAATTCGGCTTACAGAATTATATATACTAGGGATCGCCTCCTGATCGAAATTCGATCAAAATTTTAGTTGGTCTGTACCCAAGAAGCTTTAAACATTTTAGAACTAAAACATCTGTTCTTTCTTATTTTCTAGCAGTTGTTTTTACAACAGCTGTCTTATGATTCATTCAATTCTCCTTTCTCCATAAGATTAACATTGAAACTTTGAAAGCCTATGGGACGTTGCCCTGGAGTCTGATGTGAATTAGAATGTGATTCTGCTCATCTACAGGACTATACCTTTCTAACGGTATGCGCGGATTTATCCTACGATGCACACGAGCTGAGAAAAAAGGAGGAAATGAAACATGCTTGCGTATTAATATATAGATAGATTTATTTTAATTAACTTATCTTTAAAGTTCATTTCAAACTGCCATAATTCTAACGTGTCGTTCCCAATTATTAAACTCCTGACAAGGTTTGGCACGAGCAAAACTTGAAGTTGTGTGTGAATATTCTCAATATTTATTGGTATCATTATTATTCTATTTATGCGCTTGGACTTCTCTCCTGTAGCAGTTTTTATGTGGATTTTCGTAATGGGTAACTCTTCGAAACGACCTAAATTAGATTTATTCTCTTGAAACCATTGTTCTGACATACCTACATGTTATATTTGAGCCTGTGTCGATTAATGCTTTAATTGGTATTTGATTTATTCTTACATTTATTTCTGGGAGGTTTACGTGTTTAATGTCATTTACAAAATTATTAGGGTTTGATTCTTCTGATAATAAAAATTCTCTATCACAACAAACTATATCGGTTTCTAAAGGATACGGTATAGTTTAATTATTATCACTAGTTGTTGCCCGTCGATACTCGACGGATATAACTCCATTAGTGGTAAATGAAACGCTATAATAGTACAAACATGTAAGGTAGTCTATAAAATATACTTTTTTGAACTGCCACACCAAGAACAATAATAGCCTATATTTTACAGAAAATACTACGATTTTAGTTGGAGCGTCGGAAAAGTAGGCCTATTCCGTAAAACCAATAATGTTGCATCCTTGTACTTATAGGCCCTATACTCTTTAGTATTTTATAAACATGTCAATTTGATTGTTTAGGTAGGCGCAAACCTAATTAGCCTAAGGAAACCGTTCTATTAGGTTCAACAACATCAGAAATAAGTAGACCAATATCACTTGTAGGCCTATTGGATAAATTGTTCTTAACAGTTTTTTTTTTTTCAAGAATTAGGAAAGGCCTAGAGTGTTGTAACTTATGATGGTTGGCTTTAACAAATACAGTATTGGTGTTTGGTGTATTGGTGTATTAGGGTAGGATAGAACGTAGAGAAACCATTTATAACCACTTTCATATCGCAATATTTATGCTTCAGTGTGCAAGTTTCAATAACTATCCAAATTTAAAGAATACAAATTTATTTCACAGAAAATTATATAATTTTAGTTGGAGTGTCTGTCAAAGTAGGCCTATAGGCATATTCCTTAAAAACAATAATGCTGCACCCTTACTATGTAATACAGACACTCTTTAGTATTTTATAAACGTAAAAAATCGATTGTTTACTTAGGCCTAAATCCTTAGTAGCCTAATCAAAGCGTAGTCATTTATTAGCGTAGTCATTTATTAGTTAAAAACATCAAAAAATAAGCAAGCCTAAACTATCAATTTGTAAACTTGTTAGTTGAATAAATAAGTTTTTTGAGTTTGAACAGGCCTATAAATATTTTAATGTATCTATTTTGCTTAAAATAAATATCGGTACCATCAGTAAAACATTTATAATAGTGACGCCGTTATTGGACACACTACAAAAAGTATATTTGTTAAGATCGGTCTGGAACAGCGACCACAGAATTAAATAGACTGGCTATCCCATAAGCCTGTACGTTGTCGGATGTGAAGCTAAAGTCGGCCATCTTAGCTGAGTACAGAAACGTAGAGCGACGCTGGAAAGGCGAGAAATTCTAAATGCGCTCTTATCATTTACACCGCAGTTTAAATAGCTTAAAATGCTCTAAATGCTTTGAAATTTGACACACTTATAGTTTAATAGTGTGTGACGCTAATGGAGTGGTTTTAATTCGAAAATACTTAAAATAAAACACTTAAAAAACTAAATAAATTCCAATCTTTTTTGTACTTTTCAATTAGTGACATAAAAAAGTTACATCGCGAGGAAAATTTTTATTTTAAGGTCAGGTGCGTGATGTAAGCGAGAGAAATGTAGCCAAAAAGTTATATTTTTCAAAAAGTATTTTTTGAAAAAATTAGATATTGTAGTTTTTATCATATGACAGGTAGAACACGAGCTTCGTGACGCGGTGATGCGGCCTCTCGGCTGCGTGGCGGCCCGCTACAAACGGGGGAATTTTCCGTGGTTAGCTTAGCTTCTGAATTTTATTTTTAAATATTACATGATTACACGTTTACATAAGTAGGTCTTGCATGTTTGTATTTAACATTTTATCTACTAATTATATTTACTTGTAATTAGAATTAAAAATATAACTATGTATTGTAGGCCAGATTAGATATGAAATACAAACAACAATCATAATCATTACATCTATTTATTTGACATAAAATCTAATTAACAATAAATAAAATAAAGTTGTACATAAAATTACTGACTGATTGACGACTACAAACTGTTTAAGTTAATTATTTAATAAACATCAGAAAGGTTACTAAAAAACAAATACAATAAACCATAATATCTTACCGTGAGTCTTAAAAAATCTCAATTATTTTACCTTATTTGATGGAATTGGTTTATTGATTTATAAGCCATTGATAATCTAAAAATTGCTAAAATACAAAGACAGTTTAAATAACTACAAAAAATATAGTACTAGGATGTTTATGGAGGACAGTGTATTATGCATGCTTTATTTATTTTGCTGACAAAGTACCAGTTCGCCAGTAAGTGATACATACAATATCCTAAAGAGTATCATGCTTAATTATAGTACTGTAGCCTATCATTGATAAAAAGCTATTACCTTATTATAAATGGCCTACATTTTCCCTAATAAAAAATAACAATAAATATTAGTGTATTATTTTAGTACCCTAATTATGTCATAATAACGAATATATAACGTTTAAGAGCATAAACTCAAGAATGGGATGTTAAGAAGTTGAAATATATCAATCACATACCATTATGTATATACACTTGGGAACTCTATAGGGAAGTTAGGAATTATAAAGTGAGTAGTACGAGTAGGCAGCCTATAAGAAAATTATAACTAATTATAAACGAGTTAATTTTATAATAAAGAATAATCAACGTGTTAATGATAAAAATCTTGTTAGGCCTAATTTCACTTAATTATTAAAGCACGTGAAATTTATTCAAATGCTATCAAGAAAGTTTATGCCTAAGTAAGACAATAAGATCCAAATCAAATACTGTACAGATATAGATAACTATAACGATACTCAAAACTTTCATACAGTTTCCAAGTAAACGAGATGTAAAATACTAATTCATAAACCCGAGTGATTTTAAAAGATTTTTTAAGTTTAACAAAGATTGAAAATTCAAACCTTCATAATCCTGACGTTGTTCTATGTAGGAATATCACTAAGAGATATTCAGAAGTATTTTTAACATTTGTTATATTTTTATATATAAAATAATGGAATCATTAGTAGAATAGGCTTTAGTTAGTACTGTGGTCGCTGGTCTGGAACCCGGGCCGTTTGATTTAGAGTAAGTCTCGCTACCAACTGCGCCACAAATACTGATAAGCAAATAAAGCATTACAACGTGATAACATTATAAAGCATTACGGACAAATTGATTGTACGAAGAATTTCCGATACATCCGTTTCTTTTAATACAAATGTGAACAATTTATTTAAACTATACCTTTACAATTTAGTCTTAATTTTAAAGCAATCAGCTATTTTACATAATTAAGCAACTTTCTTTCCATTTAAAGGATAATACATCATAATAATTGTAAACGTTTTTAGGTACTGACCATAATAATAAAACAAATCCTTCATGAACTTTTGTTCATCCACTCTGTATTTAGACAAAATACCTCGTGTGTTTACAATCAGCTGATTGAAATCTTGTAAAATAAATAAATTGTTAAGGTTTGAAAATGTTGACATTTTTAATTTAAGGGAGTAAGATAACGTTAATTATATGATTAAGCAACTTTCTTTTCATAAATGACAATACATCATAATAATTGTAAACGTTTTTAGGTACTGGCCATAATAAACCAAATCCTTCATGAGCTTTTGCTCATCCACTGTATTTAGACTAAATACCTCGTGTGTTTACAATCAGCTGATTGAAAGCGTGTAAAATAAATAAATTGTAAAAGTTTTAAAATGTCGATATTTTTAATTTAAGGAAGTAAGATAACGTTAAAGTAAATAAAATCTGCTAATATACAAAGGTTTACGTTTTATTTGGTACAAACTGCGTGTAAATTGGTCCAGTGGAAGTGTCAGACGAACTGTCCAAAGGATTGGAAATGTTGGCTTTTTTCCCCATGTTAAATCTCCATAAGAATAGTTTATTTTTAACTTTTGACCGATTTAACGTAAATATTTTTGAAATACGAATAAAACTTGCTAATATAGAACCGAAAACGTTTATTTTGGTACAACCCGCATGTAAATCGGTCCAGTAGAAGTCTCAGACGAACTGTCCAAAGGATTGAAAATGTTGGCTTTTTTCCCCATGTTAAATCTCCATAAGAAAAGTTAATTTTTCATTTTTGACGGATTTAACGTAAATATTTTTGAAATACAAATAAAACCTGCTAATATAGAACCGAAAACGTTTATTTTGGTACAACCCGCATGTAAATCGGTCCAGTAGAAGTCACAGACGAAGTGTCCAAAGGTTTTTTAACTTTGTGTTTTAAATATATATAGATTATTTGGCCTACGGTTTCCGACTTTGTTATTTAGCACTGAAGAGACAATGGGAGGTTTGTTTAAAGGTGTATCTTGCAGGCCAGTATTGTTCCCAGTGCATTCTAGTTTAAAGATTCAGATTGGGATGGCGGTGACGCAGGTGGTCGGTGGTTTTGTTGTGTTCCCTCGGCGATGGTGGTACATATTTGTTTTTGTTCATTTGTGGGGTACCTGTGTCCTTGAGGTGGGTTTCTGTCATAGCGTGTTTGAGTCTGCCAGTGCGGTGGATTTCGTCTGGGGTATTGTGGGTTCTGATAGTTAGCGGATTGGTTGTTCTGATTGTATGTCGGCTGGAAGTTGTTATGAGTTGCGTTGTGCTGGTCTCTGGGTTGACGATAATTATTTTGTGGTTGATTGTTGTTTGGTCGGTTATTTGATGGTGTGGGGAGGGAGATCTGGGGCGATTATGATGTTGTGTTTGGTGATTTTTGGGTCTGCGGACCTGCGGTGGCTGTCCTTGATGTCTTCCCGCTGTAGCAAGGATTCAAAGGCGGAGATTGTGTTTGCGTTCTGTACGATACGGGCGTCTTGTATAAGTTCGCTGAAGTGGTCACTCATGATATTTATTATCTCGTCCTCTGATAGTGGGGGTGTCATGGATTTTAGTGTGAGTACTCTCTCTATGAAGTACTCGGATCGAGTCAGTGTGCCTCCTGGTCGGTATCTTTCGTTTTCCATCCTTTGTTTAATTCCACGTTGGATTTCTCGACTCCAGAATTTTGTTAGGAATGCGTTTTCAAAGTCTTGCCATTCTTTAATGTCGTCTTTAATTAGTGAAAACCATCGGGATGCATTCCTTTCAAGACTGGCCTCAATTACGTCAATTAAGTGATCTCTAGTATTTGTCTTATGTGTTTGTCTCTGCATGCTCTTGAGGTAATATTTGTGTAATTTTCGGAGGAATTCTGGGGGTCCGTGTTCTCTTCCTGAGAATTTGGGCAAGGGGTTGTCTGGGAATTGTCCATTATTGCAGGTAACATAGACAGTGGGTGTACTAAATTGTTTGTTGGTGACATATCGTTTTGTAGTGTTTCAATTTTTTCGCTGTGCTCAGTTATGGTGGTTGTTAGGTCTTGAATAGTTCTTTGATTTAGTGCGATTTTGGCCGAATTTTCTTTGATTAGGGGGTCGAGTGTGTGGTGAATTTGTTTGGCATTTTCTTTGATGATTTTATCTGTGTTTTTCTGCTGGGTGTCGTTATTTGCTCGTATTTGGTCTTGGATTTGGTTCAATTGAGAGGCTAAAGTGGAGTTAATGTGGTCTTTGATGTGATCATGTTGTGAGTTAATTACATCATTAACCTCCGTCTTGTGATTGTCTAAACTGGCTTTAAAATCAACTTTGAGGTTGTAAGCATTTTCCGTGATTTGAGAGGTCAGTTTGGTTTCAATTTGTTTTATTTCAGAGGATTGTGTGTGCTTGATTTCCCGTATTTCATTTATTTCGGATTTTAATCCATTCTGTGCATTTGTTAAAGTTTCAATTTTCTCATTCAAGGAGTCACAGTGGTTTTTAATTTCCAATTTGAGGTCGGTTTTCACCGAGTCAATGTTAGATTGCACTGAATCGATGTTAGATTTAATTACGTCCATATCGGATTTTACTGAATATATGTTGGATTTTACCAAATCGATGTTGGATTTAATGTCCGTTTTTAAGGATAGAAACATGTGTTGAATTTGTGTAATCAAGTCAGCTGTTTGAGGTGAGGCGGGAGGAGGTGTGTCATCGTTACGCGGCGGCGATTGGCTCCCGTCGTTGGTTGGTGATTGGACGATATTCTGCCGGCTAGGTGACGTCATAGTCGAATGGGTTTCTGGGATCGAGGCGGTGGATGCGCGCGCAGCGTGATCAGCTGGGCCGGGCGGCGAAGAGGTCGTTGCTACGTTCATGTTAGACGTATCAAGATGGCTGTGCGTGTTTGCTTCTGTTGTTGTTATGTTTGTGTGTGTCGATGTCTTGTTCTGGGATGGAATCAGCTGTTAGTGTAGTGGAATTGTCAGTTTCATATTCGTTTACTATTTCCGCCCTATCATCTGTGTCGTTTTCGTTTTCGTTATCCCCGCTAACTTCACGTAATTTCTGGGATGGTTTGGTGTTGGGACGTAGGTTGTATGGGGTTGTCATATTGGAATGCAATTAAAGGCAAGTACAAAATCGAGTGGGAAATTAAAATAATATGATGGATAAATAAATGACTTATTTCTAACAGTGTTTTATTTTAGTCTAACTTAGGTTATGTCTAATCTAGGCTATATGCGTCTATCTAGGTTATATATCTGACTTAGGCTAGCCTAGCTTACTACTTCAAACACGATTGGAAATTTTTTTAGAGAATGCCCCAAAGGTTGGTCGTCATTTTGCTACACACCCACACTCTCTTACAAACTATTTCTTATTTATAAATTACAGTATCTGAATAAATAATCTGGATACAATTAACAAACAATTTTTATTTAACTCTAGATCACAAACAAATAAATTCTGATTCGAAAATGAAGGGACTAACAAACAATTAGCTTACAATTACTGGGGGGAAATATTTAATTTAATTTATTGATATAGTCTTTAATGTCTTAGTGCTCCGGTCTAGTTACAGTGGGTAGAAATGATGACTCTGTATCTCAGGGGTGTTGGATCGTGGGGAACATTCTCTTGTAAAATTTCCAATTATTGAAAGTAAAATAACGATTCTTGATATTAACTGAGATTTGTAGTTATGTAAAAGTTAAGATTTGATTATTCTTTGAAGAGATTAAAATGGATAAAATATGGTCATTCAATCTAGTTTCAGTTGTAGGCTATATCTGTTTGGAAGTTAATTATAATTGAATCTTCTTGCAAAAATTGAAAAAGTTTGTTGATGGATAAATTTAGTCTCTTGATAAAGTTCTACTTGATTTCTTTGAGCTTCTAAGATCACTGGATAAAGTTAGTCTATTTGAGATGGATGGAGATTACCAATATTTATTCTTCACCAATAACCACTTCTTCTTTGGCCAACTGATAAAGGGATTATTATTAGTGGTATTGGCTCTTCTTCCTATTTAAAAATTTGAGATTAAATTGACCCAAATACTATTTTATGGGTTATTTTACACTTGGGGTTGGGACCCTGTTTAAAATGAAGTTAACACAATGAGGCCATAATTGCAAGAGAGAGAAATTGTAGTTGATGCTCAGCAACAATGTAGTGATCACATGTTTATTCTTCAGGTTTTGATTCTTGCTTTGGAAACACTTGACACTTCACTGAATTTAATTCACTATTTTGAATCACACACTATATAAAATTAGAATGACCATGTTTATTTAAATTATTAAATTTGGTATGTGTTTGAAGTAGTTTTGTTTTCATTATAAATATATTATATTAGGCTATGTTTAAATAAATATTTACTGGGATTAGGCTATTATTATTCTTAGGTGAGTGATGAATTGATTAATATGACTATCTAATATAATTATTGAATTAGGCCTAATTAATATTTATGACAGGTAAATTTAAATACAATATATAGGCTACCTGGGATTTTTATAATAAATATTTACATGTGGATCCGGGTTGGATTGTTTATTGATTGGTTTATTTACCAACATAATTTGTGAACTGTTGCAAGTTAAACCCTACCTAGTGATTGTACATACCAAATTTTATAAGGCTATGGTGTTCTTTTTATTTTCTCCATAAACCCTATAGGGGTTAGTACGTAGGTTTGCCGCCATATGGGTTTTCTAAGAAAATATAAGTTAAACGCTTCCTAATGAATGTACATAAGAAATTTTATCAAGATATGTCAATATATAAGCAAGAAAGAAGGTTTTGTTGATTTCCCATAAGAATAACATGGAAAACATACTTTTTTTATTTTATCCATAACCATTTAAGCTATAGGTAAAAAATTCAAAACACTAGATTGTTTGTTTTTTTAAGCTCTTTTAAATGGTTTAAGTTAAAAATGTTGAATTTTCTAAATAAAAGTAAAAAAGCCAAAAACCCATTTTTAACAATTTTGAAACCCCATAAAACCCCGTCCCCATAGTCCGATCATTCTGGTTCGCGAACTCAACCTATTAGACGTTGGCTTACACCCCTGTACCAAATTTCATCATAATCGGAGGTTCCGTTCAAAAAGTTATCGTGTTCACGGACACTATAATATAATATACTAGGGGGCCCGTGCAGCGCAATGCGCTGCATTTATTATAGAGTATTTAATCTTGATCCATGGTAATGGACAGAGTTACTTTGAATAAAAATTAAACTATAGTGAAAAGCAGATAAAACATAATGGTGTTTCCTTAATCGATCTTTATTACTAATTCTGCAACTTTCCAATGTGACACTGTTGAGATTTGGTGGTTGTTTTTTTAGTTCCAAATTAGCTAAGATTACGTAGTTGTTCTTTTGGAAAACACTCCTATAAAATCTAGAATAAATTCACGATGTTGGATCTACATAGTTCATCAAACATAAAACTTAAATGACAACAGAATAAAAATCAATATTTTTTTACAACTCCCCGGTCCTGTATGAGTTATGCACTGTGGCTGTATAACACTCACTGCGGCTGTTATGAGGTAGTTGTTGACATAGTGAATGAGTCCACATTACTATTAAAAAAGAACTAAAGCCCCTATAATTCGTAATTTTCCATGGCATTACAAAATGTAAATAAAGAAATCACTAAAATAAGGAGAATCTACATATATATTTGTTAGTGTGGTCAATTTTGGTTTGATGTGGTATTTATTTTTTGATTGAAATTTCTCTTTGTATAAACCATACTTTAAATAAGCTTGTTTTCTACACTGGAGGTAAAAAACATTTTAATGTCGTTTCTTTTAAAATAAGTTTTAATATGTGTATCATTCTGCATTAAATTTTTGTATAGTATAATAGTAAACAAACAGGTTATAACACCTACAACCAACTATTCCTTTTCCTTATAATTTACAGAGTTTGAAAACCCATGCACACAAATTTAGTGTTCTATTTTAATATTTGTAAACTTTCGTTATTGTTTAAATACCAATCAGACAACCCATAACACCCACGTAAAAAATTTCAATTTCGAAACTGTTTTTGTAGGCCCTGCATGAATTTTTCAAGGGTTACGTTACTAAACTTATCATGTGCCCAAATACACGCAAATAAAATGTTCAAGAAAATCTTCCCGCTAAATTTTGAGAAACGGTTCAAATACGACAAAAGACACTTCTTATTATTTAAAGTATGAAATTGTGTTGATATTTCAGTACCAGTAGTTCAATTGCTTTTATTCAGCTTTTAACATGTGTTTGTCTGTTTTACAATCATCAGCTGTTTTATATTGCAATTCAATACAAATTGTTCCCCATGTTAATCTTATGGACAAAAAATGAACTTTGAGGTCTTCCCGTGAGCTTCAGAATTAAAATATCAAAAATCTAAGACCTTATTGCAAAACTACGAACTGAGACCATTCTTTTGACACCTCAAACTTTAAAATTGGTCCAGAAATAAAGGAGGAGTAGTGTTAACAAAAAAAGGGCATCACGTATTATATATATAGATATATATATTATATTATATATTTGTATTATATTCAATATAATATAATATATATATCAAATTGATATATATATATACATATATATCAATTTGAACGAACGGTGTTTTTGGCTTCTAGGGACCTCAAAACGAAAAAGTATCATGGTCCCGGACTTAGGTCTTACCGTGACTATTGTAATTGTCCTACCGTAATAGTGTATTCCCTATAGAGAAATTCCCTAAAAATAAACATTTTAAAAATGTATCAAATTTGTACAATGAGCTATAGTCCAAAACTGCCAATATTGGCATGACTCAGCCATCCATTGTAGTTTTAGACCCACAAACATTATTTTCTACTTATGAAAAACAATTTGCATTAAAATACTTATACAGGTTGTTCGGGAACTCTCTTCTGAAACTCCATATCATGATTCCTAGGATCAAAATGAACAAAATATCTATGGGAACATTGGTCCTAAAATGCTTGGTATACTAGCCGCCATTTTGTATTTCACACGTGGTAATATTTAACTCCCTAATGGATTGCTCTATTAAATTCATATTTTTCAAAACCTTCGTCACAACAATGTGCATTTCCAAGAACAAAAATATTTTTTTCCGATTTGTGTTTTCAAAATGGCGGCCATTTTAAGTTTTTAAACTAAATTATCTGAAAATCAGTAAATTCTATAAAAATTGAACAAATGACAAAAAAAGTACAAGTTAAATAATCTAACCAATAATACAAAGCTTGTAAGTACCTGACATCAAATAACAGAGTTATCAGATCCTTACATACTTTGTATCATTAGTTAGATAATTTAAATTGTCAACTTTTTTGTCCCCTATAAGTTACAATTTTGATAAATGTTGTCTACCAGTTTTGAGATGTTTAAGTTTAAAAACTTAAAATTGCCGCCATTTTGAAAATACACATCGGGGAAAAATAATTGTTTTCTTGGAAATGATCATTGGTGTGATAAAGATTTATGCCAAATATGAAGTTAATACTATCGGTACAGAAATAAAAATTATTAAGTGTAAAAACAAAATGGCGGCTAGCGGCTTAACAACATAAGGACATATTATGTTCTTAATGACATATTATGTTCTCATAATTAGACCAATTCGTATATAAGAGGTCGAAATTGTGGTTCGGATCCCACGTTAAACTGTAGGTCCCTAGATACCTACATTCATTGGCTGTTGGGCTATGAATTAACAGTCCTGTCTAAGGAGAATGTCGGCCTTAGTCAGTAACAAGACTACAAGATCGCACCACAATCATCCTACACTCATCTCTCATTCATACTTGGCTTTAAACTACCTATTGAGTTAGGTCGCCATTTCAATAAAAGGTATAAAAGGTAAAAGAAATCGCCTCTTGGGGTTTCGGAAGAGAGTTTTCAAACACCCTGTATATACAATGAATATACAAAACATATAACATAGTTCAAACCAAAATAATTTTTTCTTCCTTTTACTAATAGCCATTCGAAAATCGTGTATGAACTTGGAAAATGTTAGCCTATATCTCTTACTGTAACGTCGAGCTCCAAATCACTACAGCCTGTAGTAGGCTATAGTCGGCCTTATGGTATAATGGATTAATAAAAAACTACATACTGACAGACGGACAGGGAACGGCTAGAGATATGGCACTTTAATATTGTAATTATCGCTTGTTTTGAACTCCTGAATAAAATTGTAAAGTTTGTAAAAGTTGAAGCTATAGACACCACGGAATGTTGCTAAGCAATCCAAATCAAAAGGATGAGACATCACATCAGTTGGTATATTTTCAGCCATAAATCTCTCAACGACACTGTTCCCTATAAACGTTGATGTAACCAACAACACATCTATAATTCGTTCTAATAAATCAAAAATGTTACACTTGAATAAGTTTTTAGTTTCAAAACATCTTCTACACTTTCACTGTGTCATGATCATATTAAACGTTCTGATGGTACCGGTACATGTGTCATGCAGGCCTACCAAAGCACGTCCTCCTTTTCTCCGTTTCTCAAGTAGTTAGTCGCACCAATGATGCCGTTCGATCCGTGACACCGGTCATACTTTCGATGGAACAAGCGTGAAATGTCCGATCAGCGGGGCTGGGAACAGGGCCACTGGGGGCAGGGCACCCGCGGCAGTGCGGTAGTGCTGCGGTATTGGCAGTGTAGTAGTGTCCTATAGTAGTGTTGCACTGGAGAAACACGAGAGCTCGCGATGGCCGCTCGGATATGTGAAGACGATAAGGTAGGAACGTGTTTCATGTTTCTTTTGTTGGTAAATGATAATACTGTCAGGTTATGTTGTTATTTTTGGACAACTATTTAAAGCTATCACCGTAATTTTCCGAAATTTAACAAGTTTTATTCCCATACCGATCAGTCTAAACGATGTTTCGTCCATTTTAAAATAGCCTATAGGGCTATTGTAATGAACATTTATTTTTTTAATCACTATTTTTTTATTCTACTCCATTTTGTAGGAACTGACTTGTACAAAAATGTCAAGAACCTACTTTCAGTATCGTTTAAAATTCTTGCCCGTAAAAAGTGAGATACTTATTTGTGTTTACCATTGACAATTTTGGAACAGAGTTGATGTATGATGAGCTAAAAGACTGATGAAAGAAACAAAAAGAAAATGGTATAGGGTTATTTCTCTTTTATACAAAGTTCTCTTTTCTCTTTTATTCTCTTTGTATTCTCTTTTATAAAAAGTCTTAAGGAAGTTCACCTTATTAAAAATCGATTCGACTATACCGTTACATGTTCGATAAACTATAGTACGGTAGCTTAGGCCTACGTTCAAAAGGTTTCGGCTCATAACTTGATCACCACTTCAAGTCACAAAAAAAAACTGTCAAACATAATCTCATAAAATATCACGAAAATTCTAAATATTATAACTAAATGTACATTAATTGTTAATTACTGACAGTAACTTATGCGCACAAATTACTACGAGCAAAGGCTACTACTGTATATGCTTATTTATTCACTATAACAATGAGAAATCATGTTATTCTTGTACAAAAATGCCAAAATATTGTTTATTAAAGTTTTCAGTAATTATTGATTGTACAAGATTAAATAATTTATTTCGTCGTTCGCATTACTCTGGAGATCCCGCCTTGGCGGCATTTACTGAACAGGTAATTTGTCACATTACTCTGGACAACAGTATAACATGGCATATTGCTTAGATCAAGACAAACACATTTCACCATATAACATGGAACTCTAGTCTCTAGTTCCTATTTTCCTGTTTATCTTTAGGCCTATGTTTTTTACGAACAAATTCACAACTTCTCTAAGAGAGACGCGGTTATTTTAGGTACATCGTTGACATTTGGCACAAATATTTTGAACAATAAGAATCTAACTTTAGAAAAAATTAACTTATTTAGTTTTGATGTCTTGGCCTGCCAATCTCAAATTGTCAATGTTCGCGCGTATGACTGTTTGTTTTAAAGTTTTGACAACGGTTTACAGTACTGATTTGATAATGCTGGAAGAGCCGTCCCGAAACTATAGTTATCAGAAAAAACTACAGTACATGGATTGACGACGGCACAAGATATGTAACCTAACCATAAAAAATGTTATAAAAATGAGGCTATGACTGTTGTATTAACCATTCACTTAGTTTAATATTCGTATTAGGTACACTAAGGTACTCATTACCGTCTGTCTCGTCGTGTCGTCTGCTTTTTTAAAATCTATTTAAAAAAGACCTCACGGACCACAATCCAGATTTTTAATCTCACTTAATGTTAAACATAAATACACTTAAATAATGACAAAAACTCTCATAAAAATACATAGTTTTGTAACTGAATATAACGTTTTATTTTTAACCTCCCAAAAAATGTACTAGCAAAAACTTCTCGTCGTGGGGGGGGGGGGGGGCGGGCATGGCCCCATGCCCCCTTTCCCTGAAGACGCTACTGGCTCTAAAATCCGCACTAACTCATCTAAACATCGTACTTTTATATTTCACAAAGGAGTTTTCCTTTGTTATGCTCATAAACTAAGCATCAAAATGCAAACAAAAAAGACATATTCACATTTAGATATGACTTATTTTAAAGTTTAACTTATTAAACCACCAGTTTAATTTTTGGATTGAATTAAACAATGATCAAACAGAGAGTATTTTAAAAACTTTTGAAAGGTCCTGGAGTCATTTTTCAATTTCGAGGTTATGTTTTGATCAGCTGACGATGACGTCACCTTTGATATTGACGTGGGTGTGCTGGTACGCCTGCGTGCAGGAGTGCAGCATGGCTGTCTTGAAGTGTTGATGTTGGTAGTGCCGGTAGTGCAAAAGCTAATCTATTAATATCTCATTTGAATCCACAGAGTAGTTATCAGTGATTTACCAACTTCAGTTATTTAATTTCCCTTTAATTCGTCTGTTATTACTCTGTGCTTATTATTAAGTGTTAATTAATTGTTTTAAACACTAAACAGGTAGCTGATTAATCACCACTTCCCAAATTGATCAATTAACTTGTTGAAGTAGGCTCAGCAAATAATAATAGTAATAACTATTAACATTCTCACATTTTCATTTGGCCTTTATTCAAACGTTCACACTAAGTTAGGTATTAACATTTTTAAAGTTAGTCTATATAAAATATAATAATATTACAAAGAGTAAGGATAAATATACACATAGGCTTTCAGATGTTCAGATGGCTAATTACATCCTATAAGAGGATATTTCATGGAAGATTGTTTATAATATTACTGGAAATTTGGTTAGTCCCTGTAAATTGTTTGTACAGAATTAAAGATTGTATCAATATTGACTGTGATAAGAATGTGAAATATTTATTGACACTTGTTTCAGATTAAAGTATAGTAATTACATTTCATCCTCATCATTAATAAAAATTTTTATGACTAATTTTATTGAGCCAACATTTTCAAAAAACAACAATTAAAAAATACAAAAATTTGAGAAATAAAGAAAAATGTCATGAACGTATTGATAAAATTCTTTACTTTAAGTTTTCTATAATCAAAATAGTATCTGAGTTTGGTACTGTATCTTTAATCATTCAAAAAATATTTACTTACACAAGTGTTGCATTGTTTTATGTGACACTTTATTGTTTTCATGTCTCGAATAATTAGAATCGAGTTTTCCTGACTAGCTAAAAACCATATATATTTAAAAGAATTAATATAAAAGACAATACACATCTACTAAAACGCTTTTTTATTATTTAAATAACAAAAAGTGAAGATTTTTTCTACATTACGAATCTGAATCACTAAGGGGCGTTTTCTTGAAGCAAGTTTAAACCTAAACTCAAGTTTAAACAAAAATTGTCCGTATGTTTAACTTTTAATTAAACTAGGTTTAAGTTAAACATAGTACCAGGGGGACTGAGCACATATGCTCGGTAAAATTATCACTTTCGTTTCTCACTCAAAGCTCGTTCGCTTGGCTCACTCGCCAGACCGAAGGGTGCTGCACTTTTGTATAATTTTCCTAAACCACAGGTTAAAGATGTAACACATTGGCTTATATCCACAGTTATCAGCTAATTTTTGTTCAATTTAAAAATCTCCATGAGGATAACATGGAAGCTTTGATGGGCTCTAGGACGAAAACCGGATTTTTCCCAGCCATGGGACCAACTCCAATTGATTCCTGGTGGCCAAAAGTCCCATATTTAACCAAAAAATAAGAAATCCTTGGAGGGAAAAAAGTTTTTGCCCGTGCAAACGTTGCTTGTTTTAGAGTGTAATTAGAGTGTAATAATAAATTAGGAGGATCCGGCCCTAAGTTTTGCTATTGGAAGGCTATTGTTTGTTGGTATAACTTACAAAATAAATTCTCAATAAATAAAATTCCCCTATGCCAAATTAATGATCTACAAAAATGAGAATTACAATGTTTTGTAATAAGAATATACAATTGTTTATTATATATTATTGAATTCCATTTTTATTATGGAATGTATAATAGTTTTCTATATTAACAACAATGGATTTATTAAATATAAAAGGCCTACGATACATTACTACTCAACTACTCAAGCTTAGATAAAACTTGTTATATTTAAATAACAAATAATTGAGGGAGAGTTATAACTAATAAATTTTTTTATATAGGCTACTAATAAAAAATAACAATTAAAAATTTAATTCAAAGTTCTTAGTAGGATGTTGTATTTGTTGAAACAACCACTCAACACACAAAAACAATTTTTTTGTACAAAATTTGGATTAAATAGGTATTTACTTATTTAGCTAATTTTGCAAATGCTACAACAAAATAAAATTAGTAAATTTGGACTCGTGCTTTCACTCTTAAAGTACGTCAGTTTAAACTTTTACATTTCCTCAATACGATCCCAGATCAGACATTAAAGTGGCTATTTACAAGTGACATCAGTTGTTTGAGTGATGTTCGACTGACCGAGTGATGATGGAGACTGAGGATCAGCACAGCAGCCAGGTCTCGTTGGCGGATGAAGCCACTCCAGGTTTGTACACATTTTACCGTAGCTAAATTTATACCAGTTTGGTGTCTTTCTTTTAACAATATTTATATTTAGGGAATTTTGTACTGAGGGCTAGAAACAAAATGCAGTCAGTATTCGGTGTAAAACACTGTGGCTAAAGAAACGCTGCTGCACTTCAGCACGTGTGAGACCCAAGACTCAGGTAGATAAAGGTCTTTTGGCAGAAAAAAATTGGCCTATTTTAATTATTACATGCCTGCGCTCTGAGCAGTTTCAGCGGATGCCGATAAAGGATGTGTGGGGGGGGGGGGTTTCCCCGATCAAAAACTCATCGTGCAGTGATTCACCTACTCCACTTTGCGCCTTTACTTTAAGTCCAATTAAAGTGGGAGGAGTTTTAAATGGAAGATATAAAGACTTGGGCTATTTGATTCACTTTTTGATTTTCTATATTTATTTTGAATCCATATTAAGCTATGATGGTGTGAGGTGTGAGGTTGATCTAAAGTCGATCAGCTTGAACCATTATAGCATATGGATTTTAAATTAAAAAGAAAATCAAAAAACTAATCAAAAAGCCCAAGCCTTTATCTTTTATTATAACCTCTCCCACATTTGGACTTAAAATAAAGGTGCAAAATGGGAGCAGGTGAAGCATTGCATGATGTCTGAGGGGGGCCCTTTAGCTCCATCTTTAGGTATTTTCCATATAATTTATGCTATCTTTTAATTGTTTAGATTTGTCTTTTTTTTATCAAGAACACAAAGGTATTTTTTTATAAAATGTACCTTTGGTGGCCTTAAAATCATAACACCCACCTGCAAATAACACCTCTACACTAATTAAACAATGAAATAGTTGAGTGTGTGTACTCCACATGCAATAGAAGCAGAGGATTGGCACTAATTTTGTGTCCCGGGTAAAGAAGTAAACGAAGAAATAGTACTTTCGATCAACAGGTCATCGTTTAGTACCAAGACCAGAGGGTTTGGACAGTAAATGTTCCCTGGGGGACCCTCTGTCCCCATCCATTCACTCTATTAAATTTAAAATACACCCCATCGCAGCAGACCTGCGTACTCAGCGAATTTTCAAATTAGTAAAATTAATTTTGACCAGATAAATCTGTAAACAAAATTTAATCACATGCTCATAAATGTCTATTCTCCTGATAAATATAGGGAAAGAGTATGCAGGTATGCTGCCATGGGGAACACTAAAAGTACGTTTTTAGCATAAAAAAATGTATCTCGACCATATGAAACCATAAACTTAGTTTCATCTATATTTGTCCATAAATAAACAAGTTTGCCTATTTTCCATATGATTAATATGGGAAAAGAGTATGCATTTTTGCTGCCATGATAAGCACAGAATACCCCCGTCGCAGCAGACCTGCGTACTCAGCGAATTTCCATAGGAATTTGAGCTTTTATATTTTCCCCATAAACACCATAGGAATGAATATGTAGGTTTGCTGCCTTGGGATATTGTTAGAAAATGTTAGTTGTTAGGATATATAATGATTAGGTAAGGTAAATATAAAAGTATATCAATATTCAGCACTTTTTAAATCTTCCACATAAGTTAAACCCCATGGGGGTGAGTATGTAGGTTAACTGCCATATGGGTGTTGTAAGCAAATATCAGTTAAACCCTACCTAGTGAAGGGACATACCAAATTATACCAAGTTATGTCAATAAATAAGTGAGGTACAGGGTTCTATTGATTTCCCATAAGATTAACATTGGAAACCTGTTTTTAGCTTTTCTCCGTTATCTGTTGAGCTAAGTTAAAAATTCAAAATACTAAATTGTTTGTTTTCTTAAGCTCTTTTAAATGGTTTTAGTTAAAATTGTTGAATATTAAAATGTTAGGTTAAAAAATGCCAAAACCCAATTTTTTACCCCTTTGAAACCCTATAAAACCCCGTTCACATAACCCGATCATGCTGGTTCGTGAACTCATGAAAATAGACCTGGCTTTACACCTCCATACCAAATTTCATCAAAATCGGAGGTCCCCTTCAAAAGTTATCAGTACCACGGACACATATATAAATATATATATATATATATATATATATATATATATATAAATATAAATATATATATATATATAAATATAAATATATATATATATATATATAGATAGATATATACATATATATGAAAATGAACGAACAGTGTTTTTGGCTTCTGGGGACCTCAAAATGAAAAAGGAACATGGTCCCGGGCTTAGGTCTTACCATGGCTACTACCGTCATCAGTGGCGGATCCAAGGGGGGGGCTAAGGGGGCTATAGCCCCCCCCTTGGGGGCCAGGTGGGGCGCCGCGACGGCCCGGAGCGGGCGCCGGTCCGTGTCGGGCGCAGGCCGGGTGATTGGGCGCCGGCAAACCAGCGCACGTTTTCCCGATATTTTTTAATGTAAACTACTTTGTGTTTGTTATGCACAATGTGAAATAAAAACAACACCCCTAAAAATATTTGTTCTTAAAAATGATATTATAATGTTCTTTTCTGGTATTCAACTAGACGACACCGTCATTTTAGTGTCTCTATATTGGTACGTCATCTCAATCGGTGGGGCACCAATTCTGAGGCTTCCAGAGTTCCTCTGTGTGTGTATGCCGAGTCTTCGTATAGTTACGAGGCGAAGATGGGGAGTGACGTATTCCATCCTCAAGTTTAAGGGCCCTTTTACATCGCGTCGAGCGACACCGCGAGGGCTTGCGCCCGCCGCGTGTCGCTCGAATCGCTGTATACCTTATTGGATGACGCGCGACAGACGACCGTCAGGCGCCGGGTATAAGTATAAATGCTCCTATCTAGTGCAATGTACTTATTTTACGTGCCTTGAAAGATGCGATGTTTAATAGGGGCCTAAGTGGAAGTGGTGGAGGCGAAGGGGAATCAAAATTACAACTAGATGTTTTATTTAATGTTTGGTTGCATTGCGCGCGCAAACTTTTCCTGTCACAACACGAAATCAAGAACAACAGACAGTGCAGAGCAAAACGCAATGCTGTATGTGTAGTGTCTGATAAACCCTTTGTGATGACTACCTATTGATTCAAACGAGATCACATAATTAATTATTAAGATTCATTATAACAAATAAAGTAGTTCTAAAGAAGGTTATGTCTGAAAAATAAGACAGGTTCATTTTAAAGAAAACGATAATCTGATTAAATAAAAGACGACCAAAAGCAGTATGAATTGACGTTCAAGTTTTTATCAAAGCCAGAGTTTTTTAAGCCAAGTTTTTAACTGGAGGTAAAATTCGTTAAAATAATTACTAATTCAAATAGCAATCAAAGATTTTTGCAAAAATAGGCTACTTATAAACTAATTATAGTATATATCAGCACTCGATCCCTACTAACAAAAAAAGTATATTATTATAGTCTAATACTAGGGGGCCCGTGCGCAAATTGCGCATTTTATGATTCTGTATGAGAGAAGCTAACCTAAAGTACTGTACATGTATGTTGGTTATTAAGTGACAGAAATCTATGTTTGTTTACTATCTGGCTTTAAAATTCATGTGAAGGTAATCAGCTGTTAAATTACAATTCACATTAAAGAAAATGCAATAAAAGTTGGTCAACATTGCGCCATCTAGAAATAAATCAAAGGCGAGGGGGGCGAAGTCCGAAACAATATGACGTTTTTAATTACGATTCGTCACTGCGGTATATCCTAAGCTTTAAAATGACACCTCAATCTTAAAAATCGGTTCAGTAGGTCGAGAGAAAAAGGGACGTAACAGACGAAACCCTTATAGAAATAAGAAGATAGATTATTGATGAGGTATATTTGTATTATGTCTATATGTATGTACACACGGATATCGAGAAAGGCTCCAACGATTTTCTTCAAACTTTTCAAATAAGGCGGTTCTGGGATAAAAATGATAAGGCCTATATTTACAGGTTTCCATGTCAGGAAAATCTTCTTTCGGGTACTTTGTCTATTATTATACATAAGCCAGCTAATTTTTTATGTTATTTTGATCTGCAGTATTAAAGACCACATAAATTGAAAGAAGACTATTTACTGAGCATTGTGTAAAATTTCACTTTTTTAAGTCTTACGGTTTTTCGGTTCTACATCCTTAAAGTTAGAAATGTCACCGATGATCGCGGTGAACGCATTTCCGCCCGCGGCCTGACACCGGGCCTGCTACAAGTACTCAGCCAAGTTTACAATGCGCTGCGACGATTAGGTTATGTTTGTTATTGATATATAGGACAGAAATACTTTCACTAACTCAAAACAAATCACACGGTAGTGATAAGTCATACATAAGACCGACTAGACTGCTATAACTAACCCAGCGTCACAGCCTTCAGCGGAGATGTGTTCGCGACGATCATCGGTGACATGGCTGACTTTAAGCAAGCCCAACTCAAAAACAGTAAAACTTAGAAACGTGTAATTTTCACACGATGTTCAGTAAATAGTCTTCTTTCAATAGATGTGTTTTTAAGGCCGCACTTCGAATAACACAAAAAAAGTTAGCTTAGTAAGTAAAATTAAGTTCTTTCGTTATAATGTTTACCAATGGTTACGTTAATTTTTAACAATGGCCTTATGAAGTACAAAACTAAAAAAAGAAATGATGAAGAAGCTGACTCAACGGTCAAAGTACAAACCAAGTGTCCAAGTTAACATGTGGTTTTGCATTGTAGCCAGTTACTTAATTGCCGGATGATACTATAATAAAAACGATAATTTTTTACTGTACTTTGTATTGATGATTATGAATATTTAGATAAATAAAAGTAAAGTAATTGGATAATACAACTAAGCACTTTTTAGAGTTGCAATTGAATTTAAAAATTAAGAAATAGTAACAATAATGAAATCATCTGTTAACAAATGAATTAGAACATCTCGTCCGACAATAAATAAACCAGAGTGCAGCATCCGCAACGGTAGTCCTACATTAAAACAATCTGAAAGGCCGAGTCTCATCACTTGGTGCCGACGCACGTGATTTTATTATACCATAATGGCCAGTTTTTGTTCATTGAAATGTACCGTGTCCGTGTTGGAGTCTGTGTCTCTATTTAATTTTAACACTACGACAACTTCACTATTGAAGGATTAATGTAATTGTAACTGTAAACACTTTATAATGGGTCAAAAAGACCCAAAACCATGGTAGTGAAACTATAACCCCTCCGGATCACTAGACAGAGCAGAAATATTGTAAACCACTCTTTTGCTATAAGTTCACATCTGATCTACATAACATGTGCGCCATGCCTAGCCTATACGTGATCTAGTGGCTAATCCATGATGAAATGTACTGCATTAATAACATTTTAAAATATTAACCTACCTACCTAATACCGACTTAGTATATTAAAGTTAAAAGTGTTAACACGAGAGTGTACCATTTCAATATGAAATAAAGATAATGAAAATTTAGATAGCAACAGTGATAGGCCTATAAAAACGAACCAAATTTTTTAAGGTTAGTGTATGCATTGTACTTCACGATGCAAAAGAAATTCTCATTAAATATTAATGATAATAAGAACAATGAAAGTTGGTATATTGGCCAAAACTGTTGTTTGTAATAAAAATTGATTGGCGATTTAGTATTGTTTTCCAAAGCGATGGGTGAAGAAATGACATGAAACTGCTATTTTTAACACTTAAATTTCAAAAACTTCTCGGGGGAGGGCCCCCGAACCCCCCGCCGGTCTGGCCCGCCGATCGGGGGGGGGGGGGGGCGCAGAAGCCCCGGTTAGCCCCCCCCCCCTTAGTAATGTTCTAGATCCGCCACTGACCGTCATAGCGTATTCCCTATAGGGAAATTCGCTAAAAACCAAGATTTTTTACCATAAATAAATGAAGTTCAACCAAATGAAGCTAAATACCAAGTTTCACCCAAAAATATTGGTTAGTAAGTGAAATATTAACAAATCCTTATCCTCCATAAGATTAACATTTTGAGCCCCAAAATACAATGTACTGTCTTTAGACTTTTTAATATCTCTCCAACCAATGGAGATTGAGCAAAGTTTCAACATACTAAATTGTGTGTTTTTTTAGCTTAATCCAATGGTGAAAATAAAAATAAAATATTAAAAAAAATTATATATGAAAAATGCAAAAACCCCATTTTGGGGGTACAAAACCCCCCAAAACTAGGTACCCATTCCGGTAGGCCGATATGTCTGGTTTACGTACTCATCCGAATATATGTAGGAATACACATCTCTATCAAATTTGGTGTAGATCGAACCGTTTTTACGAGAGTTATCGTGTCTAGGCACAGTATCTAGAATTAGGGACACATACATACATACATACATACACACATATATATATATATATATATATATATATATATATATATATATATATATATATATAAATTTTAATGACTATTATTTTTGGTCTCTGGGCACCTCAAAACGAAAAAGTAACGTGGTCCCGGGCTTAGGTCTTACCATGAGACCTACGGTAATAGCTTATTCCTTATAGGAAATTCCCTAAAAGGGATACTAGTGTATAAAGACACAAACAAATACAAATTTATGCCAGGATTGTAGTACTGTATCTATGGTGCCTCAAAAAATGGATTTATTTTACACGTAGAGATCAGGTACGTTATATTTTAATCAGTTTGCCTTCTTATACAAATCATTTAGTTATTAAAGAAAAAAAAACCATTATCTTTTTACATATACTGACTCGGGTGCTCTGCACCACAGAATTTATTTTCCTATTCTTAAAACGTGGTGGCTGGCTAAATTAGCCATACAATGTGTGTATTCATATATATAGTTATCAAAGAAAATATCTTTAAAAAAATATACTGTATAGGTGTTTTCACTTTGTTGTACCGTAATGTTAGAAGGTTAGTAAAATGGCAATATTCATAGTCAAAAATGCGCTGCCTGGTTGATGTTTTTGGTTTATTTCTTATTTTTCTTTGATTCGTTGGTATTTTGAAATATAACTGTGGCTAGGAAATATTTTTTTTTGGATTGATAGGAAAAATGTTGTTCCCATGAAAATTGGCAGATTTAAATTTATTTTATAAAATTTTGTTATAGCACCTGATTCAACAAAGCAAACAAGGCCTTCTTCAGTAACGAAATACTTTGCATACTGTATTTAAATGTTCTAGAAATAGTAATAATAATTTTAAAAAATGGTTGGTCAATATGAAATTTTACCTAAATTTTAATATTTTTTATTTATTAGTACCGTAATTAATTTACATGCATGTTTTTAAAAATATAGTAAGTGGTTAAATAAGTAGTAGTGTAGATTATGTCCAAATATATTTCCATAAAATTTTTTAAGTGTTAGTATCTATCTCAATCTATCTTTGATAGACTCCTGAGACATGAATATTTCCCAAAAGAAATAAGGATGATAAAAAATGTTGAAAAACAACTTTCCAATCCCTGCTAATTTTTAATTTCAAACCGTATATATGGTAGTTATTTATCAAAAAACACAAATGGACAGCCAGCTCTATCCCATATTTATGTCTCCGTCTGCAGTGGTATTTGTATTTTGTATTTTGTGTCTATCTACGCTAGTGGCATTTTTTAACGTTTTGACGGGGAACAGTCCAAACCCCAGTCTTGTTACTATCTAACATCGACCAGTTGTTAGAAAGCATTGTTAATTAATAGCCCAATGACAAATGGCAACTGGGTCCGGAATCGATCCTTTAAAAAGCTACTAACTTTCCTCAGGATCGAACCGGCAACCTTTGGATTCAAAGGCAAGCACTATAACCACTCAGCTACCCAGCCAGTTATGGTGGTGTTATAATTAATTAATAAAAACTATTAGTTAATTTTACATTAAACAAAATTTATGTCAAGAATTTTTAAGTTCTAATGTTAAAGTCCTGATGTAGAAATAAGCCTGAATGAAGATCAAATGAAGCATATTTTGAGGTAAGTGAAGCTAATATTTTTTCCTTACTATTAAGTTATATTACCTGCTGTAAAAATATCGCTGCTAACAGTATAATATTTTCGTAATCTCTGAACACATTTTGATAACAATGATGGTTTTTCATGAAGCAGTTATTTTAAAGTAACTTAATAATTTCCAAATAATTCAATAATTGATATTTTAAACATGGTAACTAGATGATGACCAAATAAAGACTTATTGACTTATGATATTAGGTTCAGAATGAATAAGGTACAGTAAGTTAATTAAAGTGAATCATCTAAAGAAATAAATACTGTAGATTCTTAATATGAATTTATTGATTCATGTTTAAATGAACAACTTTATCTAGAAAATTAAGTTACTAAGTATAATTAGAAAGTAATTTTTCTTAATTTTGTTACGAAATAGTGTTGGTTTTCTTACACAGTAAACTACTGTTGTACCGTATTTTGAGAAGGAAAACCGGGTTACTTTGCAACATCACAGAGAGTAATATTTGTTACATTTTCAAAATTTCGAGGTATGAGGGGCCTAATATAACTATTCAACTAAATAAACACTTACCAAGTTAAAAAAAAAAAAAAATGGTTTAAAACGGCGTTTGAAACAGGGGAATAAAATACCATGTTTTGCATAAAAGCCGTATGGTTGACATTGTCGATTGCGCAACTAAACCATATTCAAATTTGGCGCCTTTTGCTGACACGGCGATCGAACTAGCTGGTGATGACGAAAGCGCCATGCGCATTGGTTACTTTTTGTAAATACGCCATATTGTGATCGTTTCCCAATAGAGTTTAGAAGAAAAATTCATAGGTTTTAACGTTATAATTACATTTTCATTCAGTATTCTTTATTTAGACAAAGCCATAGAATATAAACTTATCGATTATGGCTGAAAATTTTGGAAGAAAGGTAAGCTTAATTCGCATTAAGAATAACTAAAGTCGTCTGAGGTAGATACAATAGAGGTGAATTTTGCAATTCTTTCAATTATGACGAGCGGATATGAACCTTGTTACTAGTCTCTAAGGTTGATTATTGCTGGTTCTTATATCTTTCAACCAATATGATTTTAAAATTGACATTTTCAATATTTTGTCTTACTCTGTCGACGTCGACCATCCATACATAAAACGAAGCAGTAAATCTAATAAGTTTTGATCTTGTAGCTATTTAATCATTCCATGGCATGTAAAGAATCCTCTGTGTTCTTAAATTATGACCAGAACCTAGGACAAGGCTAAGTTTAGGTCTAACTCAATGGAATTATTTAAATTTTCTCATAACCTTATTGCTTTTGCAATAGGTAAACTACAAAAGAACTGATTGTAAAAAAAAATTAAGGCTTTTGTTTTTGTGGGTGCATTTTGGAAATAAGTTATGGTCTATGGAAATAATTGGTAAACTTAATGGTAATAAATTAATTTCAGTGTTGATTTGAGGGAAAGGTTTTCTATGATTGTGCGATACAATAGGCCTACGGTATGATACGGAACCTATAATGAGAATCTCCCCTTTTAATTATTTGCTTTAGGCTAAGTAAAAAGGTCTTAAGATAAAGAGGCTCTAATCCTTTTGGTGCTTGCTAGCTAGTCCCAATAAATAGGCCTATTGCTAGATTAGGCCCAAATCAAAAGGGAGCCGTGCGGTAAGTTAAATTAGTGGTCTATATCCAAAAAAGTACATGCAAACCTAAAACGGGTGCAGTTTCATTACTGGGCTATCATACCATTGAAAGAAAATATTAATCGATCTGATTGATATCATATTGGATAAAAAATTGCTATAAAATACAAATTTTTGCTTACACCTTTACAACCTTGCTTAACTAACTAGCCTAATCAAAGAACCAACCTATGACCGGGAAAATTTAATACCGGTAGGTATGAGTGAGTAGACCAGATTTAAGTACCATAACTTACTTAGGTTAGGCCTACTATTTTTCTTATACAAAATGTTATTTTGTAAATGTCATTAACTAGTCATTATGATTTTACTTTGAATTGTTTTGATTTTTATAACCTTTGTTAGGTTACTTAACTTAGGCCTACCTACTTGTTTTTCAATGTAGGCCTAATAAATGTGGGAATAAAAAGCTAAAGAAAAATAGAGGTAGGCCCAGGCCCCTATAATTAGTTTCAGTGATTGTCTTTGTTATTAAGATCTAGATTGAATCGATAGTTGATATGTAGTAGATATATCAAAAATCATACTAACTCCCCCCCCCCCCTCATTAGAGGTAAGGCTAGGGAGAGCCTAGGATGTTGTTTTATTTTTAACATATTCCGCTGTTGCTAATTTGATTAATTTCACTTAATTCGCTATGGAGGTGTGTATGAAAAATGAAACTCATGAATAAATTAATACAACATTTAGAAATACAGTATTCTATATTTTTCAATTGAATATATTTGAATATGGATTGGGGGGTGATGTTGTTCGCGTCCGCAGCATTCCATTAAAGTTGCACGTACTCCCCGGGTGGTGCTAAACGAACAACAACTTTTGGCAGCTGAACTGTCACATACAGTGATCTCTCAGCTATGCCAGCTGCCAGACAAAATCCAAACGGCCCTTTCCAGGGCCAATTTAGAAATTTAGGCTGTCTTTTAAATGTTTGTCATTTTAACGTAGAGGGTCTGAGCAAATCTAAAAGTGACTGCCTCAGCAAGGTGCTGCTTGAAAATGAGGTCGATGTCCTCGCACTGCAAGAAACACACGCAGAAGACTTAGAAAACAGTGCGAGGGGCAACATCCCAGGATATAGGCTGGTGGAGGAAATAGGTCACAGGGTCTACGTAGTGGCGACGTACGTTAGACACGACATAGACGACGTATCAGTCTCCCACAAAAGTTGTGATAACAACATATTTGTTGTTGCTGTTAAGGTGTCTGCGACTACTATTGTTAATGTCTACAAACCACCAAACACCTGTGTGGTCAGACACAGTTCTCCCAACTTTTGAACATCCTGTGGTATATGTAGGTGACTTCAACAGTCATCATACCCAGTGGGGATACTCGTCCGATGATGACAACGGCACTCGTCTTTCAAGCTGGGCTGAAAATAACAACCTTTTCTTGGTATATAATGCCAAGGACCCACACACCTTCCATTCAGCCCGATGGCGGGGTGGGTACTCTCCAGACTTGTGCTTTTGCTCCCGTGAACCATCAGCAACACCCGTGCCTACTTCCAGGATGGTCCTAGGTGCATTCCCCCACTCTCAGCACAGGCCTGTAAAAATATCAGTGGGAAAGCAAATTCCACTAGTGAGATCTTTTCCTCGGCCTAGATGGAACTTTAATAAAGCTGAGTGGGAGGCCTTCTCATCAAGGCTTGATAGCGGCATCAGGTTCATCCCCTCTAAAATAAAAAACTATGATCGGTTCACACGTCTTGTCCTGTCTTCCGCTAAGGCGACAATCCCAAGAGGTTTTAGAAAAGAATACATACCAGGATGGAGCAAAGAGTGCGAAGATCTTTACAGTGAGTTTACAGACACTGCTGACAGAGATGTAGCTGACCAACTACTTAACTCTCTCGACAACTCCAGGAGAGAGAAGTGGGTGAAAACTGTCAAGAACCTGAACTTCACCAAAAGTAGTCGGAAAGCTTGGTCTCTGCTCAGGAAACTCTCCACTGGTAAATCAAGTGAAAAACACGATGCCTCACAGCCTAGCCCTCGTGAAATTGCAAAACGCCTCTCCGTACTTTCAAAACCTGTGCGTTCGTCTGCAGACAGAAAAATTAATTTCAGGCTTAATGAAATAAAGGAGAGTCGGCAAGCACCCTTGGAAGTCTCTAGACCCTTCACTTACGACGAGCTGGAAGTGGCGATTGATGCGATGCCAATTGGCAAAGCAGCAGGCTTGGATGACATTTTCCCGGAGTTTATAAAACACTCGGGTAACAAGGCCAGACAGTGGCTTCTTGAAGTTTTTAACACCACTCTGAAAACCGGCGACATACCTGGGATATTTAGAAAATCCAAAATCATAGCTATCCTGAAGCCCGGAAAAGATCCAAAACTGCGTGAAAGTTATCGGCCAATAGCTCTTTTAAGTGTTTGTTATAAGCTGCTAGAGAGGTTGATTTATAACAGAATCCTCCCTATTCTCAATGCCAGCATCCCTGTTGAACAAGCTGGATTTAGGCCTGGTCGCAAGTGCTGTGACCAGGTTCTGGCTCTGACTTCTTTCATTGAGGATGGGTTTGAGCGAAGACTGAAAACCTCTGTGGCTTTTTTAGATCTGACTGCAGCATATGACACTGTCTGGAGAAAATGCCTCCTAGTTAAATTTTACGACCTTATTCCTTGCCCTTTCTTGTTGCGTCTCCTCAACTCAATGCTCTCCAATAGGATGATAAAAGTATATCTGGGACGCAGAGAAAGTACGTTTAGGCAACTAAAGGATGGCCTGCCACAAGGGTCAGTGCTCGCCCCACTGCTCTTTAATGTGTATACTGCCGACATTCCTGTAACTCGGTCCTTGAAGTTTATATATGCAGACGATATTGCATTGGCATATCAACACCAGCATTTTCGACAAGCAGAGGAAACACTAACAAATGACCTCACGACCCTCGGTGAATACTTTGAAGCCTGGAAGCTTAATCCAAACCCAACAAAAACTGAGGTTGCTTGCTTCCACTTGAATAATAGACTGGCCAACCAAAAACTTAAAATCGTATTCAACGGTGTTGAGCTAAAACATAATAACCACCCACAGAATCTGGGAGTCACTTTAGATCGGTCTCTCACGTTTAAAAGCCACTTACAAAAAACGGCAGCTAAGGTGAGAACCAGGACTAACATTGTCCATCACCTTGCTGGCTCCACATGGGGAGCTAACGCACAAGTTCTGCGAACCACTGCTCTGTCATTGGTATATTCAACTGCTGAGTACTGTGCTCCCGTGTGGTTAAATAGTGTGCACGTTAGAGAGATCGACGTCCAGCTAAACAGGACCATGAGAGCTATTAGTGGTACCCTCATGGTAACCCCTGTACCGTGGCTGTGCTGTGTAATATCGCTCCTCCTGAAATAAGACGAAGGGATGCACTCATTAGGGAATACACAAAGATCTTATCTGCTCCACAGCTGCCCATCCATGATTACCTACCCCAGAATGCGGGTCGATTGAGGTCCCGAAAACCACCGCTACGAACAGCCTCCCAGTTGATGGACACGAACTTCACCATTCATACTAACTGGACTTCCTCCTGGGACGCTTTTCAAGGTCGTAATCACTTCTTGATAGCTGACCCGACTGTAGCGGTAGGTGGTATGAATCTTCCTCGGAAGCAGTGGACTATACTCAATTGTTTCCGCACTGGAGTGGGAAGATGTAATTATTGGAAGTACAAATGGGGAATGACACAAGACCAGTCATGCGACTGCGGAGCAGAGTATCAAACTATGGAACACATAGTCGAAGAGTGCCCACTGAGTGCCTTCCCCGAAGGATTGGCCGGTCTGCATAGCTCAAGTGAAGCTGGGCTGCAATGGCTGAGCGCCCTGGATTTAGCTCTATAAAGAGAGATCTGATTTTTATTTTAGTGTTTAGATTTTTACTTATACTGACTCAGGTGCTCTGCACCGCAGAATTTATTTATTATTCTTAAACCATGGTGGCTGGCTAAATGAGCCATACGATATATATATATATATATATATATATATATATATATATATATATATATATAATTGAATAATCTTAAATTTGAATGAACATACTATAGTCCAGAGCTATACAAATATTTATGTGGTTATAAATTGTCATAATAATATAAGTAAACTCAATTTTCCAGTTTAAACAGAAAACTGCTAGTTTTGCAGATTTTATGTTGAAAACAATAAAAATAAAACTGTTTCATCTACATACTTAAACTGTATAAAATATAAAGAAAGTTATTTAAGTTTATTTGTATTTCTAGAACAGAAACTAATACAATAAAAATACAAAATTAAACAAACTAATGAGTATTGATATAATAAAAGGTAATGGAAATATTGCTGTTATTTATTGCTCTTTTAAAGACTCAATGTCAGGACTAATTATCAGGACTACATGAACAAATACACATTTTGACAGATCGCTCACGAGGCTTTACCGAGCAAATACACAGCACTTAGTCCAATGTTACCAAGTGATAAACTTATTCTCTGTGGACATGACCAATTAAATTTCCCCTCTTTTGCGGAGTGTGCCTTGTAACTATAAATAGTTCAAGAAATCTTGAACATATTATAAACTTAATTCGTTGAAATGAGTTCTGGGACCAAAATCATTCTTCGTTAATAGAAATGAGCCTGAAAACGGGGGTCATAAAAATAATTTGTCAAGTTGGTACAAAATTTAATTAGCCAGTAAAAAAGGTGCTGTATTAAAGTCCCTCGAACTAATTAGAAACAAGTTGTAACGCAGAACTGAGCTGACCAAAAGAGCTCTCCCAATAGCAATCCGTCAATTTACAAAATAAGTTGTAAAAATTAGCCCTCCTAAAACAGTAATAAGGAATATCAAATTTGTAGTTCTTGTTACTATACCTAAAATTATTCAGTTTAAAAGAAATTAATAATGGCGGATGATGATTATCACTTGGCACCAATGGATTTGTATAATTTTCAACATTAATATGTATATTACTTAAAACTAAATCTAAAGTTACACCACTGTTATTTTTAATATCATTATATGAAGATCATACATTGCTATTATATTAAAACATAATAAAATCACCTGAATTACAAAATATAGATACCTACTACCCTAGCCTAATATCATATTCATACCAAAATCCACAACATTGTCTATTTTTTCTCAGACGCAACAGTTTCCTTTTCTATTAACTTTTACAGTTCTTTCTCATTTGCTATGATTTTCACTCCTGAACTGAGTTTATCACTTTTCTTTACCTTAAACCTCCCGGCTTTGTTCATCCACAAATTTGTACTTGAAATCAATTTTCAACTTTTGAGCATATGCAAAGAGAAATCGTCTTGCAGGTGCCAGGGAGAGGTTAATGTATATAGGACTCAGTTCTAGATCCATTTAACTTAGGTGCCTGGTAGAGAAATTATGCTTCACTTTTCGCCCCTCTATAACCCGATCGCAATCTTGCCAGAGCAGAAATTTAACAATTATCCCAGGAGTTGGTTTATACTCAATTGATGAATCCGAACGTGCCCAAAATTTTTACCTACTCCGCGATGTTGACAATGCGGAATACCCACATCTAGCAGTGAGCATTTTATTTGGACTTCGTCCGAAGTAAAATACCCACAGCGCGGTGGGCATAGTTGAAAGTGCGCAATTAATTGCATAAATAAATGCGTTCTTTGGCGGTTGAGTAAATAAAACCTTGATACCCACATCGAGATGTGGGTAAATTTGATTGCCTATGTTGCGGTGTGGGTAAATTTGATTGCCCACGTCGCATTTGGGTGTTTGTAATTTGCGCAGTTGTGCGTATGCTGGCTATTTGGCGGAAGCTCAAACTACAAATTCAAAATTCAAATTCAAAATAGTTTATTCTCACAGACATAAAACAGTACATACAATATGAGAACAATTAATTTTCAACTAATAAAATAAGTAAAATAAACTTATCATCTCTAAAGTAAGATAGTACTAGAAATTAAATTAAACACTTCTATTTCTTACAAAATGAAATATATCTAACAATAGAATAAAAAGTGAAAAGCATATCTGCGAGGAATAAAATAATAAGGCACTAGAATTTATGTTCCTATTCTTGTCTGTGCCTTAGGAGTCATTGTACAATATAAATTTACAACAGTAATTGTACAACATAAATTTTAAATTTAACATCCTAAAAACAAATTAATTAAAAATAAAATCAATACAAAATGTTTAAAAAAAATTCAATTAAATTAAAAAGGGAAAACAGACGACGGACAAATCTCAGTCACTCGGCAGGACGGACAATAACACTCATAAGACAGACGGACGGACAGGAGTCAGGGATCTCTGAGGATTGGGTATTGGGGAGGGGGGGGGGGCAATCTTCAACAGTTCACCCATATATCTCATACAAGATAGGATGTTACGATAAAATACTATACATATTTTCAATTTCTGAATAGTAACCATTTTCTTTAGTCGGGATGAGAAGGCTTTGGTGGATCTATGACGCTTGATTTCAGGGGTTGAAATATTAAAATTTAGGGCCAAGAAATAGAAATTGTATAATTGGTACGAGGGGTTCTGAAATCTTCACACAATCTACAAATACCCATACCGAGATGTGGGCAATCAAATTTATCCACATCGGGATGTGAGTATCGTAGTTTTACTCAATCGCCGAAGAACGTGTTTATTTCTGCAATTGCACACTTACAACTACCCACTCTGCATTGTGGTATTTTTCTTCGGCCAACGTCCAAATAAAATTCTCACTCCGCAATGTGGGTATTCCGCATTGTACAGATCGGGGAGTGGGTAAAAATTTTTGGGCATTATCCGGATTCCGCAGTTGAATGCAACACCATCATAAAACACCCCATTGAGGTAAACTTATGAATTTAGGATGATGACGAGTCATTATTAATTAATGATAATTACTCATTATCAAGGTATTTCAAGATAAGTATAAGGTATGTTTTGTATCATCTTAAATTTGACTCAATATATTTTTTATTTTTAGGTCACCAGAGTTGTAGATGAAGCAGAAAAAGAAGCAAGTGAAGTCTTGCATTCTCTTCTTTCGGTTGAAAGAATAGAGAAACCACCAGATACTTTACATAACATTCAACATCAGGTATAAAATTAAATTGATAAAAATTTTGCTTATTACTATTAGTATCTTTTTAATTTTATTGACTCAACAGCCATTCCAGGTCAAACTATGGGTTGTCAGTTGTTTTTGTATCAGGTTGAGGCAGTAGACTGAAACTTGTAACATGGTTGTTTATTATGAATTAATGTTGTACTGAATAAATCAAATATGAATAGTTTTCCTTCTAAATGAAGCAAGGTAGGCTTACTTTATTTAGGAAAGATCCAATGCCCCCCCCCCTTTCAAAGACTGTTGTTCCTATTATTTTAGTTCTTTATCTGTTGTGTAAAATCCTGTGAAGTTGAATTTTAAGGGCTTGTTTTAAGAAACCATTGATTGTAAACATGCACTAGACTGCCAGCCAAATGCTAAAATTGTTAACAAAATTATCAACACAATCTGTTGGAGCCTTCGGGTAAATAACTAGAAAAAACTACGAAATTGTAATTCTTAAGTGATTTGAGCTCTTGAAGCGTTACCATTATCATGTAGAAATTTAATTAATTTTGATGGTAAGAAGATAATTATGGCTGCTCATAACGAGAACAATTTGAATACTTTGCCAATTGAGTTGGTAATCTTCTCAATAATGTGATTCAGTTTCAACTTTTTTGATTCCAATATTTTTGGGGCCATTTCTAATGTTAAAATATTAAAAAGGAAACAATTTGTAGCTTCGCATTTTTGTTAATAGTTAATTGTTAGAAGCAAAGTCACCAAATGCATAAAAATTTGTGGAAATACAATAAAATAGTATGAAATATATTACCCACATCAAGATGTGATTATCGTAGTTTTACTCAACCGCCGAAGAATGTGTTTATTTCTGCAATTGCGCACTTACCAACTTCATTTACTTCAATTGCGCTGTTACGTTGGTTCAATTAACCAACGTATTTATAGTGTGTATAATATTACATTAAATAATAACAAATGAGTAGATATTAAAATCACCTTAACCATCATCCAAAGATGAATTATAAATGATTCGGTTTCAATACATCTGGTTAAAGGGGAAGTCCTTCACTCCCTCGACAATCTACGTCCACAAATGGTGAATCAAACTGTCTTAGTTGGCCAGTCACCTGAATTGTAAATGTGAAATACAGTATTCTCACAGTCATCCATTACTAATCTGGCCTAATGTGGTAGTCAACTGAGCTGTATTGCAAAAAAGTTGGATAATTGAAACAATTTTTTTCTTTGTTGCCTTCTTTCTGAGACCAAACTATAGAAATGCACCGCACATTTATTGTTAAACAAATAAGAAGGCTTGTGTGCATGAGTGTACAAAGAGCTGGCGTCATCTACATAGTTATGACATTGGTATTGAAGTCAAGAGTTGAACCATAATTTATTTACTAGCTTTTCTGTTAATAAGTACCAATCATGCAGAAAGACTTATATATCAACCTTGGAGGGGTTCAAAACCATCTCAAATGATCCTAAGTATTTATTCTGAGAGGGAAAGCAGAATCCCACACAGTGAAACTTTCAACTTTGAAATTTTCACCACAATTTTATTTAATTTCTTAGGTGGTGGTTTTGGGAAGCAATGGGGAGGATATTCAATGGCAAAATAATGAACTCCAACATCACGGTAACATCTACAGGCTTGATAATGGGAATGGCAGTCACGAATACGTTCATGCAGATGGAACTGCAGTGGTGTGGGACAGCTACCAAACTCTTGATGTGGAAACTACTACTCAGACATCTGAACACATGGTAAGGATGGAGCTTTGCACCAACTCGAATTATTTGTTAGAAATAGACTTATATCTTTAATGAGATTGTAGGGTTTAACTTATGGAATTAAACTTTTCTTTTGATGAATTGGTACGTTCTAATACAAAATGTTAGATTTTTAATGTGATAAAAATCCAATTAAAAGCGATTGTAGCTGTGACTTATTGAGACATTACCCCACTGATTACTAGTGAATACAGATTAGGCAATAAAATGAGTTTAAAATGACATTAATAAATGTGGATGTAACTGTATTGGTGGTTTTTGTTTAGTAAAGTTTCAAATTTACCTCTATTATTTTTTTCTCTTGCTATGGTACAAAATTTAATGGAAATCTAGCTCCTAGTAGAAGCCACCTTATCCAACTTCATTCTATGAATCCCACTGTTGAACTTGATTTGTTTGTGTCAAGAAACTGGGAATAAACACCCTTAGGTTATGAAAGATGTACACTTAGGCTCTCATAAAATATTCAAGCAATCGTCATCTTATGATAAACATTTCTTCCTATTGATTGCCAGTAAACATGGCATAGAGAAAATAGATGAGATATTGTCAAAGACCTAAAATATTGAGACTGTTTTGTTCATGACATGTTTAGCCACTTAACGTAATTTAAAAAGTTTTAGTACTTTCTTTAGCATCTCGGGTCATATTCATTTAAACTTAACCAACGTTTTAATTCTTCGCCTCAGGGTGCGGTCTTATGAAGGGATTAAGAGAGCTTCTACTGTTGCTGTATTTGTTGTTTCTTTTGAATTGTATAAGGCAATGCGTTATCTATTAAATTGTGTGGTAATTCGAAAGACTAATACAAAAATACAAATTTTCGCACAAGTGTTATAATAGATAGATTCGTATTTTTTAGAAATTGAACACTATTATTATTGTTGTTTTTTTTTGTTTTAAATAATAATTCAGGATTAATTGTTTAGTATACAGAACCAGACCCGCTCTCTGTTGAGCAGGCAGCTCCTAAACCCCGGGGTCAGACCAACAAAATACAAGCTAAAAAGACCGGTCACAAGTGGAAAAAGAAATTTTCAAAGCCATTTAATTCCAAGAACGAAACGAAAATAGAAGAGCACGTTGATAATGAGACCAATGTTGAAGAGATTGATGATGCAAACGATGTTCGGCAGAGGTTTGCCATGGGATGTGAATGTCATGATGACAGTTGTTTCCAAGGATTGAATCCTGATAGTGTGTATAGGTAAGCCTTAAATATAGTCTAGCATCTTCAGTTGGATGGAAAGATTGATAAATAGATACCAATATGAGTCTCAGAATTCTGATATTAGAACTCTAATATTAGAACTTAATCACAAATAATGTTCTGTTAGAGATTCCAAGGGAGGATTTATTAACCCTTCGTAAATTGTTCTATTAAAGTTGAAAACGTGTGTTTAGACAGTTGTAAAAAAACCTAGAATCATGTGTTTGCTATGATCATCATCTTCATAATTTGTGTCATCTGATACAAATCATGTGTTGGATCTATCAACATTCAATTGAGATAAAACCAGTCCGCAATATGAGAACTAATCTAACTGTAAACATTTATTTACTCTGTCGATCTTTGTCAGGTAGAAAAAAACCTTACAAACAGGGTGACTTATGAAATGAAATAATACTCAAACAGTTCTCTAATAGAGAGAGAAGCTTGTTAAAAAAGAATAATAAATCTTTGATAAGAGATAATGCTCTCTTTAAAGTAAAAAATAAAATACATTTCCGTGCAGTAAATATTAGTGTTATATGTTGTACATGTAAAACGTGTTGATTTCTTTTCCACAACACAACTGTGATGATTGTAAAGTAGTATCAGTTATACCAAGCAAAATTAATTGTGCTTTACAAAAAATAACTTTAATCATGTAAGATGTGTGAGACCAACTAGGACTTTAGGACTATAATGAGCTTAATATGATATTATATTATAATTGTCTTTTATATTAAAGATCACCCAATGATATTTTGCTATCAGTCGTGAATAATTTTTTAGGCATCGTCTGAACATAGCAGAACTAACCAAGGAAGAGCACGATATGTACTTAATGGGGGTGACCATGGCTTGTATATCTGACCCTGGAGTGACAGTGAAGCAGCGGGAGAGGAGAAGGTTTGTTTTATATATACATACATATGTATGTTAATAATATTAATTATTTATACATATACATACAGGTTGGTATTCATACATAAATTTGTCTATTAATTACAATATTAATATTTTTAGCCCTTTTGAGTGAACGTTCTAATCACGTACATAAGTCATATATTGAAGCCTAGGTTTTGATTTCCAACTAAACTCTTTCTTCAAGAATAGGTAACTGTAATTTTAACTTTCTTTTTCAATTAAGTCAGATGCCTAGCTCTATTCTGACATTATTGTCTAAAATAAAGAATCTAGATAAAACAAGTCATATTTTGCAAACTATTTATTATGATGCACCTTATGCTTATAAACTTTTTCCAATTAAATACATCATAAAATTAGTGGCTTATGAACCTAAGTTCTACGTGAAACAGATGTTGGACACTTTTTATTAGGACCAAATTTTCCAGGTTGAGGGCGCAGTATGTTTATCAAGGCCGTCGGGTCTGTCTCTCTGCTTTCCTTTACCTGGAGAACTGCACATTGTACCAGCTTAAGAGGATACGAAAACATGTCATGACACACGGGGTAACACCCCGGGTACATGGAAATCATGGCAAGAAACCACATAACGTCTTCTCTCTAGAAACCTACAGAAGAGCCACAGAGTTCTTAAAGGGATATATTGAACAGTACAACACAAATACTGGGTAATTGATTTATGTTTTTTTCCATAATCTTTTTTGATAAATTCGATTAATTGTTTTTGAAAACAAATTTCTTAATCACACAAAAACATAGCATTTTAAAAACAAAATTGCCATTTTTAAAATTATGCTCAGGGCCCATTTTCTAAATAGGCCAAGTAGGCCGCGGCCTAGGGCGGCAAATTTTTGGGGGGGCGGCAAATTTTGAAATAATTTTTTTTTCTTTATCAACTAAAATTAAATAAATTATATAACATAACGGCGTTTGCAAAATAAATTGCAATTTTTATATACATTGTAAATTATCCTTGTAATGGAACTTGTAGTTCTGTTGAATTAATTAATTAGATCTGTTGGCTATTTGTTTACTCCTTTCAGCCATCCATGAAGGGAAGCGGCAGGCTAGCCACCTCTATATCGCCCGCCACCGGAACGGAAAGGTGCGCAGTGCTCGACAGAGGAGGGGGGAGTTTCTTTCTGTTGTAACGCTATTGATATTTTTGACTTGTAGAGTCGCTTCATTTTTACTTGCGATTTGCGACTGGAGTATTTAGTTTGGTTTGGTAGTGTCAGTTATCGTTTGTTATTGGTGTTTCTCATTGAGTCAATTTGATGATTTATGATTCTTGAGGAAATAAGAGCTATGATTAAGACATTTTTATGCATTTAATTGTAAGTTAAAACGACTAAACCTTGACCGCTGCCAAACTCTGTTCACAGCAATGTTACTTGCAATTTTTAAACAGCCTATAGGTCTTGTGTCAGTAGGAATCCTACTTTTTTTTAAATGATTTTTTGTTTAAGGAACTATTTTATTTGAAAAAAAAAATGTTTGAACATAAAATTTTAAAGTAGCCTAATACATACTATATTTTAACGGCTGTTTAAATATTGAAAAATCGGCGTTTGATATAAGTGCAGTATAGACTAACTTTACAGTTTTGTAATAAAACGTGTTTGTAAAATAAGCTTATGTAGATATATTTCGTTTAAACTGCTAGGCATGCCGTATGTTTTTAAAACTAATAATACTATTTACAAGCCAGTGTTGTTGGTTTTCCAAACATTATTTGAAAATCGGACGGCGGCATTAATATTTTGGGTTTCCCAAATGCAGTTTGGCATAATTTCCGTAACGAATTTGGTTTCTTTTTAATTCCGAACACTATTTAAAACTACTTTTCTACAGTCGGAAAATATAAATTAAAGTTGCATGAATTTATTGTGTATAATTAAAAATGAAATTAGTCTCATTTTAATTAGTTATTTAAAATTTAAATCAAACTAACTATAATTCATCAATGTATTAGTGTAAATTACATTTCAGTGCAGGATTTAGTTGTTTAATTAATTAACTGTCTCCTTACATAATCAGTATTCAGTTGTTTAATAATTAATCTGTCTACTTTTTTGTTGTGTTAAATCAAAATGAAATATTTGTTAAGAGTCTTCATCACCTTTGGCAAAATATCCAACGTACACTCTGATTTCCATTATAACAGTCCTAGTACAGTCAGGTGCGCCCAACGAGGGCGAGGGGTTAGGCGCGGGTACATTTCTAAAAACATCGGACTGCGACGTCTAACACACGCACGCGCAGACTCGCTACAATGAGAGTTCGGCCAGTCCGATGCTGCTGTAGCGTCGTCCTGTCTACATTTGAAGAGTATTTTAAATTATTATTAATACTAGGCTCGAACTTTTCCATTTCAATATAGCCGATTAAAATTGTACAGCGATTACAATTAATTAATGGTTTTCAATTATTATATTAGTGATAGCGTTTGAACGGAACCTCCGATTTAGATTAAATATTTGGTTCAGGGGTGTAAGGCAGTATCTACTTGAATGAGTTCGAGAACCAGAATGATTAGACAATACAGAAATGAAACAAAATAAATAATTTTAAAATGATGGGACTTAAGCAATTATTTTCTTTAGAATAATCTGATGCAATGTATAGAGGCAACCCACGCACACCAAAAACAATTAGTTAACACCCACTAACCAAGGCCGTGGGGGGGGGGGGGTCAGGGCGTCAAAACCCCCCCCCCCCCCGAAATTTTGGAACACATAATTAAAAAAAAGACCAATAAAAATATGTAGAATTTTTTAATTTTTTAAATATGTAGAAATATGTGTCTCTTGTACCTCGTTAAATCGATATGGTTTCTTAAAATTACTTTAAAAAATTGTTGAATATCAAGTAATTTTTCCCTTTTTTAACTGTATTTTTAGGTACCTCAATGTACGTTTTTTATTATTATGAGGTAATAGAGACACGCGGGCACTCTTTATGAACAGTTTAAGACCACTGTCAATAAAATCTGTTCAAAAATGTCGTCCGAAACAGGGGACTACGAACGCATGTTTTAGACGTTAAGGCTCTTAAGGCTCCGGTCTACGTGAGCCTGAATGCCGCCTCGCGGCCGTAGCGGGTTAAGGGTGCGCTCGACCTCGGCGTCAAAATCGTCGAGCCATACTGTATATAGGCCATTGTAAATTTTAAAAGAAGTGTACCGGGGGTCTGGGACACTCGGTATTAATCTTGCAACTGAGGTCTAGTTGGTCCTTGGAGGAATTGCATAGGGCCTAGGGAATATGGCCTTAATTCTGTTTTTAGCCCATAACTACCTATTATCTATTTATTTGACAAATTTTGTTTTTAATAGATTATGAATGATTTGGGTTTTGCAAAGTGGGGAACTTGCCTCCAATGTAAATTAAAACTCACAAATATATGTATTCACTTGAACAATATAGACGTTTTATGTAGTTTTTTCTATACTCAAGTTTCGGAAAATTACATTTTAAAATATGACGATGGTTTAGTGAAATACTGTAGTAGCAATAAAAACCAATTTTTGTACAAACACTGTTTATTGTAAATTTAAAGTAGCCAATTTTATTGTTGATCAAATTCCAATTGGTTGTTGGAGAGGAGGGATGCAATCCAGTGGAAGTGTCTACTCTGGAAGGGGCCCCTGTACGTTACAGTGGCGGTGTTCGATCCATCTAGTGTAGACTCTGGGAGGGGCCCCCGTACGTTACAGTGGCGGTGTTCGATCCATCTAGTGTAGACTCTGGGAGGGGCCCCTGTACGTTACAGTGGCGATGTTCGATCCATCTAGTGTAGACTCTGGGAGGGGCCCCTGTACGTTACAGTGGCGGTGTTTGATCCATCTAGTGTAGACTCTGGGAGGGCCCCCGTACGTTACAGTGGCGGTGTTCGATCCATCTAGTGTAGACTCTGGGAGGGGCCCCTGTACGTTACAGTGGCGGTGTTCGATCCATCTAGTGTAGACTCTGGGAGGGGCCCCCGTACGTTACTGTGGCGGTGTTCGATCCATCTAGTGTAGACTCGGGGGGGGGGGGGGGGGGGGGGGGGGGGGGGGCCTGTACGTTACAGTGGCGGTTTCGATCCATCTAGTGTAGACTCTGGAAGGGGCCCTTGTACAATGTTGGTGTTTAGTATTGAGTATGTATTAATTTAGTGGAGGTCCAAATTTTGACATGGAATTTCGTTTATATTTCTTAAATTACTGATTAGATGTAGTAAAATCTCCATAGAAACCACTGTTTCTTTAAATTATTGTTTACTTCAAATTAGAGATGAAATGGTATAATTGTTATAAATCATTATAGTACATTATTTGTTTTCTAAACTAAAACTAATAGAAAACTTCAGTTTTTGTGTACAGGCTAAAAAGATCTTCAATTTTTAACTTACCTTTTAGATTTGCAAATTGAAAGTAAATTGTTGTTAACTTTTCGGTTACCGGCTAGTTCATTGTTTCACTGTTAATTACTTTCTCGTATATGATATTTACTTATTGTTCAACTTAATTTAAAACAGATTGTAAAGTTAGATAAATTTAAAAAATCTAGAAAAACAGATTATTTAATATAGACAGTTATAGATGAAATTAGAAATTTTATTAAAAAATTCTAAAACCAGAGAAGACAAGATCCTTCTTTCTACTTTTAGAAGAAATTAAGAGTCAATATTTATCTTAATTAGTTAATTTTAAAACACGACTTCCGTAAACCTCTGCAGCCATCAAACTCGCCTAGCGCTACGGCCGCGAGGCGGCATTCGGTTCGGGCTCAGGAAGAGCGGGCAATCCAAGCAGCCCTTCCGGGGAAAATTGACCTAGAAAGTTTAAAGATTTAACTTTCAATTACCAGCACATTTTTTATTATTTTTATTTATAGATAGATAGAATATTATTTCTTACCTCCAGTGCTGTGGGTGCGGGGTGTCAGAGGTGTGGTGGGAGACGGGCCGGGGGAGGGGGGGGGGGGGGCGGCAAGCATAATGCGGCCTAGGGGCGGCACTAAGTTAAAATGGGCCCTGATTATGCTTGATGCAGAATTTATTTCAAAGCAGCCCTATATTTGAATAAAATGAGCTAATCAGTAATTAAATACATTAGACTCTCTCTATATAGTCGACACATCATTAATCAAACCCACCAGAAGTCAGGCTCTTTGTAGACATCACTATTCGTGATTGCCTTGATTTCAATATTGAACTAAATTTAGGTAATAAAAGATTATTCGTCGCTATTATGACCAATGCGTCACTGTTCGATCATCGTTAATATAGAATTTTATACTGATTGATGTACATGAGCATGGGTGTTGTGTACACGCTAGGACATATGCTCCCAAATTTTTGTAAGTTCTATAATAAAATGTCAGTACTGATTTGCACTGTGTGCCCCCGAAAAATTTTAGTCCTGCTATACCTATGTAATAGAGTCCGTTAATCTCATGTTCACCTCACTCAAACAGCCTATTTTCTATTTACTATTGTCATGAACTACTGGTAGCACACGGCAAGTAAAAGATTGGAATAAGAGAGCTCTGTAAAACTTTCGGCCACACGCTGGTCCGATATCTGTTGGGTTAGCGAGAGTGTGCACTATTTAAAAGAAAATAAATATTTTGGTACATTTTGAAATAATTCATGAAAGAATTATTTTCTAATCATTCTGAAAAAAATATATAATAATGGTCAGCTTCATTTGCTCTGAACAGAGGTGAAGGATAGGTGAGGTGCTGAAGGATAGGAATTTCAATGAAAGGTCAAGACGATATTTTTAATGTTAATAATTACGTGATGTTTATTATGATGGTAACAACTGACTTCTGTCATTGTGCAAAGTTCTATAGTACACACTATTTTTATTCCAACCTGCACTACTAAGAGCAATTTGCTATTAATTAATAGCCTACACCATTTAAAATGTTAAATTTAACCTAATTATTATAAATTTCAATCTATGAACTAAAATTCTCCTTTTCCAGGAACTGCAAAAGTACAGTAATATTTCCTCCTGAAATAAGTAGGAAAACTATCCATAACTTGTACCAGGAATACATGAAGAAAAATGCTCCACCAGAAGAAAAGACCATGGGGTATTCAACTTTCCGCCATTTCATGAAGGAACAATTCCCTCATGTTAGGTTCTGCAAAGTAGAGTTAGGTAAGTCAAACTATCTACCTGTTAAATTTGAAATATTATGATGACCAGTAACACAAATTCAACTGCAGGATTACACTATAATCTTTAAAATTAAATAATGACAGAAAACTTCTTTATATACAGGGTGTTTGGAAACTCTCTTCTGAAACTTCATGTAGTGATTCCTTAGATCAAAAGGAACAAAAATTTTATGGGAATGTATGTCCTAAAATGTCTTGTTAAGCCGCTATCCGCCTTTTGTTTTTTACACTTAATAGTTTTATTTCTATAACCGATGGTTGTAGCCTATTAAGTTTATACTAATCTACTTGTTGCTTGAAATCCAGCAATTTATTTTGATACTATACAAAAGTAACATCTAGTTCTAAGTCAACGACATCCGACCAATCCAATATTGTGAATATCAGTAATCACAGAAAACTACACGTATTTACAGACATTGCACATTTTACACACGTATTTACATTACATTGTACATTAACACATGTTTAAAATGTTCAACCCAAACCCAATGTTATTCTAATGGGAAAATTACGAATTAAATTTTCGTGTAGTTTAAACCCATATTTTATGGCTGATTTTCATCAATTTTTGGCGGATACAACTACAGACAACGCCCTATCCAACACCACCAAAAACTTGAATATCGGTTGAAAAATGTAGGAGGAGTTCTCAACACAAAAAGCCCCGTAGCGTATTAAATAAGCACTAGTGCAAGTGTTGCCCGACCTCGAGCAATTTATTTTGATACAGTACAAAAGTTACATTCGTTTCTAAATCAATGACATCCGATCAATCCAATATTGTGAATATCAGTAATCACAGAAAACTACACGTATTTACAGATGTACATTAACACATGTTTAAAATGTTCAACCCAAACCCAATGTTATTCTAATGGGAAAATTACGAATTAAATTTTCGTGTAGTTTAAACCCATATTTTATGGCTGATTTTCATCAATTTTTGGCGGATACAACTACAGACAACGCCCTATCCAACACCACCAAAAACTTGAATATCGGTTTAAAAATGTAGGAGGAGTTCTCAACACAAAAAGCCCCGTAGCGTATTAAATAAGCACTAGTGCAAGTGTTGCCCGACCTCGAGCAATTTATTTTGATACAGTACAAAAGTTACATTCGTTTCTAAATCAATGACATCCGATCAATCCAATATTGTGAAAATCAGTGATCACCAGAAACTACAGCTGTATGGTAACAGATGTTTCAAATGCTTTATTCAGTCCCAATGTTATTTAAATGAGAAATTTTGAGATTTCAATGGTGGATAGCGCCTTTATTTTTAGTCCGATTCTCATCAATTTTTGGTGGAAATAACTACAGACCAAGCCCTATCTAACGACACCAAAAACTTGAAAATCGATTGAGAATGGTTGGAGGAGTTCTCTACACAAAAAACCCTTAGCGTATTAAGTATAGACTAGTCTACGGGTTGCTCGAAATCGAGCAATTTATTTTGATACAGTACAAAAGTTACATTTCGTTCTAAATCAACAACATCCGACCAATCCAATATTGTGAATATCAGTAATCACCAAAAACTACACGTATTTACAGCTGTACATTAACAGATGTTTTTTATGCTCAACCCAATCCCAATGTTATCCTAATGGAAAATGTTCAAATTTAATTTGTGATTAGTGCCTTTATTTTATATCAGATTTTCATAAATTTTTGGCGGAAACAACTACAGATCAAGCCCTATCCATCGACACCAAAAACTTGAAAATTGGTTGAAAAGTGTAGGAGGAGTTCTCTACAACAAAAAAACCCTTAGCGTAATAAATAAGTATAGATTTGGCATTCATCACACCAATGTTCATTAAAAAAAAATACCTTTTCCATTGTGTATTTTCATAATGGTGGTCATTTTAAGTAAACTCGAATATCCCAAAAATATGAACATTTTATTAAAATTATTCACATTAAATAAAGTTATCTAACCAATGATACCAAGTTTGTAAGGATGTGACAACAAAAAACGGTGTAATTATCGTTTTTCTGTAGAAAAACATTGATTTTTCATTTTAATTCATGAAAATTAAGGTTATTTTAATAGAAAAATCACAATAACTCGGTTATATGTCATAAGATTCTTACAAACTTAATATCGTTGGTTAGACAATCTAATTGTTAACTTTTTGTTAACAATTAGACAATTGTTAACAATTAACTTAATTGTTTTTGAGATATTTGAGTTTAAAAACTTAAAATGGCCACCATATTGAAAATGCAAATCGGAAAAAATTTTTTTTTTCTGGAAATGAACATTGGGGCGATAAAGGTTTATGCCAAATGTAAACTTAATACACCCATCAGTTATCTTAACCTAAATAAAAATTAATAAGTGTTAAAAAACAAAATGGCGGCTAGCACCTACAAAGCACTTTAGGACATATGTTCCCCTTTAATTTTTTGTTCATTTTGATCCAAGAAATCACTAAACGGAGTTTTGGAAGAGAGCTTAATTCCATAAGTTTATAATCTTTAGTTGTGGTATTGGCATCTTATACAAATTCAGAAACACATTAAATTTTTATCCTTTTAAGTAATTTGAAGGAATTATAGTCTAAAACTTTACAACTGGCAATTGCAATCACAATATTCTAGTTTTGAAATCTTGTTTTCAGGCACCCAAAATGCTATCAGTGTATCGAACACTGCCAACAAGCTTTGTCCCAAGCATGGCGTCGGTGGCAGCAACAACCACCGAGCCACCAACACAGAAGAACAGCAGCCAGTCATGGTGCAGCCACAAGCAGTGGCCCAGGGCGCGGTGCAAGCCATCACCACCATACCTCTGCTGATACAGGAGCCGAGCAAACCTGAGATGCAGACGTACATAGTCTCTCCCATGGTCCCGGGACACACCATCACTGTCACACCAGTCACCAACTACGCCTTCACCACCCTGTGAACTGCCACTACACCATCACCAACCCTGAGTTGCAGACTTACATATTCACTGTCACACCTGTAGGGTGTGAAGGTGACGGATGTGTCCCTCTCTGCTTAGTGAACTACGCATTCACTACCCTGGGAACTGCCACTATACTATCACCCACCCTTTACAATGGACCACCACCACTATCCTGAATCATTGTGTACTTTCCTGTGCAAGAAAAGTCTTATGAGGTTCTGCGGCTTTCTCACCAATTGGTGTCATCTCTATGTATGGTCTTGCTTAAAGGTCTTTCAAGTTTATACATATTGGGCATACTTCTCTAGACATTATAGAAAAATGCAAATTTATTATTAGGCCAAGGCCGACAACACTACAAGCCAGAGATTATCCCTAATTACACACCCATCACTAGGTTCACATCACTCCACTATTAGATATATCAGCTGATATCTGAAATGATGAAATTTTAATGTAATTCCCCTCATTGTTGCCTGGAAATTCCTTAAAATACAGAAATATTTTAATTACCTCTGGCAAATCCCCAAAAATTGGGGAAACTATATTTGTTTAAGACTTTTCAGCTGATCCATCTGTGACATTAAACGCCAAGCACTCGGGCTTGTGGTGTAATTGCCCTTTATTAGGCCTATATCTATATCCATAAAAGAGGAAGTATGTATGTATTTATATACGTTGCCTATGGACTCCCTAACCGCTCTACAGATTGTAATGAAACTTTCAGGCAATTCTTAATCATTATTCAGGATGGTTTTTGTGAAGTTTGGTGCAAATCTGTCTAAAGGCTCTGACCCAGAGGGACATAGAATAGTTTGTAAAAAAATTTAAAAATCTCTATGTTATCTATTTTTATTGTTGCTAAGAAGCAACTTCAATGAAAAATTTCAATTTTAGGTAGCCTACTCCAGCAATTTCTTATATATATAAGATGAGCATGACAGCGAATGAGCATAGCGAACGAGCTTAATTATCTATAAAATAAATTCAATCACGGGCAAAGCTGTGACAGGAAACAGCTATTTGTGTTATAGGAATATAACATCAAAAAGGCCCTTTTTTTTGTAAATTCATTACCTTTTTGAATCGTTGTTCTGCTTTTAAATTTCATGAGTTTGGATGGTTTTTTCATGATTGTTTCATGTTTGACGATTGTTCATGATTGTTTTGGATGTAGCACGCTTTATCTAGTGTGCTGAATGTAGAACTTGGTTCGTAATTCTTTTATATTAGCTTTGTCATGATCCTTTGTCTTTCTAGGAGTCGGGTGTTTTGCACTTGTGCTTGTGGTGGAAATCTCCTATTGGGTTGAACCAATGTATCATTCTAGAAATCTTGGGTTGAACATAACCTTCTGGTCAGCTGTACTGTATAAGTAGTTATACAATTACTGTATAATTACTGTATAAGTAGTTACTTAATTATTTACTTTTTATTTGGCTCATGTTCAATATTAACTGAGTTTTAAATTTTTATTGTAGGTGTCTGTGATGTAAGAAACAGCAGTATTCAAGGTACTGTATTGGTTTTAAGGTTTTTTTTATCTGTTAAAGATCAACCAAAAGTCTTGGATCTTCATAGAAATCCTTCCCTCTGACCAATCCAGTAATACTTAATGTCTTCAAGGTTTTGAGATGACTCATTTTCAGCGTTGGGTATAAGGTTTCCCTTAGTGTCTGGTGGCTGGTTCACCCTCCTCTCATGAACAGTGAGAGTGTCTTTTTGCAGGCATAGCATGTAATTTAGTCAATTTCTGTCACAATTTTTGGTGGATAAGGCTAAGGTTGCTCTTCTTCCTTCCAAAAGAGTTTCAGAGATTGTTTCATCATTATTTCAGGAAGAGTGTCCCTTGGCATATCCTTGATGTTAGGATTGATGTTTTCTTGCTCTTGAGTACATTGTGCTTTTGAAGGAACGGTGAATGTGGCTGGTTATATATTTTTGTAAAAGGTTGGAGCATCTCTTATGTACGCTCGAATGGGAGAAATTACATTTTTATATTTTTTGATTGTTGGAATTTAGTTTCCACTCGAGGAATAATTGCTTAGAGGAATCAAAAGTCTTCTCATTTTAGTGTCTGATTTTATAGCTCTGGAAATATTTTCAGTATTAACTTTTTGTTTTTTAACTACTGGAGGCTCTTGGGAGTTTATAGAAGACATTTCCTATTCATTTTTTTCTTTCAAATTTTACATGTTTATTTTTACACTTGTCAGTGGTGATTTTTTGGGGTTAGGATCTTCTGGATATTTGGTCTGATTATCATTGGGGCCCGCCAGCTGATTCACCATCTGTTGTACAGGCTATAGTCGGCGTCAATAGAACGGGCGGGTGAAGGTCAAGCTAATTAACATGTAGTTAAATGAGCAAAAAATCAGCTGGCTTATTAAAAGACTTGACCTTGACACGCCTGTTCTATTGCTCCTGACTATAGGTTGGTAAAGCTCGGATCTGGCAACTGCTGTGTGGTAGGAGGGCTGGATAGTGATGAACCAAGCGTAAGTTGAGAACACTGTCTGTAACATAAACATTATTTAAACAAAAGATGCTAAAATTACTCATATTAACTGACATTTCACCATGTTCAGTGGCATTGTCATAGGGTACCTCCTCAGTGATATGTAGCATTCTTCTTGGGCGACGGATGAAGTAGCAGCAGAACTTAATCCTCCAATCCTGGTTGGGAATTTTGAAACTCCTGTAAGTTCCTGTTTTACATTTGGCAGTGATGATTTTTTGGGTTCCTTTTATAAATTGCAGGATTTTTTTCAATAATTTTTCTTTTTAAAATTTTATAAACTTCTGGAACTCTGGGGAACTGGTAAATTACATTCAACTTCTTTTTTATTTCCATCTTCATTGTTCTTTGGTATTTTGGTATTTACTATTCTACATGAAGTACTGGTAGTTAACTCTTTTGATTAGTTTCTTTATCATCAGATGAAATTTTGATGACTGAATCATTTTTGGACATGTCAAGGATTATGTGAAGTGATGTTCTATTTAAAGGCTGATTGAATATTAGATTCCTTGGAGTAACAGGCCTGGGGGGGGGGGGGGGGTGGCAGCCGTACTTGCAATTTGCCAGGGACCACTGGGTTTTGGACTCGGATCGCAGCAGCCTCAGCACGGGCAGAGCCGACCCCTCCGTCTCTTACTTCATTGCATCTTCCGGCTCCACCTCCTTAATAAGCGGTGCAAGGCATTATATTTGGAGATAGTTCTGAACCAACGACATAGGTACTGTGTCTTCTGTTGTACCACTAAGCCTCCTGTATTGCTTGCAGATTTAGTCAATCTAATCTAAATTTACGCCAGACCTTTAGAACTATAAATGCTGTGCGATAAAGTAAAAATTTAAGAATGTTATCCTTTAGCAACAATAAGAGTTTTTTGTGGGCATTGAAAATATCTTTGAGAAATAAATTAAATACAGACAATTAATTATATTTATTTTCCGATTTATTTTATTTGTAAAGATTTTCTCCTCCTCATAGTTTTTATTTATTTGTCAGTACAAAATATCTTTAAGAGTTGTTATTTTTAATAGAATTTATTGTATATTTATTAAAAGTATGTTGCCTATGTCACGTTTAACTTTAAGCCTAAGGCTATAGACTTTAGTAATAAACCAATTTTCATTATTTATCAATTTGCCATGTATTTGTTAGATTTATAGTTTCCATAATAGATTGTGTATATTATGTGTATATTTACCCTACTTTTTATCGATGGTACTTATCAGTAGTGGTTAGTTTTACTGGCACATATGTAAGTTTTTAATGCATCTGTGATAGCCAATTTTAAGTAGAGTAATAATAAATAAGCGTAATATTATTAAAAATAGTATTACATTTATGAAGAATAAATATTTTATCTCAACCAATAAGTGTGTTATCTATCCTAACCAAATTATTTGCCTAAAGTAGTTTTACGATGAAAATTAAAT